>VZRO01007213.1:1108830-1402873 GCA_013397915.1 Daphoenositta chrysoptera | reverse complement strand
CTGCAGCCCCCGGGGCAGCGGCGGCGCCAGCGAGTTTTTCTTCGACCGGCACCCGGGGGTCTTCGCTTATGTACTCAACTACTACCGCACCGGCAAGCTGCACTGCCCCGCCGACGTCTGCGGGCCGCTCTTCGAGGAGGAGCTGGCCTTCTGGGGCATCGACGAGACCGACGTGGAGCCCTGCTGCTGGATGACCTACCGCCAGCACCGCGACGCCGAGGAGGCCCTCGACATCTTCGAGGCACCCGACCTGCTGACGGGCGAGCCGCCCCCCGACGGCGACGACGACGACCTGGCCGCCAAGAGACTGGGCATCGAGGACGTGGGCGCGGCCGCCGAGGGCAAGGGCGGGCGCTGGCGGCGGCTGCAGCCCCGTGTCTGGGCGCTCTTCGAGGACCCTTACTCCTCCCGCGCCGCCAGGGTAAGCGCCGCCGGCCGGCGCTCCCACCGGGGGCGGGGGAGGCCGAGGGGCTGCCGGGTCCCCTGAGGGGCAGTCGGCATCGCGGGGAAGCCCGCCCCGCTTGGGGTGTGCGTGCAGAAGGGATGCTTCGGTGGGCCACTGCAAGCTGGGGACATCGGTCCACGTGGGGTGGTGATGCTTGTCCCCTCCAAATCTGCAGGCAATGTCAGGCAGCACGGGGGTCCCGCTGTGCCAGCATCCTCCCCATGGGAGTGTACGTGGGATGAGGTGGGAGCTGTGCCCCCAGAAGCCTGCAAGGGAGGCACGGTCACCCCCCTAGCCTGTGTGGGGGTGTGGAGGGGGTGACTCACGGATGGACCTGTTTGTGTGTGGGTGTGAGCAGGAACAGCCCCAAGGCACCCTCATCTTCCCTGAGCGCCTGCATGAAGGTGCGTTTGGGGCCGGGGCAGCTGGCCTGAGGTCTCGTGTTTGGGGTCAGGTGGTGACAGCGACACCGGAGAGCGACCTCAGTCCTTTCTGAGCTTTGCTCTGTCTGCACTGGTAGGTGATCCTGGTTCAACAAAGTAGATGTGACAGGGGGTCACCCTGGCTCTTCCTCCATTGATTTCTCAGGGTGACCCTGACAGGCTCGGTGACTGAGGGTCTGGGGACAAGACAGTAAGTGATAGTACTGACTTCCTCTTATTTAGATAGGGATTTTAGATTTTGATGCTCACTACTTTACACTTTAATGACTTGGGTTTTAGTTCTATCTTTTTGTTGCAGTTGTCAGTGGTGATGCAGGTTCACTTTCTAACCCAGGGCTTTGGAGCAAACAAATGGTTGTAATTCCTTGGAGAGAAACATGCAGTGGTGTCTCTAATTTAACCAGAAAAGCAACCTCCATCAAATCCTCACTGCAATACAAGACAAAGGACTTGCAATAGGAAATGTTTTATTATAAAATGGCAATAAGTATTTTGTGGCATATTTATCAGGATTTCCACGAAGTATTCAGAGCTAAACCTCATTCTGCGGAAAGTGCGGTTATGGTGGGTGTAATCTCCTAATCAGTTCCACTTATTCCACTGGCAGTCTCATAGATGAGCGCATAAGTGTGTGGTTTAGTGACTTCTGGAATTGTACCCCATGGCATGATGCAGTTTCTGCCTGCTCCCCCTATGCGCTTAGTGAGGTAAGTTAAACAGAAAGTAGAAGTCCTCACGGTTATTACTGTCAGTTTCTGAGTGCCAACACTGTTTATGTTTTTGAAGGTTGCCTACCAGTATGTTTTCCCTCGACAGCAGGCTCCAGTTGATTCTTAAAATATGTTTTTAATAAAGAATGGGTTCTGAAGAAAAGCTACCAGAAGTGTCTATCTTTGCTCACCAGTGACATTACCCACACCTCGCATCTCAGCTGTGTGAATCCTAAAGAAAATTTGGCTGTCAGTTACCTGACAGACTGTAGTGTGTGGTGATTGCCCTGCAGGTTTTCTTTCACCTACTGTCTCATGGAAAGTTGCTGACAGTGTCAAAACTGCAGTTTTTACGACAGAGTATCCTCCTGCTCAGCTTTTCTGGAGAACTGAGAGGTATGGAGTAAATGTTAAGTGGAAGATACCAGGAGAAACAGGAAGGTAGACATGCCCTTGTGTCCTGGAGTTGCCATTGGGTGTTCAGCCCAGTCTTTGACAGAACCTGTAGGCACTTGCTTCCCAAATTTCTATCTGTACTAGAACCATTAGTGGTTTTGGGGGAAGATACTTCAAGTTTGGAAAATGAATACTGTAATTAACACTATAGCAGGAAATTGCAACTTGGCGCTATTAATCTCTTAGAAGATAGAGTATTTATTTTTATAACTCAAAAACTGGTTTTAAACATTTTATTCAAATTTCAAACCCAGGCAGCCAGAATAAGGCAGTCTCAGAAGCATAACAACAGCGTCTAAATCTGTGTTTTCATTTTCTCAAGATCTGTACTTGATCTTTCAGGTAGGGAGACCGTTTCGAGAATTTCTGGCGTGTTTTAAAGCATTAAAGTGAACTTGTAGTTAAGGACTCACATGCACTTAGTAAGCACTCTTGAACACAGTAATTTAAGGTGATGGTAACCTTAGTTTGGAACTGAAAGACTATGTTTTTCCACACCTGAAACAAGAGCCATTATTTTCGGAGTATTCTGGCAAATACACTCTTGTTTTATGTCAGCTGAGATGATGACTAACTCTAAAAACATTTGAGTGAAATCCTGGCTTACTGAAACCAAGACAAAACTCTCTGAACATCAATCTTTGCCTCACAGTGTTAGTTACTGACTCATACACCACTTATATTATGGTGGGGCTCCTTAGTGGTAAACTTTCCTAAGAACTGTGATAATTATTTTCTTTTAGCATTACTGATTTAGGTTCACCAGTGTCTTTTTTGGGAATTATGATGCTGATAAAAATGGGATATTTTCTGTTAATGAAATGGTACTTAATATTTGTGATTTTCTTTATTCTAAACTGTGATCTCTAAAAATAGAAATTTATAGAAATTCAAATATAAGTTGCCATGGTAACCTCTTCGGGGATAGTGCACGCACAAGATTATTCTAGCAAGACCATCCAGTGATGTTATATAAATAGTGGAACTAGTTTGTTGACAAGAAGGTTTCCTTTATCTGAGATTCTAAAAAAATTCAACTTTGAGTTCATACAATTTGATAGTCAGATAGCAACATCTGCTAAACATGGGGCTTGTAAATATAAAATATAATCCATGTATATATGATTGCTTTGAAACCTGCAACACTTTTCTTTGTTTCCCAAGTTCAGGACTTAGGTCTGAATGTTATTTCTTTTTTCATATTGTCATTTTGGATTTCACAGACCGTGAAATGAAATTAAAGAGTACAGCCATACTCCTTTCACTCCACGCTTAATAGAAGGATCATTCACAAAAGGCTGTGTGACACAGCGCTGTTATGTAAATACAGAAAGCGACTGGCATAAGGTGCTGCCATAGGAGAGGGAGTGCTGGGCGACTGAATCTGTGTGCGTTGGTTTCAACATCTCTAAAACAGACACCTAATTCTTATCTGACTAAAACACGGGCACTGTTTTTCTAGTTAATATGTGTAAGTGATTTTGGTGTCCAGTGGCTCCAAAGTGCCAGGTACTTGCTTGCTTTAGTAAAGCACAAAGATACATCTAAGTAGTTTGTAAGAAAGTACAAGAGGCAATATTAAGTGCTGAGTTCCAAAAGTGTCTGCGGATGTCCAGCAGGAACTGGAATGCCAGTGCTCATCTCAGATATCGTATTTCAAAGTAATTACCTTTAAAGCCTTTTGAATAATAGTTGAAAAATGATGCTGTTTAAAGAAGTAATTAGTATTTGTCATTGATTTTTCCTAAGGATTATGGATTACCCCTGTAGTGAGTGCAGGAATGCAGAAATGGCCCTGGGATTCACCAAGTGCATAGCTATATATCCTTGATGTTTTGGGAAGACTGTGAATCTCTTCGTGGATAAGGGGACAGCCCCAGACAAGTTGGGTAGGTTAAGCAGGGCGGGAGTCAGCGTGGCCCAGGGCACTCGAGCTGGCACTGCTGTTTGCAGCAGCTGAAGGCAACTTACAGCCCCTTTGCTGTGGTTTTTATCTCTAGGAAAGATCATAATTACTTGGTTTACAAGGAAATACAAATCCTAATTAGCAAGTATTTGTCAAGTTTGCCGTAAGTAAATATTCACTGCAATGCAAATAAACCCACAAAAGCCTCGCAGTCTAGGCATCAAGATACTTATATCTTGCAACTGTTCTTAAAAATACTGATGCTGCTACATAGCGGCATGGGGAGCTCTATTTGAGCAGTGGGTGGTATTTTTGGAGGGAAATACAAAGTTTCCATCTACTGTTTTACATGATGTTAAATTGTCAGAGATTCTGTTCAGCATCCCGTTGCATCTACACCAGCTTTGAACATGTGGTGAGGTGAAGAATCAGCTGGAATGAGTGAGATGGGAGAGGGGAAAAATACGATTTTACAGACTCCCTCGAGACGCTAAAGATACAGAAATTATGTTGGAGAACATTCATATCAAAGATAACTTACATCTTTATTTGGTGGCTTGTTTATATGTTTTCTCCAGGTACCTAGATACCTGTTTTGATACCTGTCAAGAAAGCCTTGATTTAGGAAGCCTGTCATGTACTATGGTGAATGACTGAAGCAAGTTATATTTTTAGAGCTTTGCCTGTTCTGATGCAAGACAGGTTTTATTTTTGGTGGAAACAACACTGATGCAGTAGTCTGAAATACTGTGAGTGGAGTGGTGAAGGTACATTAATCTCAGAATATATGTTTGTAGATTATTAGTGAAGAGCAAAGGTTTGCTTTCTTAATTGATAGGAAGCCCTTTAATATGTAAATGGAAATCTTTACTCTGTCTTTTATTCACCGAGGAAAGCAGCTATATTTTAGATTTTACCATTCAGTTATTAGTTAGGCAGACATCTTCTGTCTTAAAATGGTACAAAAAAAGTAGTTAAGGTCGATGCTTCAAAGAGGGTATTCCTTTTGTTGGTAATCAAAACACTGAATTTATTTATAAGTGGGAAAATAGTCAATTACATTAAATTGGTGAAAAACGATGATTCTGCTTGAAGCATTTGTACTATGGGAGCTGTTTTTTTTAAAAACACATCAATATGTGTTTCTAATGACAAAAGTCATAATGCATTACTGTTACAGATATTCATACACTCTGTAGCTTCATGTATACATGAGCTGACTAAATCACATAATAAGTAATTTTTATTAATTTACTTCTGGCATGCTGGCCTTTAAAAGTCCTAATTGGAAATTCTAGCTTAATACATGATGTATACAACATAAACTAGCTTGATCTACCTTAAGTGTAGATGATCTCTGAGGGTGCTGACATATCAGTGAGGTAAAATCAGCAAGATTTCTGCCTTCCTAACTTCTGCCTCTTCCTCTACAGCTGTTCTGCCTGATGCTGCTAGTGTTTCCATGGAAACAAGCCAGCTCTTGGCTTCCTCTTCCCATTGAAAACAGCCTTCTCACTGTCACTTATTCATCTGGGAAAAGGATTTTGTCATGGCTCTGACATAAATGACACAGAGATGATCTATCCTATCATTTCAGAAATAGATTCTATTAGGTATGTGCACCTCCATACCGCCAGATTTGTCTTTCAGTGACTCTAAAATAATTTGGTTAATGGACTTAGGTTGAATTTCCTTTGGTGTAACTGGAAGTGGAAATCAACTAATTAGACTCAGCCCAATATAGTAACGGTGTGAGAAGTATTTTTGATTGAGAAATCTGGCAGACCATGCTCTCTTCTTTTATGTGGTTAATATAGAATATAGTATTTGTCATGTTTGTTTACAGTGGTAAATTCTTAAATGGTTTACTTTGAGGATGAGAATTTATCCTCAAACTGATTATAATGGTGATGGGAGGAATAGCTCACAACTTGGGATGAATATTGTATAGGTTTCAGTGCTGCTGTCAGATGAGGAATCACGTTATCATGCACATCATGTGATGCAGTCAGAATATGAAATAAGTGATGCAAGAAAACTGGTGTCTTCAAGGTCCTTTTATTCTTAAGGTGTTTGGTACCTAGTCCAAAGTAAATATATCAATCAATACCCTTTGAAGAAATCAGCATTTTTGCTTGATTTGGTGAATTTGTGTTAAGTCATAATCAAAAAAGTTCAGAACTCAGACAAATTCCATATCCTTGGTTAATATCCTTCTCTGTAGGGACTTTATTATACTGTAAGAGAAGTTTGTGTAAAATTTGCCTATCCTTTTCTCCCTCAGTGATCTTTGGGAGAACACGATTGTTCTCTTCTTAAGCAGTTGCCTTGCAATTGGGGTAGAAGAATAAGAGAAGAGGAAAGGCTTCCTCTATAAATTTTTAATATTTTAATAATCTCTTATAAAAGGGATGTCCAGTAGTTTTAAGATGGAAGAAACAAGTTCTTCTCATTATCAAGTGCTGTTTCAGCACTCCTCATTTCTCCAGAGACGATTCCTGCTTGTCCTGTGCTTCAGGTTTGTGGCTCATCTTAGGGAAAGACAGTTTCCTTCAGCCATAACTGGAAAGAGAGGGTTTATGCTCTCTATATTTAGCACCCAATGGGGGTAGCATGTTCCCTTTTAATTCTCTTTACTAAACTTTTCTTTAGACCTCATTTCTGTCAGAATGGTTTACATAAACCTACTGATTCAGTGTAAAAACTTGTGGGGATTTCTGCAGGGTTGTGGGTTTTTAATTTAATTTTAAATAAATTAGTTAGGCAAATAAAATACAGGTATAGTAATAGTCAGAATATCAAGCTATCAGCTGTCATTCTACTTAGTGTATTTCTTATACAGTTCCTTTACACACTCTCATTCTTTCACAGGCACACACTTTTCCAGTATAAATCAGTAATTGCATAAGAATTAAAATTTTATTTTAAAGAAATGCTAAGCAAGGCTATTCAATAATTTTATATGCAGAGGAAACAGGGGAACTACGTCCAGTCTTATGTGTTCTCTTACTTCCAAAGAGCCTTTTCCCTGATGCAAGGGCTGAAACGTGAGAATATTTCACATGTCAGAAATAATCTATACTGGTGAACAAAATATTCAGCTGGGGTAATGTGCAAGGACATAGTAATATAAATTTAGCTTGGCAATATTTATCAACATGATCATGGGGATTCAAGTTGTAGTGATGACCTGGTACATTTTTTTCCCTATAGTGATATACACGTGTGTATGTTGATGTAACGAAATGGTAATTTTGTTAGAGTGCTGTAGAAATAGCTGTAGAGAATAAATATGAAATCACACGTTTTTGGATTTTTTTTTTGTTTTTGTTTTGTTCTACTAATTTATTTAATTAATATCTTTGTTGGTACTTTATGATGACTAAAGCAGTTTTGAAGGAAAAACTCCACTTCCATCTGTTAATCAGTAGTGTTAAAAATAGAATGCCATCTAATCACATGAAACACCATTTCTTGTGATTTGTGATTTGCTGTACAGATTTCTTGGCTGAAGTGGTGGCTTGAAGCTTAAAAATCAAATTATCCAATTATGTATTATAGCCATGTGTTGTTATTCCCCCTGCTGCTTTTAAGTTGAAAATTCTGAGATGTCTCTGTGGTTTTGGTCTTTTTACCAGTAGTTTAATTATTACAGTAGTGTGATAATTCAGTTCTTTCTTCTTACAGACAGCCTTTTGTAGTTTCTTAGTGTTTCTAGGTGAACCTCAGATATTGGGTCTTTGATACATTCCAGCAAAATGCTGTAAACAGAGAACAGTCTCTTAGCCCAATGCAGAATAATGTGGTAAAGTTCGTTAATATGCATGAAATATGACACGCAGTATGATCTAGGCTTGTTTCTGAAATAAGTATAGTTTTAAATAAGTATAGTTTAAAGTGTTTACATTTTCATTAGTGTATAGCATACAGAATTACATTTTTCCACTTTACCTAGTCTTTATAAAAGATTAAGTATCCCTTGAAGATTGTGCATTTGGCTTGGATAATTTTTAGAGTACTAAAGATATACTAGATATATAGCAGTAAACCTCTTTTTAACTGTTTAATCCTCACCGTAAGAGAAATCATTCTTCTTTGGCAATGACTTCCACCACACTAAAATGCTTGCTTTGATAAAAGCACAAGGCCATTCCAATATTAGGGATCTGATAGTACCTGGGATTTTAGAGCAACAGAAATCAAATGCTGAAACTCAGTTAATGGCAGAGAAAATTGCATTGGAGGAGATGAAATTTAGTAGAGTGACAGAGAGGGCTGCAGAACAGTGAAGTGCTGGTACATGTTGTTTCCGTAACACGGAGCACAGGCTGAGTTCCCAACAGTTTTGCCAGGGGACTGAGTTGGTGCCTGCTGCAGCACTGAGAGAGAGCTCAGCCATCCCCAGCAGCACCCTGCTGGTGGGCACTCCTAAACAGGGCAAAGATTAGTGTTTTCTAGTCACATTTTTGTTGGGCTAAGTAATTTCTCACATCGTGAACACTCACAAAATATACTAAGCTTTTATCTGCTGTGTAGTGTAAGATTGAGCATAATCAAATATGTAGTAGTTAATATTTTGTATAAAGCCTGTGCAATAACAGAACTTTAATTTTTAAAAATGTAGATATAAAAATTATTACAGGAAAATATAAACATGTTTTTGAAGTATAAAAATTGTTTGGATATAAATTTTCTTTAGAAAGATATATATATAAATTTTCTCAGACAATATCAAAGGAGATGTCCTGAATAGTCCTTATTTTTACACAGGTATTTAAAAATTCTCTGAACTTTTAAAGTGAGTAATATTCTTTATTGGCAGTTGGTAATTCTACTAATATGAATGGAAATTATGTTTAATAATTGGTTTCAGGAGTATCTTCATTTTCACAGGATAATTGCTAAAAGCTGAAAGAGCTAACTTTGGTATTTTTTATTAGTATCATCAAAAGTCTTACACGGGTCTTTTTTGTGACAGAAATTTTTCAATACTCTAAGTTTAATCCAGATATGATTTGGAGAAGAACCTATTTTCCTGGTTTCTGATCTTATTTGGGAAATAAATTTTCTTGCATTTGCAGTTCTAGGCCTGATACCTACCATCAGATTTTCATTTGAATTTTAGGATGTAATTGATGCACAAGCACATCTAAATTTCACCTTGAACATTCTTCCCTTGGTATGCAAAATTATTTTTAAAAATTATAAATAACTCAGTGAGGATGGAGTTTTGTCTTTCTTCAGGTTCCTGAGAAGGGAAAGTGGAGAGGGAGGTGCTGATCTCCTGGTATGCAGTAACAGGATGTGTGAGAATGGTTCAAAGCTGCCTCAGAAGTTTAGGCTGGACACTAGGAACCATTTCTTTGCTGAGAGGGTGGTCACACACTGGAACAGGCTTCCTAGAGAAGTGGTCGATGTCCCAAGCCTGTCAGAGTTTAAGAGGAATTTGGGCAATGCCCTTAAAACCATGCTTTAACTATTGATTCAGCTGGGAAGTGGTCAAGCAGTTGGACTAGATGGTTGTTGTAGGTCCCTTCCAACTGAAAGAATCTATCCTATTCTAAAGAAGTAAGTTCTGGTTTTCCAACCTTCTTTCCCTTACAATGGAAAATTAAGTCCTTTTATTTAATAATGACAGTGTTTCATATTTTCATGGATTAAAACCGAAAGTGTATATAGTAAAAGGCAAATAATAAATGACATCAACATTGTTTTTTAGGCTAGATATCGGACAGGGCAGGATTTCAGTGTAGATACTGAACATCAGCTTTCCTATATAACTCATTATCTCTTTATTATCTGGTAATACTGTATGTTAAATTGATTTAAACACCTTAGGCATCTTAATCCTTTGGCCAGTAAATTTTATTGCTGGCTGTCTTAGAGACTATTTAAATATAGTTTCAAATTTGAGAATTGAGACATTTGACAGCAGGACAGAGTTATTTTCCTGATTGCCTAGGTGGTATACCTGTGCAGCTTGGAAAAGAAATGGCTGTGTTTGTCATTTGTCTCCAAAACAGGCATGTGAAACTAATATTGCAGTGACCTGTGAATGGTCAACAAAACTGGTTTGATGCATTGCAGCTACATGGTCTCCTTGGTTAGTCATTGCATTTTTTAAGTTGGTGCTTTGATAGCAGAAAAAATGAACTGGGGGAATTAAAAATGAAAATAAATATTAACAGGGAAAATTATGTCTTGGGGAAAAATGAGCCATTATGGACTCAAGCAAAGAACATGTTTTCATTATCTTGGTTTATCACAATATATCCAGCCAAGCAAAGAACATGTTTTCATTATCTTGGTTTATCACAATATATCCAGCCAGACCTTAAAACTGGCAAAGATATTTCAGGTTGCATGTGTGTTTTCTTTTGACTGATGTTCACTGTTTTAAGGATGGAAGATGCTGGGTTTTTATGAACTGCAGGTTTATCTATTTAAACTACTTGCTCCAATTGCCACTTCCTTAATCTTTTAGTGAGATGGGTGCTTTGATCTTTTGATTTTTTCAAAATTACTTCCCTGATGACTAGGTTATGACATTTTTGAAACAGCTACAGTAAGTAGGTACAGTCTGCACCTCCATCCAGGAGCTGTGACAGCAATAAGTGTCTCTTAAAACTATCACTGAAGGCTCTCAGAATTGGTTCTTATTTGTTTCTTCACTCTTCAACTGCACTGTCTTGCATTCAGTATCTTGCACTGTCACTGAGCCAATGACTAGCTATTCTAGTGCTTCTGAATCGCTCCTCTTTCCAATGCTTTTGTATTAAAATTTACCATTTTGCTATGGCTTGAAGTGCAATGATAGCTATAGATACCTATCTACTGTTAATATTACTTTAGTAGCTGTGTTAGCAGTTTTTCTTTGAAAGTGTGATAGCTTGCCTCACTTCATGAAATGAAAACCCGGCAAAATTTTGATGACTTTGTATTCTCAACAATTTAAAGGCGTTTAAATTTAGTGTTTGGTAGCAGAAATGTACCCATTAGTCTCTAGAGAAGTGCAGATGCCGTTTATGTTGGGTTTGTATTTCATTAGAGCGACCTCTCTTGCACTGCAGTCCTGACAGATTCGTGATAGGAAGGCATTCCTCTTTGAAATGGTACCTGCTTTCTTCACATATCAAGAGCTAATTTTCTAAAATAATGTGAAGAAATATTAAACTCCTGTTTTGTGCTGCTGCTGTTTGTGTGCTCCTTGCAAATAGAGATCAGGAGGTGTGTGTTAGTAATTATAATGAACAAACTTTGCAAATCTTATTTTGTTTGTTTACTGGCAAAGCAATTTTCCAATAACAAGGTAGTTGTTACAGTTTCCTAATCACACTGTGAGTAATATGTTGCCTCCAGAAACCCAAGCCTTGTCTGTGGTTGGGAAAGTCTTGGAAAAAGTGGAGACTAAAGGAAAATGTGTGACCTAAATTTTTCATTGCAACTCTACTGTTCAGACAAGTCCAGTGTGACAACTGTGTGCACTGCAGAAGTGTGAAAATGGGGTGAAATGTGAGCGTGAGACAGGAGGAAGAATGTTTGGGATCCTAGTGCTTTCATACTTCAGGTGTTCTTATCCGTATATAAATGTGGATGCAAATATTTTAAATATTTTTTGTGTGTGTATAGATGTATGTACATGCACAGGCACACATATACATTTATAAACGAATGCATAGGTGTTCCTGACCTATAATTATGATAGTCAATAAGATTTTGTTTTCTATTTTTTTCCCCATTTGTCCTTGAAGATTTTAATGAGGAAGCTGCATCCTAGATTTCATTACTTAATTCAGTGTTCTTGCTTTTATATGTTTAATTCATCTCCTGACTGTTAAGTTTCAGTACAGTTTCATGGACTGTATGAATACCGTGCTTTTTTTAGGCTATGATGGATCAATCTTACTAGATATGCATATATATTACTGTATTGGCTTACAGTAAACCATCATGTTTGATAACAAGGAGTAGTGTTCCATTCTTTATAAATTTTATCTCACTAAACATGGGAGAAACCTGAATGAGTTACGTAACTTAGGACATCTTATTTTCTGTGAATTGCTATCTCATCGGTGATTCTCAGGGCCAGTAAAGTTATTTCTGTTTGTCAAAACATACATTTGTTATAATATTTTATAAGACATTTTAAGAAAGTCATGTCTCTTAGGGATGCAATTTTCCCTTCTTCAGCTCTAGTAAGGGGATATATTAAATAAAATCAGACTAGGCAATAATTTACATCAGGTCATGTTGATAACACACAGAGTGATTTTTCATCTTTGAAGTATTGCAGCCTGTTTTATTATTGTTATGACTTTTTAAATTTAGTTCTTTTTTATGAAAGGAATAGAGGATCAGTTCAAGTTAAGTTCATACATCTCTGGTTCTTCTTCTATTCTGGAGGAATATTGACTAAAGAGAAGCATAAAACCATGAAACCAACATTTAAGCAGAAGATGCAGAATGTCATAATACGGTGAAAGCTGGGAATGGTGTAGGGATTGTGTCATGATGAACTCACTTGGTCAGGCTAGGAGGGACATCGAGAGTGAAGAGGGATCAGGAACTAAAGTGCTAGCAGGGGCTTCTGAAGGTCCAGGTTTAAGTCTCTGTGGTTCACCCTTGACTGCAAACTGGGAAGATACAAATGCTCTCTTATCTTAGAAAATAAAAATAAGTAAATAAATAAAAAATTTAGAGCTCAAATAACAGAATTTTTAAAAAAGAAGGAATTGGTTTTTATTTACTGACTGTAAAATACAGTGCGAAGGAGAGCTTAGGCAATTTTTAAAGAAGGTTGGGGATTGTTTGTTGGTTTTTGTGCCTGAAAATTGAAGCATACATAAAAATTTCATGGTCCCTTTTTTTGTTCTTGTTTCATTCAGTGGATCTATGGTAGAGGTAAAGTGTGACTGTGTAGCAATTTGAATGTATGCAGTAATGAGTGTGAGAGGAAATCCTCAATATATTGATAATAGTGTTTGCAGAGCAGAGTTGGAAGAGTGTTTTCAGAGAAGAAGGCATATATCCTACACCTGAAGAATGTAGAAAAAAAGAAAACTTTGACTTGAGTAAGGAAAGAGTGAACATTTTGTGAACTGAGGCAAAGTCTACATGGAAGGAAACTCTTCAGTCATGTTAATAAAAGTTGCTTTGTTGGATGTAAGCACAAGGAGATTGAATTAAAATCATAGAGCAGTAGAAAGGACCCTTAAGATCATGCTGGAGTTTGGCACAAAAATTGTCTGCTATAGTTTTTCCTCCAAAATTTTATACAGTAAAAAGTTTGCAGAATTTAATACTGTTCACTGAGTGTCTGCAAAGACCTTTGGTATTTGGCCTGTGCAGTTAAATTCTAGCACAACAGAATGTAAAGTCTGAAACTGAGGAATATTGTTCGATCTTCACAGTTGGCTCTGCTGTCGATTTGATCTGCAGTATATTAGAATGATGAATATGTTGAGTGATCTCATGTTGATTCTTGGTTGTGTTCTGTTGGTGCTTTCTGGGGGATGCATTTTATCAGGCTTATAAAAAAAAAAAAGAAAAAGAGGGCAAGATTCCAAGGGCATGGCCAGTGTCATCAATACTTACGGTAGCATTTAATTTTGTATTACAGGAGCATTTGCTCATTGTTAGTGAATGCTAGTTGCTATTCTTTGCTGCTTTTTAATAGGTTAATAATTTGGTCTTAATTATATAGATTAGTATTGGCTAAACATACAGCAGTGTTTTATTTGAGTTACTGTAAATTTTGGTATGAGATTTTTTTCAAGGGAAATGAATCCCTAATTCTGAAATAACACCCATCTTTGTGTCCTGCTTTTCATGTATCAGAGCTGTAGCTGTAAGTTGTCCCTGCAGAGATGGGCGAATTTGTCCTATATATGGGGAACGCATTTTCATGAGCAAGATGTGTAACGTGTTGTTTAACAGTTTATTGTGCAACAAAGCCAAACATTTTGCGTATTGATCAGAAATGTGAATTGTTACCTAATGTGAAAGCCATGGAAAGGAAGAGCATTGCCATCAAAATTGAAGTGTTAAAGTGTTTTGAAGATTCCTGGTGGCACTAATGATGTTATTTTGTTTTTTTTTTTCCTTTTCCCTCCCAAGGGGAAGATATACTGAATTACTATACCAGGAAATATGTATTAGGTAAGCTATACTGAATTATTACAGGAAATCCATTAATAGTTTAGCTGCGGGGGAAAAGCAAAGCGAAACAAAACAAAACTAACATTTAGTTATATCTGGCCAAGATCTGAGGATGTGCTTAAAGCACGTGACAATAGTTGCTGAATTAATCCCAGGAGACAGCAGTTGGCAAGCCTTAAGTCTGCTGTGATCGTGGACAGGCAAGCAATTTCTTCATTCAGTTAATTGCTTTGGAATAAACAAGATGCAGGATAAACAAGTGAGCTCAGTTTCTTTTTCTGCCTGAAATGACGACTGCCTGTCCTTTGGACAGGGGATGGCTGTGTTTTGGGGATTTCTTCTGAGGTTTCTGAGGTTTGAAAAATTCTTTTCTAGTGTGTTCTTAATAGCTGTCTAATGCAGGGCTGGATTTCAGCATTGATTCCAAACACAAAGTAATGTCAAAACTTAAAACAACGTGCAATATTTTATTTAGAATTCAATGCACATTCCCAAGCAGTAAACCAGCTGTAAAGTATTTGGCAAGAGAAAATTTATTGAACTATAACTTTATGTCTGTCACATACACTTTCTCTTTTGCCATTGTACTGTGCTGATGTTGTGTGTTGTTCTGAATTTGGCAAAGCTGGTCCTGAACCAGGAGTGTAGGACAGATCTGGTTTTGTGTTCACTGCATAACTTGAAAAACCCAAACCTTCTGTTATAGGAGTTTAACATGAAAAAGTAGTTCTGTGTATTCCTAGTTGTTGTTGCACATTGCTGGCATGAGTGACTAGTTTGACCCTGAAAAAGCTTCGAGCTGATAGCCATGATAATGATTTGCAGCGCATTTTAAATTGAGTTTGGCACTAGTTGTTGAGAAGACCGTCCTTCACTCCTGTGATATTTATTAGAGTGAAAACTCTTAATAAATGGAAGTATTTTCAAGGCTTATCAAGATAAATACTCACCTTGCTTTTTGTAAAGATTGGAGTTCATAGTACTGTTCTGTTGAGTCGAGGCTATTTGTGCTTAAAAGAAGTACACTTCTTCCTGCATTAGTCTGGCAATCTCTGAGTCAGGAAAGGATTTCCTAGAATATGCAGGGAATACTGGACAAAGTGAGCATCGTCGGATCGATAATTTAAGTGTGCTAGAGGATGGAAGTGCACCTATAAAGAGGAAACCAATCTGCAAAAAATACATTAAGATCTTGAGGAGAGAGGATCTTAGAGAAGAAATCTAATTGGGGGATACTGAAAAAAAAATGATGAATTTGAAATGGCAGTTAAATAAGAGGAAAGGTCAAGATGAGAAAAGAAAAGGCCCATTGGGGAGGGGTGGTTTGTTTGAAGACTATAAATTAAGCAAGGCTCCAGATATTAGGAACTGGTGATGCCCAGAAATGTAGGTTGTGTTGGTTATAGTTGCTTCTGGATTTGTTTTATTCTGCTGCCTAGGGAAGAAATAATACATGTTAACAGTTTCGTAGGGTGAAATATTTGCATTTATCACAGTCCTTGGGAATTCTTCAGCTGATTAAAATAAAGTATTGGTGAGGGGAAGAGAAAGGATAAGGGCAGGGAGAAGCCTCAATGTCCATTTTGTACGAAGCTACAGTCTTCTTAGGTATAGCTATACAGTCAGTTTTTTACGTTTGAAAAGCAATACATAAAATCTTTAAATTTACCATTAATCTCTCTGAAGACTTATCTGAATGGCAAAAACTCTGTGTACATCTGTAAGCTTTAGAATGGGATCCTGTGCATGCAGTTGCCTTTTATTTTCTGGAGAGTCCATAGCTCACAATCCTGATGCTGTGCTCGTGTATATCTCTCTGTCAAACATGGTGCTTGTTCTGCAGTATCTGTAGCTTTTTAGATAGGAGATTTTGAAGTTAAATGCCTGAAAATATATAACATGTGTGGCATTGGGGTGTAACTGTGTTGAGCAAAACTATCTGAGTTAAGTATGTACCTGTATGTAGCAATATTAAGAATATTATTTATATGGTGAATTTCAAGAAAACTGAACACTGAGTTGTTTTTTATTTCAGTTCACAGGAAAGCAAAAAATAGGTCATGTAAGAAGAAGAGAGGCTACTAAGATAAATGTTTAATATTTGAAATTCAGGAAAACCACTAAGTGGCATAGAGTTTTATTTTTAATTTCAAAGTCCTTCGTTTTTACAAAATGTCCTTGAATAAAATTATTCTAAAGGGACTGTCTTATACATTCTGAGCTGATATACTCAAATGAAGGTTTTTTTCTCCATCTCAAAATCTTTTTTAGGGCTGTTGTTGAAAGAACATTGATACTAAGGATGATGATTCCACTTTTGTGTGGCACTAATCCATAGGGGAAACAGTTCACTCTGAAATTCCCCTTGAAAATAAAGTAAGACTCCTACAGCCAAGGAAAGGACTTCCAGCTCTAGATTACTTACAAAGAAGACTTCTTTACATAGTATCAGAGTTAGAGAGGCATGTCAAGTGAACGATGAAGCAAACAACCTCTTCTATGTTGCTGTGAGTATAAAAAGACATTATAAATCATATACACTATATATAAAAAAAATTTCCTTATTGCCACATTATAAGTTTACAAAAAAAAAAAAAAAAACAAACAAACAACAACAAAAAAAAAACAACAAAAGAACTCCTAGGATTTATTTTTATCATTTTTATTACTGGATTTAGGAGACTTATGTATCCATTCAGTTAAGATGAAGATGCAGGGAGAGGAAGAACAGTAAAAATTAAAAATGAAGGTTGGAGATTTGTAATACCCCTTTTCCTGAATTATAAGTGATGGCAATTAAAGTGTCAGACAGTCTTGATAAACTGCTTTGTCTGTATTCATAATCAGACTACTTCATGAAAATTTGAATTATTTTGGAACCAACAGGAAGAAATGGAACAACCAACCATATGAAAACTGGTATGTGTGAATGACACCTTTCATCACAGGTTCACTTTGGAATGCCTTATTGATAATTGTGTGGAAAGGAAAACTCTGCACAGATATGCACAGTCAGAGACAGTTCTACTTCTGCACTAAATTTAGATTTTTCTTAACTTTTTTTTCAATTCAAGCATATGAATCATCATCATCCTTATTTCATGAATTTGTTACATTTTGGAACAAACTAATTTTCTTTGGGCTATTTTCTACTTTTTCTAATTCACTTTTCTGCTTTGTTTTTTTCCCCTCTTTTTTTTATTTTCCTTATTATTTGAGGACTCTCTAAATTTAGGTAACTCGTTCCTCCTCTGTAGAAAGGTTCATCAGCAAGGCTTCTTCCCATAAGTGAGGGTCTTTATATCTGTGGAGCTAGTGGTGCATCTCATGAGTTCAGGTATCTGATCCTGTAATACAGGATAAATGGGCAAGGTCCATACCCCCTTCTTCCATTCTATTGAGTAATGTTAAAAAACCCCATAAATCTCTATAGACTCACAGCTCAGAACTGTGACAATATTCTTCTCTTTTCAAACACAGTTAGACTTACAATCTTAAAACTGAGATTTGAGATTCTCTGCAAAGAGAACTGCAACTAGTTTTTAATCCTGTCTGCAGATCGATTGTATTCCTGTTACAGAATCCGCTATACAAAATCTGCCTGAAAAGTTCTCAAATGTTGTGGTACATAATTTCTCAGCTGCGTGGCCTGGAGGTGCAATTCAGTGCACCCAGTATTAGGAATCTAAATTCCCCATCTTTTT
Source organism: Daphoenositta chrysoptera (assembly GCA_013397915.1). Taxonomy (NCBI): domain Eukaryota; kingdom Metazoa; phylum Chordata; class Aves; order Passeriformes; genus Daphoenositta; species Daphoenositta chrysoptera. The sequence goes on along the minus strand of VZRO01007213.1, from coordinate 1,385,051 downwards.
AATAATCTGAGGTACAGGCCTAGATGATTAAAAATAGCTGCGAGAGAGAAGCATTCATTTGGACACAGTAAACTCTCTTTTGAGTGTTTTAAATATAATTTTGCTATTTGTGTGACTGAAATGGGCATTTGTGCTCTCCACTTCATTGGAATTTGTTTCCCCATAAGCTCTGCTACTGTCAACTAAGCAATGTGCAAAGTGAAAATTGTATTTGTGGCCTATTGTAGAATTGGCACTGATCTAACTAAATTTTTTGCTAAAGCCGATTTGCCTAAATCCATGTAGCAAGCTTCTATGACTATGCTTCATTCAGTCAAAGAGTGCCCAGTATTCAGTTACCTTGGTTTGGCTTCCAAACCCGTTTTCCCACACTTTACAGAATGTACTAGAGGCCATCTCTGATGTAAATAAGTTCATTTGAAGATCAGTTTAGCTAAACTGGAGAAGTTTCTCTGTGATTTGTCTAAAGGTCAGTTGTGACATTAAGGTGTTCTGACCCTCATAAGATATTGTAGGAAACCACTGTTGCATGCCTGGAACTGTCAGTTCTGGTCCAGACTGCCTGAGAGGTCTGAAGTACACTTGCTTTCAGTATGCAATGGTTTTCTTGAAATTAAAGTACTTGAGTGAAATCAGGTTGAACTGACTCTTGCCTACGCAGCTATTTCCGAGACACTCGTTGCCTGTGTTTAGTACTTTTCTTTTTCCAGTCCTTGCCTTAGCCTCTTCCAGCTGTAAATTCCATGTATGTGCAGACTGTTGTTGCCATATGTCTGCATGGATTTGGCTTTGCACATTTTGGATTGCACAGCATGAGCCCTAAGATCAGTTCTGGGCTTCCCTAGCTGTTACTGTGGTAGGGAGAGTAATGAGTTCCCAATGCAATTCACTGTCAAGTTTGTGACCTCATCAAAGTCTAGCATATTTCAGAGAGCTTGAATCTTCTTTTTTCATCAAGTCAGTAAAATCATCTTTATTCTATTCTAGCCTATCTTCTTAATGTTAATGTGGAAGAGCTGTGACAGCTGCCAGCATACTTTATTGCAATTTATAACATCGCATAACCACCAAGTGATGTTTTTTCACTCCTCACATTCGTGCTGAATTCCCTCCTTGTTTGCTGTGCCCCTCAAATGCACAACAGAGCCATTGAGTGCTCTTGGGATGTGCTGTGGCTGCATGAGCCCTGTTGAGGCAGACCTTTAAATCTGTTACTTCAGTATTAGTGATTTCCATTCCCCTTGGCACACCCCACCTTCTGCATTTCCAAGCCAGGGAGCAGAGGCTGGGATGGCTGCATCACATGGGAGGATTTACATGAGGCTGGGATTTGTTAAGAATCAGCAGAGAAATTCTTGCAGTAAATAGCAGGCTTGTGTTTTGGTGGTGGATTGCAGCCAGGAGGATCACAGGGTGAGGTCTGTTTGTCCTCTGCCATGTGGGGCAGTGAGAGCAGAATTGACAGAGCTGCCAGGGACAGCTCCTGGGCTGGACCTGTGGAGGTCCATGCAGGTGCAGCCTTGGTTTTGTCTTTCAGGCCTTTTTTGGTGACAAAGAGACAGACCAGAATACGAGCAATCATAAAAGCTGTTGTTCTACATGAAAGAATGGCAATCACAATCAAAACGGACGACAGCACGTTTTAATTTTAAAAGGTATGTAAATAGTCTCTGTTCAAAGGGAAAGTAAAGCAGGGGCTCAGCAGGAAGCCTGAGAGGAGGCTGCAGTAGGCACACACCTGCTCAGCAGTGAAGTGATGTTGAAGTGGAAGGCACAATGTGCTTATGCAGCATCACGATAGCTCAATTTAGTTTCTTTTATTTTATGAAGCTGGAAAAATTCCATAATTGTAAATTCTAATTCTGCTGTTTTGATTTTTGATACAAGAAACTATCAGGGCTGAGTTTTGCCTATTGCCCTCTTCTTCATTAAATGTCTCCCTTGTGCTGCTGTGTATCCCTGTTTGAGGAAATGAATGTGGCCCTCTGTGTTGAGCAGGCTAATAGGTTATACAGTTGAAGGTTTTTTATAATTTCCTCTGTCTGTGTCTGCCTGAGGAACAGAAACACCAAGATCTTCAGAACTTTTTGTTGTTGTAGGTAATAGACCCATACTTTCTTACGGGTGTGTTACATATTGTGTATGCTCACAATATATAGCCTTTAAATGTAGAAATTGCAGTAAAAGGCATCTACTAAAAGTGTACAGTTAGCACCCTGAACTAGGGAATACTAAAATTCCACGTTTAACAGTAACACCATCCTGTGTGCATATTTAAGACAAGATTGTAGTGTTGGGTGATACTATTTGCTTAGACAAGGAGGGCTGTTGCTGCCTCAGTTTGTTCACCAAACTCCATTGCATGGTATACACATGTTGGTAGGTAGTTACTAGTTTGTCATATATTTTGTGCTAAAAGGGTTTCCCTTTCTTTGGATTATATCTATGTTACCTGTGTAGGAAGTGAAAGTATTCTTGTAACTTTGAAAGTCACTGACTAGATGAAAGGAACAGATTCAGTGATTAAATGGAGAATAACAATATGATGCTGTAAAGATGGCCTTAGTTTTCTTGTTACATACTAAGCTGCCTTCTCAGCACTGCTGTGGGCATCAGAATGATTTGTGTTCATCCAAGCTGGCTTTTTATTGAGGTTTACTAATGTATACAGTGGTCTGTATGGACAGTTTACTACATAGCGTTCAGCAGTGTCAGAGTAGATTACAAATACAGATTTTCTGTCAAAGACCAAGAACAGCCCTCCAAATATTGCCAGAATAAATAAAGTATCATGGAAAATCTGCTTCTGAAGAACAGCTCCCTATTGCAGCTTTGTTTTCCCCAGAAGCTGGAAGCTAACACTTATTTTCTTAACTGCAGTTAATAGCTTCACCCATTTCGGAGAAAACTGTCTCCTAGTTCACTAGAAAGAGATTGCTTGTCTAGATGTTACTGGAAATGTCATAAATATGAAAAAAAACCCCTAGATTTAAATTTCAGAACAACAGTTCTTGCCAGTGTGACCTTAACCTGCTCATGCAATGTGTAGCTGCTCGGCATCCCTTCAACATCTTTAGTTTCATACTTGTATTATAGTTTCTAGCAAATGAGAAGAGTCATGAGAACCAGGTTTGCTGCTTTACTGGCTGGTGGATGCTTATGTGGTACATTAACCTCATACTGATGTATTTCTTTAATTAAGTTTGTTCCCAAGTAAAGAATTATTGCATTTTAAAATGTTTATACTCACTGTAAGATCTGACTTAGAGAAATTTCTGTTTCATGATTTTGACCTGAGGACATACAAATTTCCAAGGTTTGGCTGTTGCAGAGCTTATGTTTAATTCTGGGTCCAAAGTAATGTTTTGTTTAGTCATGAGCCAGGCAAGGTAGACAGTAATGTCAAGAGGCATGAACTGTCTCATTTTCTTCAGTGGATGCTGAAGCCCTGATTTGACCAAATAAGCATCAACATGATTGACCCTTTAACTGATTAACACATTAAAAGAAAAAAATCTTATTTCTCTGGTTTTGTAATCTTATAAAAATGTGAAGTCCATTAATTTCAATAGATTGCATCTTAAGGACTAAAATTAAAACTAAATATTCAGATAGACTGATATAATAAAAGATAATGCTTTCATTAATTAAATTGTGAAATTCCGGTATTATGAAGACAACACTATTGAACCTATGTGACTTTTGTGTTGTGGTGTACAAGGTTTTGTTGTTTCTCTGTAAAATAGAGTTGCCTTAGCAGGCACAAAAACTGTGTCTTGAATTGAAGTTGAACAGCTGTATAAATATTTCCTGATGACTCCCTTTCAACAATAGCTCACAGACAAAAAAAAAGAGAAGAATAAAAAATGCCTGTTTATATTACCCTGGGCTGTAAACACACCACAGTGTTCCTCCCTCCTGAGATAACAGAAAGCTGGGTCCCTTGAGCTTTGCCAGTGCATTATTGCCCTCCTCCTCCTGGTGAACCCCTTGTGAGATGCTCTCCAGGGCCAGCAGCACAGTTCCACCTCACAACGACTCGGTGACTCTCATCCAGGAACAGGAATAGTTGGGTGATGCTGCTTTCCTTCCCAGGGCGTCTGTGTCAGTGGGTGGGCCAGGCTCACATCATCTTCTGCATAAATAATTTGATCATTGCCTAAATTCCTGTTGAGTATTATCTTGTCATCGATTATCTTGGTCAAATTCTCAAGTATCCCTAAACTGCTCGGAATTGATGACCGATAACAACGTGTGGGGAAAGATGGAAAACCAGGGAAGAATGTAATGCTTTACTTTGATCAAGTCTTCTAGGAATGCAGGTATACCTTTGCTTCATAAACTCTGTTCTTTTAAGCTTGTCTGTTTTTATTATAGAGCAAAGATGGAAAGATGTGGACTAGTGGATACTGTCCAGATGACCAAAGCAGTGAGAAATTTAGAAATTATGGCCTGTTGGAAGGAGTAGAACCTAAGGTTGTTTGTCTTAGGGAATAGGATAATGTAGAAAGACATAGAGTACCTCAAATAAGCTGGTGCAAAGAAAAAGGTAAGCTTTTCAGTACCCATACCAAAGAGAGCAAAACATACTAGGGTTAAATTGGAGGTGGAAGGATTTAGTATAGGTTTAATTTCAGTCCAGTGCTTTAGTTTGGCCAGATCAGATTCTGATGATACTGAGCTGAAGCCATAAGCATGAAACATCCAGACTTACTTTGCTCCCATCTCCTTGCATCTTTCCAAATTTTGTGGAGTTGCCAACAGGCTTTAGGAGTTACAGTTCAAATTGTGCTTCTGTAGCAGGACAGCTCTAGAACAATAAATAATTGTCTTGGACAAGAAAATCCATACTTCATTCCCATCCATGCTTGTTTTATGTTTTGTTCTTAATTGCAATAGTACTTTGTAGAGTTTTAAAAGTGGTAGAAATTGTTAATAATTAGGAGACTATATATTTCTAGTCACATAGATTTGGGAAATGTGCATTTTCCAGTGGATTGCAGAACAAGGGAGTGGCCTCAAATTATAGGTTAAGGTTTTGTGTTGTCCTGATTAATTTTTTTTTAATGCATTCTTACTCCATGTTGTCGATGTGTGTAGCTGCTAAAAGCACAAAGTGACAAAAGTAGTTCCCTATGACTCCTATGAGAGAAGTGTTGTGAGCTAAGAGAGTTATGGAGTCAGGCAATGTAGACTGAAATTATTTGTGCTCATATTTAAATAACTGTGTAAAAATAGTGATGCTGAAGAGAGCAGTAGTTCACCAGGAAGAGATGGCTGGGAACATTTTTGCTCTACAGTCTCCATGTGCAGTCATGAATTTCTGCTCCAGAGTTTCTAGTCACGAAGCAAGCTTTAGGCTTTTTTATGACTCTGAAAGGTGACTAAGGGGATGCAGCATCCTGTTGTTCTGGCCACATCCAATTGAGAGTCATAATTTATGATTTCTGTCACACAAATAAAGATTCACAAGCTTGTTCTGCATAAGAGAAGATGCCAGCCAATTTGTACCTCTGTATCTAGACTCCATATGAAAGACTTGAACTAGTTTATAAATAATCCAGTGAGGGATCTAAATAAGTGCAGGGAAAATAGAAATATTTATAGTCTGTGCCTGTGTCAAAAATACTTCATCTTTATTGAGAGATCTATCTTCTCATGGAAAATGGTAGCAAGATTTTTACCTGAAATAAGATCTGAAAATAGGTTCTGAAAACTTTGAGAATAATAACAGAAGCCTTCTGAAACAACCTCCAAAATCTTGACATCAATCAGTCTTTATCTCCCATATATTTTATATTTGCTTAACTTTTTCTTCTTCTGAATTTGTCATGCCTTCTGATGTTGTGCATTTTGTTGTTTGTGCTTATGCAGGAAAATGCCTTTTTAATGCTCTTAAATGCTCTTCTGAATCAGGGCTGTAATGTTTTCCAATAGTGAGTGTCTTTTCTATGTTTCAAATGCATGAAAGGCAGCTGAAATGCTGTGTAGTATTTATTACTTGGCTAGTAATAAATTTGTCGAAACTGCAGCTTAGAGGAGATAGAATGTATTAATAAATTTTGTGTTATTATTGTTGAATAATTTAGATATGGGAAAGCAGAAATAATGGGAAGGGGCAGCATTTTTAATTTCTTAAAATCAGCTGCTAACTCTGAAATGTCATATTCAGTAGAAATTTCGCTAAAAATTGGAAAAAAAAAAAGATAGGTTTAAATATTTTGATGTTGAGAAAGAAAAAAAAAACCCCACAACCAAAAAACTAAACCCCGAAATAAAACCAGAAAAATGTCCATTATGGACTGATGTGTATTAACGTTTGGTTTTTCTGTGTGTTCCTCAAACTGAGGAGTCCATTATTTTTGTTGTTGAAGTGACTGTCTCTGGTTAGGCATTTAAGGCCTTCTGGGGAACCAGGAAGAAAACAGGAGAATTTAGAGGTCTCTGGAGGACTTTTACAGTAGCAGCAATAAAGGGCAAACCACGCTTGGATGTCAAACACCCAAAGCAAAACCGACAGATTGCTGGGGTCAGAGAAGAAGGTGTCGTGGGTTCAGGCTGCCTGAAACGTGTACCAGGACCTCTGAGCCACGTGCACTTCAGACAACTTCGGTGTGGTTGTCAGGAGAAGGTTCATTAATTTCAGAATAACAGTTGTCCTGGGAAAGGAAAAGTGGAAATCTCAGCTAAGAATTTCAATAGAAGTAAGAGATGTGCAAAGCATTAAAAAAAGAACCTAAAACCTGGTATGGTTGGTGGTCTAAGGAGTTCATTAAATCGCAGGCTGAAGTAGAGGCAGATTTTAGAAAAATATAGTAGATGAGATTTCTTATACAAACATGAATATATTCCATTAAAAGCCTGTGTAGATAGATGTAGTGAGACTTTATGAACATCTGTTGGCTTTTTCTCAGAGTTCATTATGCAGAAATATGTCTCTTCTGCTCATTTTGAAGTTTGGACATTAAACTTAATTGATTCATAAGAAGGCGACATGGATAATAGACTGCTATTAATGTGCATAACTTAATAAGGTGAGCTTTGTTCTGCTGAATTAGTAAGTGAATTTTAACAAAAATGGCCCAATTACCAACAGAAATGGAATGGAGTTTCTTTGTTTAAATAAGGTATAAATAAATGTTATCAATTTAGATTCTTCTCAGTGGAGGAGAATGACAGAAGTTTCAATATGAGAAATCACAACAGTTAACGTTGCTGTAATGGCAGCTATTCTGAATTAATGGAGTATGACTGCATGCAGGCAAGGTAAGGGATTTTCCTCTTGAAGAAGTAAGGATTGATAATCCTTACAGACACCACTGGGAAAAAACCCCACCGAAAACCAGAAAAAAACACTTCAGAAGGCATCTCTGCTATTTGGAATGCCAACTCAAAATTTATTCTTACATGCTCGTGTAATTTGTGCCATGATGCATCTTCTTTACACTGCGAAGTTTGCCTTGGTGTTGTTGTCCAGGTGTCACTGAGCTGTTGTCCAAGTGTGTGGGCTTGTCCCTGCCCTGTGGATGGCTGCCATCCTGCAGGGGCTGAGTTATCTAGGGCCAGTGATGTGAGATTCTGCTGTTGACTCCCTCCTGGCCGGCGTGTTGTCAACTTGCAGACCTATGTGAGTCTGTCTCCTCTTCTAGAGAACATTGTAGACCTGCAGTAAGGGATTTTCCTTTTCCATACATGGGAGAACTGGGAACTCCAGCCTATGTGCTCTCTCTACACGTGATATGAAGTCCTTCACACAGCACCCAGTTTCGACTTGGCTTCCTTGGTGGAGCTCATCAGTCTCAACCCCATTTCCAAAGTTTAAATGACTGTTTCATTTTGAAAACTCGAAGCAGGAGAAATAGTGTTTCACATAAATGGTAACTTTTCACCAAGATGAAAAAGTTCTGAATGAGTCAGAAATTTAGACCAGAACTGTTTTTTGCAAGAGTAGTTACTGGTTGCAGGTAAAAAGGCTTTTGAAGAGAAAGAGTTTGTACAACTTGCAGTTTCATACAAGAGGAATGTACTGCCACGTGTTCCCTGTGCAAGGAACCTTTTGCAAAAGTATGACATATAAAGGTGTGCTGTGTGAAGGAATAGCTATTAAAAAAATCCTAATCCTTAGGTATTTAAATTTTTTTTTCTATTATTAACAGAAATTTTCTCACTCCTTGTGTGCACTATACTGAGTGCTGTTTCTCAGCTGTAGTATGAGTTGAAATATGATTTGCCTCAGTTCAGTGATCTGTTTGAAAGAGTAATGAAGATGGACAAGAGTCTGAGGTGAAGGCCTCTCATACAGGAACATCAGCAGACACATATGCCCACCATGTAGGCTCATTTTGTTACTAATATTTTTGCTCACAGGACTGTCAAGGTTAACTTTCTCCAGCAGCTGTTTTACCAGGAGTGCTACATTCCTGATGTTGCTGAAAGGTTTTCATCTGAGAGATGCAACAGCATGTTTCCCTGGTACTCACAATGTCGTAGAAAAATTCCTTTCAGAGCAATTCTGCTAAAGGGAGAAAGAAATGCTAAAATAATGAAAGCATGTGTCTTGAATATTTAAGTTTAACAAGGTCTTTGAATGATCAAAGCTGCAAATAATTCAATCAAAAAGGGAGGGGGAGGAAAGAACCCCTGAAAATATCAAGCACCCCCTGATAACTTTATGACCGGATGTACGGATTTCTCAAATGAGCCCAGAGTTTGAGCAGTGCCAGGATTATTTTGGCAGCTATGCAGAAATAGGCAGTGTGATCTTTCAGCTTGTGGTGTTCTGCCTGGGGGTGTGAAACATGACTTTTATGTCCTGTTTTATTTGCTCATTCAGCTGCCTTAGAAATTAATAATTGGCCAGGTAAATCTGGATATTGAATCCAGCTGAACCTACAGTAGTCAGGGAACTGACTCTATAATATACATCATGGGGGGCTTTTTGGAGCAAAATGAACCTCGTGGTTGTTTTCTGTGTTAAGGAGACTTCTCCAGAGAAGGAGAAGCAGTAGAAGCTGTGGTGAGGAAAGAGCATAAAGGGTCGTTGGAAAACGCGTATGTGTGGTTGAAAGGGCAAAATGGGGCACCTCTGCTCTTCCTCCTGGCCATCCCAGGAGTAACAAGCAGGCTGATTTGCTAGGAGGATAGACAGAATCTGCTTCATAGCACTTCTAGTAGGATTATAAACTAGCACTGTTTTTGGAAGAATCTGATCTTTCACCAGTGAATGCAAGATTGTATTGGCTGCAATCAATAGCTATTTTTTGCAATAGATTTGTAATAATTTTCTGAGTTGAACTGGGTGTTCTGCTTTCTATATAGTTTCAGGTTATATCTAAGGCAGTCATTCTTTTGATCATGAGTTTCTGGCATTTAAAGAGTACCTAGCAGTCTAATGGATAAGTGGGAAAAGCACTAGAGAGATCTTTCAATCCCGAGGAAACCAGGTTAATCATGGTAAATGATTATCTGAAGGAGTCTGCCAAGGTAAAGGCATTTCTAGCTTACCTATTACTGATAGTAAATAGAACTTGAAACTGCAAGGTTTTTTATGTCCATCTCTTCTATGTGGAAACTCTACTTGTCATAAAACAATGGAAACTAGAATAAACTTTTAATATTTCTTAATATCTTTGATATTTGGAACAGATAGAATAAGGTGAGAAGAAAAAAAGAGCTGAAAAATGCATTTTTCCTAAATTCACTCTATTTATACATATCTGGGTTTTTATCAATAAAGTATGTTAGTATGAATAACAATTTACTTAACCATATTTTTAGTGACTTCAAGACAAGTTGGCCGCTAACAATGGGAATAGAATTTGGCAGATGACTACCCCAACTCCACAATTTGTTAAATCTGTCTTTACTTTTGCTATGTTAAATAGAGTTAGTAATCTGAATATACTTTCTCTTCAATGAAGAGTGATAACTACTATAATTATTAATGCAACGCCAGTCACTTAAACATGTGGTATTTAGTCTGAGTAATAGTCTTTCTTTTAAAACAATTTTTACTCCCACGGTCATAATTTCATTACTTACTTCATGTCATGTTATTAAATGGAGTATACCTAAATGCTCTTCAGAAAAGAAATTGCTGACACTTTCAAATTGGTTTTAGGTCTAATTAAACTTCTACCGTAACAGGTCAGGTATCTGGGGTTTTCCAGATTATCTTTTTTTTTTTTTTTTCTAAATAGCAGATGAAGTGCCAATGGAACAGAGAGAGACAGAAAGGCAAGTTGCTGTGGCATGATATTTGTGATCCACCATGCCAGAGACTTTTTCCTATGTGGAAATGTTAAATGCAAAGTGCCAAGTGTGTCAAGACACAACTGAAAATTAAAACTGACATTTGGATGTGTTGCTGGTCAGTTGGGATGCCAGGAGTTTTGTGAGGCAAAGTAAGAACATTTGATGTGTTGAAGCTGATGGGACTATTGGAATGGGTAAATGTCTTGGAGTTTTTGTAAATTTGTGTTGTTAATCACTGCCTTCAAGCCTGGCGCCTGTTAGGTTTCCATTAGCAGACAAGGAGTGAGGTTAGGTCCAAACACAAGGAATACTGAATGCCCTCTGTTGATGTAGAGGCAAATGGTCTTCCCAGTATCACAGAATGGTGGAATGGTTTGTGTTGGAAGGGATCTTAAAGATCATCTAGTACCAATGCTCCTGCCATGGGCAGGGCAAACTTTTACTAGACCAGGTTGCTCAGAGCTCCATCCAGCTTAAACACTTTCAGGGATGGGGCATTCACAGCTTCTCTGGGCAACTTGTTCTGGGGCCTCACCACCCTCACAGTAAAGAATTTTTCCCTGATTTCCAATCTAAACCTCTCTTTCCATTTGAAATCATTGCCCCTTGTCCTGTCACTCCTTGCTCTTGTAAATAATCTTACTCCAGCTTTCATGTGGGCTCCCTTCAGGTACTGGAAGGCTCCATTTAGGTCACTTGGAAGTCTTTGCTTTCCAGGCTGAACAAACCCAATTCTCTTAGCCTTTCCTAACAGGAGAGCTGCTCCATCCCAAGTGCATCATCTATCACTTGGCCTTGTTGAACCATATGAGATTCCCCTTGGCCCGTTTTAAAAATTATTTTTAGGCCTGTGAAACATGTCAAAAGAATACTACCTCCAGTGAAATTGCAGGAGGGATCACATAATTCACATGCTTTATTTGCTTGTGTTCTAAATGCACCATGAGTTTCTGATTTGTGGTAGTTGTATTTTTTTTATCTGGATCAGATGTAAATATTGGGAATAGATTTGATTTCTTCAACACTGAAGTGTTTGAGAATGAAATATTTGAGAAGAGAAATGTGGATCTATTGCATCCACACTTCTGGAGTAAAGAGAAATATCACCTGATTGTCTTTATCCTACATGCAACAAATAAAACTGCTGTCACATGTAACTTCTTTTATTCCAAAAGAAGAATTAAATGATATTCTGGCTTCTTGTTGCTGATGTTCTGCATGGCTCCGAGTTGTGGTTTTCAAAGGAGCAAACATAGAATTTGTGCCAAATTGTATTGCATGCCAATAATGTTTCAGCTTATTAAACTGTTATGTGATTTCTTCTTGACAGAGGTCATAGTCATTTATCACTCATCTTGTAAGTTGCTGTAAACTGGGTTTAATGAATAGTTTTTGGTTCAGTGAAGAAACTCTTTGTTTATGCCACAATAGAAACTGTCTTTTTTCTTTACTGAATGCATCAGAAAGCTCTTATTATTATTTATTGATTTTTTTCAGCATTTTTTTTCCTCTGTATCATTATCCTTTATCAAATAGGAAAAAAGGCTCAGTTTTGTATTCAAGAATTAATAAAACTGCTGTTTGATAGACATTCATGTTCTTAGGTTTTTGCTTGTGGATCTTGTGTTGAAAAATATTTATTCTTTTGACTGCTCAGTGTAAAATTGACTTAGGAGAATATTTTAACTTTGTGAGGTGTCATGAAATGATTATTTTATATTAGTCAAAAATAAAGTGCGTGAGAGGCAATTGCTCAAGAGTTTGGCAGGGGGCTCTGCTGGGCATATCTGCAAACCTTTAGAAATTAATTTAGTGTGGGATGGAAGCCAAAATACAGTGCTGTTTATGAGACTCTGAACAATTCTAGGTGTAGTATCAACTTCTTGTTAAATGTCACTGTCACAAGTGATAGAAGTATTTCCTAGACCTGATTAGGATTTTGTTTTCGTGCTCTGTCTTCTTATCTTGATAGTTACTTGTATAATTTGAAGATACAATAAGTCTTTTTGCCATACTGATTATGTATTTATTTCCTTCTAACATTGGTAGGAGTTTGAGCTACATTTTTTTTCATTTTCTTCATGTAACACAGCCCTATGTTCAGTTCTGGCCCAGTTAAGATCATTAAGGTGCTTTTAAGTCAGAGTTAAGCCTGCTTCATAGTGGCTTCATTGTTTAGGCTAGCAGGAGGGCTGAGGTCATGGCACACACACAAAAGTAATCAGTGATCCCAGTAAATTCCAGCTGAATCTCAGAATGGGTGAGGTCAGGATGGGCTTCTGGAGATTGTCTAGTCCAAAACCGGGCTTAAGCTCAGGGCAGCCTGGAACTGGTTGCTCAGTGATGTTTCCAGTGTGAGTCTATCACAGGATGGGGGCTCCACAACCTCTCTGGGCAACCTGCACCAGTGCTTGACCATCCTTGCAGCAAAATGCACTTTTCTTGCACTAAACATCATTTCCTATATTCCAATTTTTGCCAGTTTCCTTTGCCCTGTCTCTGGGCACATCTGAGAAGAGTCAAGCTTTTGTCATCGTTCGTTTTCACTGATGAATGGCTGAGCTGGGACAGCCATAAACTTGGCTTGAATCATTGTGATTGCTTGTGTCAAACTTTTTGTATGGAGAGGCTTAAAGCACTAAGATAAAAATCTAGTTTTTTTCTAAGAACATAGGGGAAATCAGTATTCTTAATGTTCCATTTAGTGTGATTTACTAATGTTGCATTTTGATGATTTTTCAGTGTTTAAAATAAATTATCACTCATTTGATTAAAAATAAACAAACACTGGCTATATTGAAAGAAAGGTAAATTTCTGTTTCAGAGGAAGCAGCACCTTCTTATTGCACAAGCAGCTGGTTATAGTTTTCAGCTGGTGGGATAGTGGGGTATTTTACTTTCAGCAAGGAAGAAATACAGCATGGAAAAGAAAACGTCCAGATGTTTACTTCACAACACGGGGAAGAACCTTATTAATCTTGCCTGCCATACCAGAGGGGGAGAGCATTTTTCTCTGTTAAAGCTTGTGTAGCCTTCATGAGTTTATAATTGCCTACTCTGAGCAACGCATGTGAAATCTCCTGTTTTGCAGTGGCAAACATTTCAATAAATCTCCTTGAACTACGAGCACAACACACTAGCAATAGAAACCCATCTTGGATTAATAAGAAGTGGTTTTGTTTATGGTTTCTGCAGTGCTGAGCCATTTGCCCATTATGTAGAAAATTGTAACATTTTGAAGCAGACTGGGCTCAGAGAGTGCAAGTGTCTGTTTCCAAAGCTCAGCCTTTTGATCTCTTGTAGTTGGGATCCTCTGTGATCTTCAGAAAAATCATATTGTCTGGACAACTTTTTTTGTGTGGCATTATTAACTCCATCACTACTATCTACCCTTGTTCCTTAGCTGCTACAACAGTTCTTCAAGGCTTATTTAGCTATCACAGTGCTTCTTGTGTCCTCAAACAATTTAGGATATGTCAGTGCCTCTGTTAGAAGTCGTGGTTTTTAGGATGTCACTAGGTTCTTTCTGCTCACAAATATTGTGGATGAGGTATATTAGTAACAAGATTTGGTTTTAATTAATTTTTACTAACAGAAAGCTCTTGATGACTTTGGCTTGGGTTCAAAGCTTGTGTGAATCCCATGGATTGCTGTGTTGCCTCACCCCAGCATGCTGCCCCAGCCTTCCACGCATTGTCTTTCCTCTGGAAGACTTGGCATTATGGTGAAAGGATAAAAGGCTGCTGTGAGGGCTTTTCTCCTCTAAGTGCTTAGGTTATGATAAACAGCCTCAGTTTCGTTCCAACTAAATGTCAAATTTGATGTCAGTTTAGTGGAAAATAAACAGTTCTGTTATTAAGACATTTAAACACGTTTTGCTGATTTAACCAGTTCATGTTCTCTGCTAAAAGAAAAATATTTATTTGTGTAATTGTTCTTCTGCATCTGCAACAGCATTATGAATAAAATTTATGTACTTGCTTTTCAGATAAGTAGAAATCATGGCTTGATAATTAATAACGGAGGAAAAAGGAGAATTAATAGAACTATCATGGTCTGCTTGTTTTAAACCTGCAGATTTGTGTAGGGGCATGAGCCTTCAGATAAATAACTTTTGGGTGCCCTAATGGGACATATGTATTTTGACATGATTCTTCCCTGAAAAGAATATGTGCACTCAGACTGTCCAAGAGTTGAGGCAACAGGACATTGCAGCTGTTGTACTGTAAGAAGTCTGCAGGCTTTTTGAAGGGTAATTACAGTTCTTTTGGGAAGTAAAAATCCCCTCTCTTCAGCAGCTGCAGAATATATGATTAGGTGTCATGAAGCATTGCCTTGGATTATAACCAGTCTGATTGCTGAGCCTGAAAATCTGGTCCTTTAAAGTGCCTGCTGTTTGATTATACCTCTGTGTCAGGATTTGGGATTACAGCAAATGACTCCAAAGAGCAGAGGTATCAGAAGTAGATTGGAAACAGCCTTACACTTCAACATTTTCCCTTGTGGTGGGTCAGGACTGTACATGCATGTGCTGAGGGGAGAGTGAAAACGTTCTGTTTATAAGGAAGTCAACAAAACTAGGCATTCCTTGAATATCTGCTCATCTGGGAGTAGTTGGGGATCTTTCATGAAGAGAACAGCCATGTGTGGCAGTGCTTAAAAGGGAGAAATGCTCAGATGCAAGGAGAAACTATATATCGTCTTCCTTTTTTTGATCACTGTTTTTATGCCTTACAGCTTTTTTTGTGGACTCTAGTGGCAAAATCAGTGTTGATTTAGGCTAGTTTAGGCTTTGCTGAAACTAGGAGAACTCACTCTATCCAACATAGATAAAAAAATTATTTAAGTTGGAATTTGGTATGAATGGGCTTGGATGATAAAGCTGCTGGAAATTGAACCAACTAGTCTGAGTCCATGGGTGTCCAGCTTGATGATATCCCCAAAGGAGATATGACTGGCATTGACAGTGTTTATTTCTATCCTTTGTGTATGAGTCACTGCCCACAGCTTACTGGAACTGTCCCTGGGCCTTCTGTTTCACAGCCTGTCTTCTGAGGAGTTTTCTTTTTTCCCCCCTTTTTCTCTTTTCTTTCTTTTTTCTGTTTTCTTCCCTTTTTAAAAACATACTAGAGTGTCTGCAAGTAGATAGATAAAACTGGTGGTATCTCTTGATGCTATGAGAAGTACCAGTGTGTCATCAATCCCTGAACAGTTTGTCACGTTCCCATGCTCAGATATGTCAGCATTGTTGAAGGTAGGGAGCATTCTCACCCAGGTTTGAAAGTCAAGAGTGGGGTCCATGGTTGGTTGGTTGGTTATCATCTTAATTCCGTTGCAGAACGGGGTCTGGATCACCTCCTTTGATTTTTAGGTCTCTTCTGTGACAGAAGTGTAAGGTTTGTTTGTTTGGAAGAGGTTTGTTTTGCTTTAAATAGTGTTTTAAAATGTTTGTTAGCAGCAACATGGAGTCACATCTTAAAAAAAGTAAAATAAAATAAATATCTATTGTTTACTTGCCTGCCATATTAACACTTGCCTCCTTGACCTGTGGGCTTAGGTTTGATGATGCTGGTAACATGTTCTGTTCCTGTGAATGGAGGCTGAGCAAGTGAGTTTGGCATCTCTGTCTTCTGAGTATTTGATTTTTATGATCTCATTAATATTTTTAATGTCTTTTTTTAATGAATGGAGAATATAATACAGAATATTGCTTTGTGCAAAACTTTATTTTTGGAAAACCACATTTGTTTCAGTTCTAAAAAAACGCAACTTTCACATGTAGGAAACACCTGCAAAGGTGATTTAAAAGACACTTTTTCCATCAGTGTGGAGTATTTGTTTTTTTTTCCTGTTGCATTTTCCCTTTTTATATCAATGTATTTATCAGCAGCAATAACTTTGAAAAATGAAGCATTTTTCTTAGATCTTGCACTTAAGGAAAACAAAATATAAAACCAAGAGGCATATGCTTCAACTTTTGTTCCTATAGCTACATTCCAGTCACTCATGAAATGTATCCTTAAAAATGTGTTTTTAATCCAGAGTGGATCTCTTTCAAAAAAGATAAATCTCTATAAATAAAAACTATTTAATATTCAGACCCTTTTAAGTGTTTGCTAATGTACTTTGTGTTGAGGTAGTGCACAAATATTGTACCTTTTCATTCAATAGGTCTCTTATTCAAACATATTAACAGATTCCTGTGTTTGAGTTATTTTAAACTTCCCTTGCCATTACGTAGGCTGCAGCTATTATGAAGAGTTGACTAATGATTGCTCTTTTATGTACATCAGTGAAAAAATTGTTTACCCAAATGGTATTGATCTCTTGTCTGTGAGTTATGGGAGTGATTATCATAGAAACACATTTTCTCTTCTCAAAAGAAAAAACTGCTTCGAAACCTTTTGAATGGAGCACTGGTCCAGGCTGTGTTTGGAAATAAAGCTGCTGCCTTCATGTACTTACCATGGACTTTCATGTATGGATAGATAATAGATAATAATGGGAGAATTGGAGATTTCTCCTGTGTTCGTCATACAATTGAAATTTTCATCAGAGTTAGGATGAGGATACTTAATTCTGTAAGTTTCTCAAACCAAAGGGTTGCTAAAATTTTCTTCTCAGCTTGCATTTCCTCACATGGTTTTTATTTTTTAGTTTACAATATTTATTCTCTTCTAAAGAAATGCTTTCCTTAGCTGCTTTTTGCCTTGCTCTCTGACATAAATTCTGATGCTTTTAGCAGTGTTTCTGCCTGAGTTGGAAAGAGAGAGGAAATTCACCAACCTTCTTTGTCTGTTTTCCGTGTGATATAATGCCTTTTGTGACAGGCATTGGCAAAGAACTGAGGGGCAGAAAACTGTGAAATACATGAAAATCCTAAAGCCATCCTATAAAAAATTGAATATCTAAGTGTATGAAGCTCACACAGCATATCATCCTACTACATATTTAACAGTTTTTCCTGAGTAGTAGGCAGCTAGCTTTGGAAAGTCCATGAATATTTAATTCTATGAGATGAAAAGTAACTATGTAGCAAACATATAAGACCTTTTTTGCTTTGTTTTTTTTTGTTGCTTTTATTTGTGTGTGTTTTGTTTTCATATGGATGAATCAGCATTTCATCTGACAAGAACCTTCTAAAATTATTTCCATCAACTTAGTACTCGTTGCTGTGGCAGACCTCATCAGCCGGAGTTTCACTTTGTGAAGATGTGAGCTAAGATGCAGAGCATGACTGTTTCTTTAGTCTTGGGGCAGTTTGTGACAAAAAAAAGAAAAGGAAGTTCTGAAACTATAATGCTGAATTTCAATATTAAAATACAGCTTGAAACTTTTTTGCTGCTGGGAAGTGTAATGTTCTGTAACTTTCTGAACTGAGGGGGGAAGCAGAAACCTGGGATGTTGGCAAATGTATTTTTTGACAGCAGCTAGCTGGAGAGAAGTGAGCTGTCCTATATGAGCTGTTTATCCTAGTTCTGGTGTCCAGGCTGTTGTAATTCTGCTAGAATAAAGATCGAAGAGAAACTTGATTTACAAGTAGAAATAATATCTTTTGTTAGATCAGAAGGCATAGAGGGAAGAAATAGGAAAGGCTTTGGCTGTGTAAGCCCTTGTCAGATGAGAAGCAGTAAAAGCAGAGATAGTAGGCTGATAACAATTGCTATGAATTTAATTATGTAGATCATCTAGACAAGTCACAGAATTCTTCCTACCTGTGGTGCAGAGTGCTGTTGTGATGGATCATATTGTTTGATCTGGAGGAGGAAAGCCTTAGGCTGGTAAAATTTGCTGACATACAGATTTTCTTTCAAGTCTATAGGTATGTTAGGGCGAATGCATGATCATTTTTGTCTGGGAAATGACTTTGTCACTATGCTAGAATTTATTTTACTGCTTGTTGACAGGCATCTGTTCAAATTATTGTAATGCAGTTTTAAAATACTATTTAATGTCTTTTTTTTTCTCCCCAAGTACTATTGATTCTGTTTGCACTCTGCCCTCATTTTTTTAAAAAAAGGTTTTCTTTCTTCCCTCTGTCCCTCTCTCCCCACATCAATCTGCTTAGCTTACATCTCACTCTCATTTTTCTTTGTTACTCAGAATTCTCTCTTCTGTGGCATATCAGGGAAGGTAACTGAACATGCCAGTACAAGTTCCCCAGATGTCAAGTCACGTGCATGGTATCTAGAACAGAATGATTGCTCAGAAATCATAAAGAAATTATCTGTATGCATTGTTGTTGGAGGCAGAGAAAAGGAAAACCTTCAGCAGCTGCCAACATTTATTTAGTACAGATGCTGAAACCAGGCAATCATTCTGCAGCTGTGGTTCTGAGGTGGCCAGGAGACCTTCTGTAAGGGGCCAGCATAACTGTTATATGTTAATAACTGTCTTTTAAAAAGAATGGAAGAGCTAGTAACTGGTATCAAATTCCAAAGTGGTCCACTGGAGCAGAACACATGCAGTAGGACAGCCAAGAGCACCTGTGCAATTCATGACTGTAGAAGGGGGCAGAAATCAATGGAAGAGACAGTTTATACCAGCTGAAGATTTGTCATTTGGTCTTTCATTTCTGTAAATCCTAAAATGTGCAACAGTACATTTTAAATATGTTGTCCCTTAAAAGGGGTAAGCCAAAACACACAGAAAATGTGTACAATATCCATAGCTCCTCATTGGAAACTGAGCATTTGAAATACTGTTTAGTGTATGCTTAAGAAAAGTTCAGGATAGTTTGTGCCTGTGCCTTGTGTGTGATAAAATGTGTATGTTTACACAGACAGTAGTTGGAGGAGAGAAGAGAAGGTTGTGTGACAGCCTGTTGAAGATATAGTGTGTTGTTGAACTGTATTTGGAACAGGAAACTCACTGAACCTGCTGCCTTTCTTCCAATTGCATAGCCCAAGAAGCAAGCTGTACAAATGGGCCTGCACCTGCCTCCCTTGAAGGGACCTTTGCTTCACAGATCTAACAGGAAAGATGAGCATTGCAATTAGAAAGATATAAAGTCACTACATATTCCCATTTGCCCTCTTGCCTTTTTTTTTTTTCCCTGTGTGTGTGCCTACCTTTCATGCAAGGGTGGTCATGAGGATTAAATGCTCTGTCATAGTATTGCAAGGTAGGCAGGAACTCCTCAAGTCCTTCTGCAGTTTTTCAAGTCTTGATTGTTTTTCTTTTTGCACATACGCTTGAAACTATTGCAAATCTTCAAAGGCTTTTTCCTCAGCTTATGTTTATACCAGCAGAGTACCACCGAGTATTACTTCATTACATTCATGCCCCCTAATCTACACTGTCTCTGAAGGTAAGACAGATGGAATTTGTTTGTTTATGAATTATGCAAAATTATACTTTATTAAGTTCTTGCATTTTAATGGACAAATGAGCCAATGCCTGTGTGGGTGGGCTGGGTACTACACAGTGTGTAGCTGTATAGATGGACTCCAATTGCTTCAGTTTGCTAACTATGCTTTTAAGTACACCTGTTCTTCATTGTGGTTTTCAGCTGGAAAACCTGCCATCTAGAATCAGACTAGTGTTGGAACAAAAAAAAAAAAAAAAAAAAAAAGGCTATAAATTTAGGTCAAACCACTTTTTTTCTCAGCTGAAAGAAAGCACTTTTTCATGGAACTTGAAAGCAGAAACAACTATTTGTTGAGAAATATAATTAGAAAGCAGAGTTTCATATTGCATGCTAATGGATGATGAAAGAAGAAAATGAGAGAACCATGTGAAGTGTATTGGCACCACTTTAAATTTTGCAGATTGTACTGAGTCAGAACCCATTTTGGCTTGAAATGATAGTTTGTTGAAATTCCATTTTTTTATGGAAAAAGACAGAAAAGCTCCAATGCCTTTTTTTTTAAGTTAAAGGGAATGAACTGGAAAAGATAGGAGGCAGCAGATGACAGGTGTGTTGTTTGGCTGTTGCCTAACTTTATTTACTTAACATACAGACAGGAGATGTGCATCTTATAGCTGGACAAAGTTTGATGCAAGATTCTTCTAAAAATCATCTTCAGTTTTGGTTTTGAAAGACTCTGCACCAACCCAGTTTCAAAGTAGTAACCCCGAAGTACAAGAAACTCTATTACAGAGTCTCTGGTAGTGTAGTAAAAGGCAATAATTAAGATGGCAGAATGAATCTGTTAAATTACTTTGAGTATTCTTGTAAACATGAAGAGTTAACAGCCATGTAAACTTAATGAAAAGAACCAGTATGTAAAGAGAAACAGGAATAGTAGGTATTAGCAAATTAATGTTTAGTGGTTAGTTTTATAGACCCTCTTCTTCAAGGTGTAGGAGAGTCAGAAACTAAAGAGATGAGCTAAAGCAAGGTTTTATATACACTAGTGCCAGTTCATTGACCTCGGTGTGATTGCAGAGCTGTAGCAAATGCTGAAATGTGGCTGTTATGAGGGAGTCTGAGTCATAAACCATTCCCTCCACTGCTAAGGGCAAAGGCAGGTGCCCTTTCCTGCAGACATCAAAGACAATGTTAACAGTTACCTGTGTGCTACCCCCAGGATAGAGGTTATTATGACTGAAGAATAATAGTTGCAAGGAAGAATAATTTATCTGTTTGTCATCCAGGCCTTACAGAATGCTTTATGAAGATGTTTAGAGCTAAGATTAAAAGCTTTGCTTTGAAATGAAATGAAGATGCTTACACTGTTGTTTTTTTTTTTTTTTTTTCCTGTGGGACTGATAAGCCATAGGAGAGGACAAGTAACAGGCAGCTTGTAGAAGACTTGTAAAACTGAGCCACTCTGGTAGCTCCCAAAATAGTCAAGGGTATCTTTTTCCTAATTCTCCAGTCACTACTTTGTGGTGATTACTATTTCCTGATGCTATTTTTATGCTAGGGAGAGTGATTTTAGGTGTTGATTTTGAGGATTTGAAATATTTTCCCCTCTTCTAAAGGGGAGTATTTTACTGCTGATACTGTATGATGCATAAATGATGAGCACTGATGACAGCTGCTCACTCACATTTGTCATCATTATGTAAACTGCCATCTGCCAGAAATGGGCACTGACGAATAAAAAGCAGAAGAGCTCAGCTGAATATCAACCACTAGGCTGGGCTGAGCTTCGGCAGAGCTGGAAAGATCGTCTGGTCATAGATGCAGCTTCTTCTTTTTGTGACTGGCTTTCAGACAAAGTTGGTGCACCTTGGCTGGGCAATTTGCATGCCTTGCTTCTGGTGCTGTGCTCCCAAATGAACATTCAGCAGTGAAGAACAAAGCTGATGATCTAAATTGTTTCAAACATTGCCGCTGACCATGGTGGCCTTTGTACCATGTTCACTGTGTACGTCAGTGCTATATTTGGGAGAAAAGTTGGATGACCTGGTTATTGCTTTTCCAACAATACAGCTCTAAAATTCTGCAACTAAGTAATGAAAGCATCCTGTGGCCAGAATAGAAGGAAAAGTAATGACTAATCTGAAACTAGACAACAAAACTGTTTTTTGCTTTACAATACAGTGTAGTTTGGAAACAAGATAGAGTAATTTTTGTCCAGTTAGTAACAGATTATGCATGAGAAAATTCCAGATAAATATATCTTTAAAAATCCCAGCGACAGTCACAAATTGTTGTAGAATCAGCACAAGTTGGCAACTGTGACGCCCATCTACAAGAAGAGGTGGAAGGATGATCTGAGGAATGACAGCCTCTCAGCCCAACCTCACTGCCAGGTGTGGTCATGGAGTGGATCATCTTGAGTGCCATCACACGGCATGTGCAGGACAACCAGGGGGTCAGGCCCAGCCAGCATGGGTGTATGAACGGCAGGTCCTGTTTGACCAACCTGATCTCATTCTACGACAAAGTGACCCACTTAATGGATGAGGGGAAGGTTGTGGATGTTGTCAACCTGGACTTTACTAAAGCCTTTGAGAGCATTTCTCACAGCGTCCTTCTGGAGAAATTGATTGCTTATGGCTTGGACAGGTGCACTGTTTGTTGTGTGAAAAACAGGCTGGATGGCCAAGCTCAGGGAGTGGTAGTGAATGGAGATACATCCAGCTGGTGACCACTCACTGGTGGAGTTGCCCAGGGCTCAGTGTTGGGGTCAGACCTGTTTAATGTCTTTACTGATGATGTGGATGAGGGAATCGAGTGCACCCTCAGTCACTTTGTAGATGGTGCCAAGCTGGGTGGGAGTGTTGATCTGCTGCAGGGTAAGAAAGGGTCTTGCAGATGGGGCAAGGCCAATTGCGTGAGGCTTGAGAAGGAGAAGTGTCCTGCTCTTGGGTCACAACAACCCCATGCTGCAAACAGACCCTGGGCAAAGTGGGTGGAAACAGGCCTGGTGGAAAAGGATTNGAGTTGCCCAGGGCTCAGTGTTGGGGTCAGACCTGTTTAATGTCTTTACTGATGATGTGGATGAGGGAATCGAGTGCACCCTCAGTCACTTTGTAGATGGTGCCAAGCTGGGTGGGAGTGTTGATCTGCTGCAGGGTAAGAAAGGGTCTTGCAGATGGGGCAAGGCCAATTGCGTGAGGCTTGAGAAGGAGAANAGCGTCCTTCTGGAGAAATTGATTGCTTATGGCTTGGACAGGTGCACTGTTTGTTGTGTGAAAAACAGGCTGGATGGCCAAGCTCAGGGAGTGGTAGTGAATGGAGATACATCCAGCTGGTGACCACTCACTGGTGGAGTTGCCCAGGGCTCAGTGTTGGGGTCAGACCTGTTTAATGTCTTTACTGATGATGTGGATGAGGGAATCGAGTGCACCCTCAGTCACTTTGTAGATGGTGCCAAGCTGGGTGGGAGTGTTGATCTGCTGCAGGGTAAGAAAGGGTCTTGCAGATGGGGCAAGGCCAATTGCGTGAGGCTTGAGAAGGAGAAGTGTCCTGCTCTTGGGTCACAACAACCCCATGCTGCAAACAGACCCTGGGCAAAGTGGGTGGAAACAGGCCTGGTGGAAAAGGATTTGGGGGTGTTGGTCAAGAGCAGCTGAACAGGATCCAGTGTGTGCCCAGGTGGCCAAGAAATCCAATGGCATTGGGGCTTGTGTCAGAAACAATGTGGCCAGCAGGGCCAGGGCAGTGATTGTCCCCATGTACTTGGCACTGCTGAGGCCACACCTTGAGCTGGTGTCCAATTTTGTGCTGCTCACTTCAAGAAAGACACTGAGGTGCTGGAGTGGGTCCAGAGAAGGGCAACAGAGCTAGGGAGGGTCTGGAGCACAAGTCTGATGAGGAGGAGCTGAGAGAGCTGGGGTTGTTTAGCCTGGAGAAAAGGATGTTCAGGAGAGATCTTAGTGCTCTCTGCAACTACCTGAAAGGAGGTTGTATCCAGGTGGGAGTTGGTCTCTCCTCTAGGCAACCAGTGATAGAATGAGAGGGAATGGCCTCAAGTTGTTCCAGAGGAGGTTTAGATTGGATGTTAGGAAAAATTCCTTCACCAGAAATGTTGTTAAGCATTGGAAACAGCTGCCTGAGGAAGTGGTTGAGTCACCATCCCTGGAGGCATTTAAAAGAGGTGTAGATGTGGTATTTAAGGACATGGTTTAGTGGTAAACTCAGCAGTGTTAGGTTAATGGTTGGGCTCAATGATCTTAGAGGTCTTTTCCAACCTAAATGGTTCTATGATTTTAATCTCTTTGCTGTTTGGGTGCTTTTTTGCAAGTTTATCTCCTTATTTTTAAGTTGCAGCTAAGTTAGCAGTAATCTAAACCCAGCAGGTTAATATTCCACATTGGCCAGTATACAGTAATACTGTAGTGATCAACAGCTGAGACATTTCCTACAGCAAAAGGATTTTGTTTTGTTCACAAGCATTAGGTTTCTGTAATGTTCAAAATTTTCAGTCAAAATTACTGATTGACTGTGAGTTGTGATTAAAAAATAATATTGAACCTTCAATTTTCCTTATATCCTGTGAGTAAAAGTCATCACAGAGCAATGATGCCTGCCTCAACAGTGCTGCAGCACAGTGCTTAAACAGGGCAGGAGACAACCAAGGGCTGAATTTTGTGTACTTGTAGAGGTTTGCTGCTCTATGTTGACAGTGACACAATATAATACATCCTTCTCTTCATCAGAGGCCGTTTAAAATGTGATTAGTGCATTTAGTCAAAATGTAAATATAAATAGAAAATAACCATACGTATAAAAATGTTTGTTGTGTGTAGATTTTCCCCATGAGCAATAAATTAGCCAGTAAGAGGTTTTGTGCCATTTTGTGATGTTTATTAGCTACTGTGCCACATTGTACTTTAGGAAAAAACCACCTGTATTCAATTTTATGAAGCAGTAGAAGAACCTTTATTTGAACAGTTTGTGACTGCGTGTCCTAGATGATGGGTGCAGGGAACAGTAAATTTAATTTTTAGTTTAACTTTGCTTCATCAAATGCTGACCACATCAGAAATAAAAATGTTTTTTGTTGCAGTTTACATTTGATCTCTCTTATCCGAGAGAGCAGATTTTGCATTCAGGAGTTTGGAAATACCAGGACACCAGTTCAGGGTCTGCAGAGTTGGCCCCCTGGAGCAGAGCTCAGGGAAGGCTTTGCTGTGGTGCACAGAGTCAGGCAGCACCCGGTATCAACACGCAGCACGTCCAGTCCCTACTATAAACACTTCCGTACCACACACCAGCAAACAGCCACAGATTTCCCCCCAAGCCTGGACTCCGTAACCTCCTCTCTGTTTCTAACAGTGACACAAAGTCTTCCTTGTTCACACCTGCCTCATTTATGTTTTGCTGCCAAGGCTTTCTTCTGGTTCTTCTTAATCCACCTTGAAAAATCTACTTTTTCCCCTCCTCTTTTGCCTTTGCTAGGAGGCAGAAAGCTACAAGTCAGCTATGTTTTCTTTTTCTGTATTTAATGCAAACCTCTTTTACTGCTTTCCAAACTCTAGAAGTCAGCTTCAGGCATCAAGACCACCTGTATTCTTCTGTTGGTTGGACTTGACTTTAATACTAAATATATCCACACCATCTTATTGGGTGTGATACATTTTTCAGTAGTCTGTAGCTGCCTATACCGTAATGCCTAAGCTTTGAAGTCTCTTTAGTCATGTTAGCTTGGGGCTTAAGTTCGTGCTCAGCCTCAAATTCTGTATTGTCTTTGTTTATTCAGTTTGTTTCAAGGGATGTAGCCCTCTAATCCTGACACGAGAAAAGAGCCAAACTTCTGGTGGTTTTCCCTGGTTGGTACTGGTTGAAGGAGGACCTTCAACCAAAACACAGGCTCGATGATTCAGACTTAGATCTTCCTAAAGTGTGCAGAGTATTTCTAGCCTGTTCAAAGCCTTTTTCACTTGTTATTTGCAAGGGATTTAGGATAAAAAGGTGGATGAAACATCTGAAATAGACGTGTGAACCATGCTAATGTAGTTAGCTGTCCTTGTGTGCCAGATACAGAAGTACCTTCATTCCAAGTGATTCTGCCACATTTATAGTTAGAACAATTTATATTTCCAGTATTTTTATAGTATTTAAAAATGAACCTGTTCTGTTCCAACAGTTACAGTGGAACAGCTTCTTCTTTTGTGTCGAGTTTGTTTTCTTCTTGTTCTTTTCCCTCTTAATTTTCACCTGAGAAATGATTCATAGGGTTTGTTAAATCTTTCTTTAACATGACACATTTGGTCTGATTCTAAGGAATTTTTAATTGTGCATTTGCTGTTGAGATAAAATAAGCAAGGGGTAAAATGGAAAACTGCTTTGCGGAAATGAACCTTTTTTAAGCTTTGAGGAAATGACACTGTAATTAAAGCTGAGACAGATATTTTATTCAAATCCCTTCTCTTCAGCTGTGCATAGCATGTTGAAAATAATGTTGTGATAATTTATCATGTTGATGCTGTTTAATGGACAGTTTGTGAAGAGAATTTGTACTTAATTCTGAGAGAGAAAATAGAGTATTTCTCTGTATATTTAGACTTGGGTTAACTTTTGTAGAAAGTAACTTGGAAGCTGGCTTTAACTTTCTGGTTTGTCTCAAACTCCATGTATATTGTTTCCATGGATGTTCCTATCCATGGAATTCTGTCTTCTCTCAAGAGCCATAAAATTGAAGTTTGGGTTTTGGCATCAGTACATATGACATTTTCTAATGATGAATGATTTATTTTTGCCAGAGTAAAAGTGGAAAGGGAGCAAACAAAGAAAAAAAAAACCAAAATAGATACAATTGACTAGTTTTTGCATTGCACCTGTTACTGTACCACATGGAGACTTTTCTGATTTCGGATTTTGGGGGAAAAATAATAAAAAAAAGGATATGAGTAAATACTAGCAAAATTTGCTCCCATCTCAGCCATGATATGTACTATCAAGCTGAAAAAGTCACGAGGTCGGACAGTTTTTTTAGCTTGGAAAGAGGAGTTGCTCTCTTCTGTCTTTCTTTTACAGTTCAGTTCCAGTGAGTCCATTAGATGTCAGTTCTCATTTTCACACCTTTTCCATCCCTCTTTTAAAACCAGCAATATATATTTTTCCAATTAGGAAAAAAATATAGAATAGACAGACAAAATATTGAAGAACTTAAGACTGACTCAAGAGATGTTCGATAATTAGCTCTTCCCCTTGGTCTGGTCTACAATGCCTCATTTTCTTTTTTCAGTATTTTCTTATTGCAGCCTTTTTTAATGCCTTATTTTAATTTACCTGCAAACACTGTAGTTTTTCAGAGCACAGAGAATCATTTCAGTTTCTTTGAACACAATGAGAACCAAAACAACTCATAGCTGTAGCCTGCAGTTAGATCATTTGTTATTTTTCCATTGCAAGTCCATTTTTTTCAGTTGCTTATATTTTTGTCAGAATCACTCCGTACCAGTAAGTACCAAACTAGTTTGCAGTGCACAGAAGGCAAAGTGTATCAAGCATATTAATTTTCCTGGCAAAGGAGAACTGTGTTTTAAAAGGTTTATGCTTACATGAGGAACCCAGGTTATATGCACAAAATATAACAAATTTCATATATACATACTAAAATACACAGTAGTTGCAAAGATGGAAATATAGGTATTTGAGGAATCTAGACCTTTTAAAAAAGAAGTGTGAATTTTGTGATAGTAAGTAAGAGGTTACTATTTTTAGGCAGGAAAAGTAAGAAATTTTGTTTTCAGTTTTCTTTTTTTGTGTAGGGTCAGGGTTTCCAACTAAGAAAAGCATATAAGGTCTTCAAAGTGGCTTGTAAAAACTGCTTAAATAGCTAAGTGGTATCTCATATTAAGTTTGAAAACCTTTGATACAAGCTGTGTGGGCTAAACTAAAATCCTTCCAGGCGAGGGGAAGGGTGACTTTCTGCCCTGTCCCTGAATCCATACAGAGAGTTTAACTATGAGCTTTTGACTGTGAAAATTCACGGTATATTGTCAGATATAGAGGTAAAGTAGGGAAACAACCTTTTTTTTTTCCTATGGCAAGCTCATCTTTTAAAGAAAGATGTATTTTTGTTAGCAACAGGAAAATTGACAAAACAACCACCATGAAATACTACACAGCTTAAGATCTCAACTGGGAGGAACACTTACCTAAAAAAAAAATCTACTCCTGCTTCAGCTTTAGTTATCTTTTCTGAGAATATTTTCACAGGTGCTTTTTGAGGAAAGCCTCCCCAGTACAGGTGACGAGCTGAAGAGGAAGACCTGACCAGCAACTCTTAACAAGCTCAGATTAGGAAAAGGGTAAGCTCCTGTCATCTTGACTGGTAAGATGAAATTTGTTAAGTTGTTCTAATAAGGCCTGTGCATAGCAGCAGATAACTTATTTTCATTTTTCAGTTTTGGAGATAGACTGAGATTTGTAAGATTTTTCAGAAATAACTGTTAATAGTGCCATGCA
The DNA here is from genome assembly GCA_013397915.1 of Daphoenositta chrysoptera. Taxonomy (NCBI): domain Eukaryota; kingdom Metazoa; phylum Chordata; class Aves; order Passeriformes; genus Daphoenositta; species Daphoenositta chrysoptera. Next base: position 1,356,982 of record VZRO01007213.1, on the reverse strand, counting down.
CCAAAAAGGTCTGTGATGCTTCACAGGGATGCACAAACCCTTGAGGGATGCTCAGAGTTACTGCTGTGTGTGATTGCAGAAGAAAGTCATGAGGCTTGCATACTTCAAAAGTCAGGGCATGCAAAAGTTCAAGCAGCCCAAGAAAATTCTCCTCCCTCCTTCTGCTTGCTCATTATAGTGCATGTAATTGCTCAATCAGTTTCATTTCTTTGGAGCATCTCCTTTAGCATTTAAGAGATTTGATGATCTAGTATGAATGGAGTTCTTAAATTATGCTTTTCGGTATTGAGCTTTTTGGCCAAGTAGAAATGCAGACATTTTGTTTCATTACTGCTGCCTTGCCTTTACAATTAATTTTTTTTTTTTTACTATTATCTGGTCTATTAAAGATCTCTCCTGTGTATCAAAGCAAGATGCTGTTTTCAATGTCTATATGGTGCATAACTGACTGGTTTTTTGGTCTGTGGGTAGCATTTTTCTATACTCCTATAGCTGAAAGAAAAATTACACATGAACAGTACCCTGTCTGCCATTATTTAATTTCCTTTATGAAAAAGATTTTGTTTCCATACAGAAAATAAGCATATTTCTTTAAAAAGCATAAGAATAATTTGTAGGGCTACAGTCTTAACTTCATGTGTTCAGAAAAATGACTCTAGTGTGATGCAGACACAGAAAGGTTTAAACCTGGCATAGTTTAGGCCCTCTCTGGAGCGTATAAAGGAAGGTGAAAATATACTAATCAGTATTGTTACAGATTTATACTGTAAATAACAGTAAAAACAACAGCAAAACCAATGATAATAGTGATGATGATACTACTTACTACTACTACTACTGCTTTTGTGCTTCCAGCGAAATCACCCAGCCTCATTTAATACACAGACCAATCTTTGCCTTTAGTTTTAGTGGTGTCAGGCCACATGTGGAAGTGTTCTGGGTTTGAAGACTGAGGTCTTGTCTCTGGCAAAGTAAAATTAATTCATTCTTAAATGTGACCTCAAAAAACCCCAATACTGCAACGCACTGTCTTTATCCCTATAGAGTCAGGTAGTTTCAATGTAATGGCTTCAAATAAGTGCTTTTTGACATTTGCATTTCTTGCAGAGCACTTTACATAAAGGCAATAAATGGGTTACAAATACTACTCTGAAGGATTTTTATGATAAAGTAAAATAGTCTAAATAAATTTATATTGACTGATTAAACTTTAGACAGGAGTGGTAGGTGAAATTTGATAGATTTGATGTGTTCTAATTACCTCTAAATCTAGCTATTTCTGACTTACTAGTTAGTAAAGATAGACAGTAATGTCAAATCTGCAAATACAAGCTATATTAAAATATTTGAATTTATGTTCATAACCTATTCTATTCCCCTCCACACTGAGACAATTTACTTCCAATCACTGAATCGTGAGGTTTTGATGAGGTTACTGCACTTAAGGCTCATTTTTTCTAATCAGATAGTTGTGTTGGCTTTTACTCCTGTCTCCCTAAACAGATAAATGCTAATGCTAGTGATGAACTGGGATATTAACAGGGAAAGAGACATAAGGCAGAACATTTTGAAAATGCTTGTATTTATATAAGGAAAAGGAAATGGCTTATAAGTAAAGCAAAGAAATAAGGATCAGGCATGGTCTTTATCTGCAGCTCTAGCGGAAGATTTAAGATTTCATTTAATATTTTTGCATGTTTTTGCTTCCATGTCAGTAAAATGACATGATAAAGGTGTACAGGAAAGCTCAGCTAATTCAAGGCAGCAGAGTTTTTAGAGAACTGTGGATGTGTCAGATGAAAACAACTGCATTTGTTTTTCAACATGAGAATTTACCTTATTTAAATTGACTTGATTACCATGCTACTTACTTTTTTTATCTGGACCATAAAGCTATTGAGTAGCTCATTTTTGTAAGTCATAACTTTTATAAGTCATACAAAACAGTGGAAAAACTAGAAATTAATCTCGTTTTCATGTCATACAAGAGACCACTTTGGAAGTCTATATTTAGTTCATTCCAGCTCTGAAAGAATGAGGAATTTCTACCAGAAATGTGCAACAGCAATAATTTTCAGGCATTATCTAAAAAAAGAGAAATTATTATAGATTTTCAAATAAAGTATAATTTGGAAATACTGATAGCTTGAACTGAAAAAGCTCATTTGGAAACCCCTGAATTAACTAACTTTCACAGGTTCTTAATGGATGTCCTTCCTGGCTATCCTACCTATTTGATTTTGGAAATGCTTTTAGAGTTCTCCAGAGATCCTATTGTTTGGGCTACTAGGGAGCTGAAGTTCTTTGGAAGTACTTCGGTTGAGATGATTGAAAGAAAGTGTTTGGCTTTGACATTTGTATCCGGTTTAATTTCACATTAGAGCAGAAGGTGAAAAGTAAATATCCTTCAATACAACCATCTTCAATTAATCATATTTTTCTACTGGAAAGCAACTTTGTATTTTAAAATATCTATCCCATTAGAATTGAGCATACCATTGGTTTTTATTTATTCTGGATTAGAATATTTATTGTCCCATGGTGAAATATTTAAGAGCCAGGCTGTGCAAATGGAACAAGCAGCTAAAAATAAGTGAATAATGAATTAATCAGATGCATGTTACTTACTAAAGTGTCTCTAAGGATTTATTGCCTTAGTGAAAAGAAAATTAAATACTGTGTATATTTTTCTGGTGGAAAATCAGTCATCAGGAAGATACTGTCTTTGCCATGAGTAACTTCTCTGGGAAAAAATACAGAGAAGAAACATCTGAAACCAAATTAGTTCTTCATCTAGGAAAAAATACTGACAGTACCAGGATTAACTTTCTTTTAATTAAATGATAAGCTTTTATCAAGTTAGACAAGCACCGTATATTTGAAAATTTTTTTCCTAACATATTGTAGTTACTAATTTTGCTGTGCTAAGAAATATGGATACATAAAGCACATGAAAGGAGGAAGTTATTTGAGATCCAGAAAGGAAACTCTTCTAATGTTTCTTTTCAAGTCTGCAAGAACTTAAGGGGCTTTTTTGCAAGGTATTATATAAGAGAGAGGAATGAGCAGCCTTTCAAAGTGCAGGCTTTCTGAATACAAAATCAATGTAGATTTCAAAAACAAGTAGTAACCAAATTCATTCCACCTTTTCCTCCTGTACTCAGCACTGGTGAGGCTGCATCTTGAGTCCTGTGTTCAGTTTTGGGCCACTCACTACAAAAAGAGACTGAGGTGCTGGAGGGTGTCCAGAGAAGGGCAGCAGAGCTGGGTAGGGGTCTGGAGCACAAGTCTGAGAGGAGCAGCTGAGGGAGCTGGGGGTGTTTAGCCTGGAGAAAAGGAGGCTCAGGAGAGATCTTAGTGCTCTCTGCAACTACGTGAAAGGAGATTTTATCCAGGTGGGAGTTGGTCTCTCCTCTAGGCAACCAGTGATAGAGTGAGAGGAAATGGCCTCAAGTTGTGCCAGAGGAGGTTTAGATTGGATGTTAGGAAAAACTTTTTCAATTAATGAGTTGTCAAGCTCTGGGACAGGTGGCCCAGTGAGGTGGTTGAGTCACCATCCCTGGAGGCATTTGAAAGAGGTGTAGATGGGGCACTTGAGGACATGGTTTGTTGGTGGACTTGGCAGTGCTGGGTTAAGGGTTTATTTCACTGATCTTTTCCAACCTATATTGTTCAATGATTCTATACTGTACCTTTATAAAAAAATGGATACCTCCCTCATGCCTGGCTGTAACTTTAAATGAGTTTTAGGTATACAGTCCACACCTCTTAAAATGTATAGAATAGGGGTGATAGGAATCAATCAGTCCAGTGAATTGGCCCAGCCTCATGGTGATAATCAGAGTGAATGTTCCAATCTTTTTTATTATTATTTGAAGAAAGAAGATGTGATTTAGATTATTAGGTCTCTGTTGAGCCACTAATCTCAGTCCTTCACAAGGCATCCCTACACATCTGTAGTTTTGTATATCTCTACATTATCAACTCTTAAAGAAAAAAATGATCAAGTGTATCTGAGGCTTTCCCCTCGCTACTTGTTTCAATAATGTCTTAGCTGCTTTACTTGTTAGTTCTTGCACTTTTTGCACAACAACTTCAAAAGCTATTTCACAGTTCTGCCCAGATAAATGTGATTGCTTCATAGATGCAATAAGCTGTCTTATCAGAGCTAAGTTGCTTACTGGAACTAAATCAGAATAAAGTAAAGAATCACAGTGTAAGTGATAGGCTAAAGATGGTGGTTTGTGTAGCTCTATGACTTAATGTATGACAATGTTTCATTGTCTCTGTTCCTTCCACTCTTAGGATTGTGGACATTTGTTTCATTTATGTAAAAATTAGTTGGAATAATTGATTTACTTCCTTCTTACTTAAATCTAACTGGGCAAAAGACAGAAATGTCTTAAAAATTGAGACAAGAAAAATTTAATTCCTCAATCTTTGGCTTTAAAAGTGTTTATTTCTGTACTGTTTAGTAGTGACTTTGGAAAAGAATGAAAACAAGTAAACTTCAAGTTGGCTTTTCAAAATGGGAATTTAAAAAGCTATAATTCCTAAAAAAAAAAAGGATTATTTGCACATAAAAATCTTTGTTTTCACGTAAAGGTCTTTGTCTGACTAGAACAGTTTTTATTAGCTAGTAATAGATGGTTTCTTATATGGATTTTCTTTTGAAAGCAATGACTTAAATGGAAAATCATGCAAATTAAAATGCTTTCTAGAGACCCTGTCCTTAAAAATGATAGTTATGAAGTGCAGGTTAAACCACACTAATTTTATATTGTGTTACATAAAAGAAGACTAGAAGACTACCCAGGCAGAAGGATTTGAAACACCATATGCATCATCTAGTATGAATATGCATGAAAAGTTAACCAAATGATAATCTAAACTCATAGGCAGTTACCTGGAGTCACGTTTTTTGATGTATCTCTAGAGAAATTTAGAAGAAATCCATCAGGGGAAGATTTTCAGTTTTTTCATAAAGCTTTTTTCCCCCACTATTTAAACACAGAAATTAAGAGGCAGATATCTGGGTGACAGCTATTGGAAATAGAATGCAAGAATTTTTTTTATGAATGGGAGTAGGATTATTCTTAGCAATTTATGTCAGCCTTGTAAAACATCTTTCGCCTACTCTTTCAGAACTACAGTAACAGATTCACACTGAGCATGAAAGACATCTTGGCTTTCAATTATCTTTCTTTCTTTTTTTTCCCTAACAGATTGAACAATGTATGATGCTGTCTCAGTAAATAAGGTTGTTACCTGTGCTGGAGAGCCAGTGATTTCACCACGTTTCTGTTAGCCTCATGGGGAAACAGGATGTGTCTGCCTGTTTGAAGTTCTAGCAGCTTGGCTTCTGAAGGGAGTTACCAGCTCTCCTGGATTCTCCGGGGTGAAGATTCAGCTTAGGAAACAAACTGAATTGCTTACAATACCTCTGAAATCCATGAAACCTTTCAGAAAGAACTTCCCTGAGAAAGTCTTCTGCTCACTTTGAGTAGGTCCCAGGAGAGTCCTGTACGGGTGTAGTTGTACCTAACCAGTAGGCCAAGCATAAACAGGCTTTGTATTAGAGTCTGGACTTGAGTGGGAAACAGTGCTTAGTCAGGTAGATGAAAGTCTGGAAAACTTACTCACTTTAGTCGTGCTTCCCAGAATTTCTCTTGTAGGTATTTAATTCCTAATTTCTCATTTTACGTGGCTTGTGGTGGGGAACCACGCACACTTTCTTCTTGCAGTGGAATAAGTTGTCCAGTGTTGAGCATGTAACACTGACGTGTTGCTCTTCATACTGGTGCTGGAAATGACCAATGAGTAAACCATTCTCTTTGCCTGGCCTAATCCATCTAAACATTATTTGTCTGTATTTAGCTAGTGTCTGCACTCTCACTGCGGCCTGTGAAAAGATCCAAAGGATAAGATGAATCTCCTTCCTGAGATGTTGTCTCTCTCTGCAGACTGTAAAAGAGTAATTCTGCTCTTGGTTCCTCATCTAGCATTCCTCATCCAGCATATTGCCATCCTGAAGGCATCCCTAGTTAAGAATGATGTTTGACAAAAGTATTTGTGTTTCTCCTAATGTACAGATTTTTTCCGTTGTATTATTTGCAACCAGATTCGTACTCCAGTAGCCAAGGGATGATATTAGCCCTACCTGGATTTATACCATGAAAAATACGACCTTTAGTATCTACTTTGCTTACTTGTGATTTGAGCTTGGGTGTTGTGGTACTTGAGGTTCTTTGACCCAAATCCATCCTCTTCCCTAGTACAACCCTACCTGCAGACCTATCCAGGCTAGAAGGTCAGTCACTCAGGTGTGTGCATGACTCCTTACCTGGAAGAACTTGATGTGCCTTCCACCTGAGGTTTAGACCCTGTTCATTCAAAATGAAGCCTATTTGCAGCAATTAGGCTTTTTCCCATGGCTTCTGAGCATCCTATTATGTGCTAGTCATTCCAGCTTCTGCTAACAATCTCTGCAGCTACTTCCCTTTTTCGTTTAACACTGCCTTTCCTTCTTGAGGAAACCTTCCAGAGGAGGAAAAAGAGAGAACCATTTTTTATCTGGTCTTGACTACAGTTTCAGGAAAAGTCAAAGCAAATTCCTGGACCCCTTTTCAGAAAAATTCCCGGCTCCATGTTCAGTCACATAGTAGGAAGGAGCCTTTTATTCAGATGGGAAAGACTCCTTCAAAACACTGTTAAGCCTATAAACCAAATTCTATATTTTTTTCTTTTGAAAAAAGTTTTAGTTAGGATTTACTTTTATGAAACGTTCCTGAGGGCTGATACTTAGTTGAACTGCAGTCTACTGCGAAAGGGGACAACTTTGAGAGTGCTCTCTTGAAGTCCCTTAAGCAAATGTTAATTGTCTACACTGCATAAGGACAGTAAGTGCTGGAGGAAAGATGCTGCCTGCAACCTTGTGGTAAATAATCAAAGATTGACTAGAACACAAGGAAGGTAACCCTTGGCTAAAGTTAGACTCAAAGTGAGATGTTGCCTGTGAAAATCTGAGCTTAAAGCAAAAACACATGATGGTTGGGGTTTTCTGCTAGCTAGAAAATCTTTCTAATAAGAAAACAAGGACTGGCAGGGTAGTGCTACTTTTAGCAGGAATTCTGCTCCAAGGCTCGGGCTGGGGCTGTACATGGAAGCTGTGACTTTTACTGTCTTCTGTAGATTTTATTTAATGAGCTGTAAATGTTATGTGTGAATAACCATCTTAATATTTCTGAGGCTGTCTGCCGTGCCAAATACTTAGTTCACCCTCAGATAAGCCTATAGACTCTGTAAATTCCACGACAGTTTTCACATCTAAATATCAAAACATTGATACTGAATTGAAAAGACCTGTTAAAAATGTATGAATGCAGACTTTAAAATTTTCATTTCAGCTGCTTTTGTTCCTAAGAAAACACTTTACAGACAAATTTCTAGGGATTATTTCATTGAGGATTTATTAGCATATGTGGCCATCTCTCTGCAGGCTCATACAGTCTCAAGCCTTTTGAAGAATCATTGGTGTTTTGGAGTGAAGTGCTAGTGCAAAACCAAGTATCAGTCAGCCTAAAGAGATGTAGGAGTTGATGCAGCAAAAATATATACAATCAATTCAGAAAAATGGTTCAATGATAATTTTACAGCCCATGAAAATGTCTGTCTTGACTCTGCTGATATTTCTGGTAAGAATCATTAGGAACATGAGGTTTGTATGGGTCCAACTATTTCATTGTCCAGGGAGAAAAAACACTAAGAAAATACACATAGTCTGAGGAATCTTAGCTGAGCTTAGTGACGTTTTTACTCTGTAGGCAAAATACTGCAGGAATTAAGAAATAATTTCCTCTCCTTGCCCAAGTGCTGTGGAAAAAAATGGGACTGTGAGAACTCAACAACAAGTATTTTCTGTTTCTTTTGGAAATAGCCATGTTGTGTATCCAACCAGAAACTAAACTAGGTTGCTGAGCTTCCATGTGTAATTCCCCTCTTCATGATGGCATAAGAAAAGTATAACTGACCTTCAGTCATTTTTTTGCAGACTAAAATAAATCAATGTGGAAACCATTCCATGCTTACCTACGGATTTTGAGCATTTAATCATGAATCGTAATGCTCAATGTCTGCCTATGTTCCTGCCTGCATTGGTCACACTAAATGAATAAAATTAAAAGTTTCAGTGAATTAATTCTTAAGACTAGTATAATTAATTCTTAAGTAATTAATTCTTAAGACTTTGGAAAATGTCTATTTAATTTTTTCTTTACACTCACGTCAAGTAGAGAAGCTTCCAGATGAAAGCTGGTTAGCTCAATGGCTTGGGAGAAATTCAAGGCCCGCACTGAAGTTTGTGGCATGGGTCCAATGGCAAGTGAGAACTCAGAGAATGCACGAAAAGATGAAAGAACAGAAGTTGTAACCTTGGTGTACAAATTGCACAAGAGCACCTCTTAGCAACACAGTTCATAACAATAAGGAAGCTAATGTTTATATCAGCACCCAAAATGCCTGTCACTCAGATGTTGTGGCTGCATAGAGTAGTTCTGAGGCAGGATGAAAAGGCAAAATAGTTCCTGTCTTTATTACTTAGTGGGAGGAGTGTTATGGAATCACTCCTTATTTGGGATCATCTTGTCCCGTCTGGAACACAATAAGGCCCAAGAGATCCCTCTACTAAAAAATGGAAGGAAATGCTAATGGATCGAATTTCTTTATCATCCATAATTCTCAGTTCCTTCTAGCAGGTGCATGGCCTGGTAATTGCTGGTATTTGTATTGCATTTTCCTTTGAAGAGACAGAGAAGAACCTCTGCAGCTGCTGAAGTTAAACTGCCCTGGACCTAGATTGTGCTTTGCCCTTTGTGGTGTTTCTACAGGTGTAAAATTTTTCCTGGAACTGCTTTAGTTTGTTCCTTCACATCTGCTTCTTCTTGCACTTGTCTTTATGTACCTTTCACATACATAGAAAGGACATCTCCAGCAAAGCGTCCCACTTCTCCCAGCTTTTCTCTGTAGAACTGAGGATGTCAAACAGTTTACATGTTCAGGGACCATTCTGTAATGGCAGAAGAAAATCTTTGGGCTGAGATACTGCATCTTCCAAGAAAGCTAATTTCTCTCCACTCTCTACAAAAGGAACCTAAATTTAGATATCTACAGTACAGGCATCTACATTTAATCATTAGTGCCTGCCTAATTCTGTGTATGCTAATTCTCTTCTCTTTGGATTCCACATAGAATTAGTTACAAGAATAAAGGAGAGAGTAATCCCTCCAGATTTATTGTTCTAGTATCATTTCAATGATAAGGTCTAAGGATGGAAAGGAAGAAACTGGTTGGCAGGACCTGTTGGCTAAATACTGTGTTAGAGCACTGTCAAAGCCTTCTTTACCTGACTGCAGAGAGAGCCCATTTTTAAGTACCTGGGAGAAAGGCAAGTTTCCATAGTGCCAACCTTCATGTAAACAAGTTCTAGGAATATGTTTCCAGAATGAGAATGGAGAACCCACATTCCCGTTTTTGAATATGTTAGCTCATTGAAAGTGCAAGGAATGTTGTCTTTATCAATGAGTGAATGGTTGTGTGTATAAATTCTATGTAATGCATATACTTATTTATAACACATATTTATTTATAACACATAAATTATTATGTGCACATATGTAATTCTGATGTATTTTAAAGAGAGAGAAAGAATCAACTACTGTGTAACTGTTTTAATTTCACATAATCCATGCAATCGCCTTCCATTCTGGCTGAGTAGTTGATACTGTGTACCTTTTAAGCATAAAGCTGCAGGGTTTAACAGATTAATTGCTGTAATGTAAAATGACTCCAGTGTCCCTGCAGATCATGCTCTGTGAAAATTGCAACTAATTAAGGCTTGTTGGCTATCCAAGCTGATGCAAGTAGAAGTAACTGTACACAAAGCTGTATTTTTATAATGAATTAACTAAACAGCATTTTCTCTAAGCTTTCTCAGAAATTTCTCGCATGCTTACATTAAATAGATATGTTCATCTAAAATTTTGGAGCAATTAAGCCATTACTGATTTCTTGTATTTGAATTATGCTAAAAACTCTCAGGGCAGGGACTTGTCACTTTGGAGTTTGTAAATTCTCCTGTCATTGCAATTGAAGGCTCAGTATTATCACAATTAATTTATTAGCAAACAGTAGGAATCTTTTGATTCCATAAATTTAGGAAGTGCATCAAGTAATTTATTGAGGCTTTTACTTTGCTTTTTCTGAATAAGGCAAATTTTACAAGGACTTTCTTAAAAATTGGCCATTTCCTCTTCTTATTTTCACAAGTACTTTACTATTATGACATGTTAATTTGCATCTTCCCATGTGGTAGAAGTTGTAAAATTGTAAGATATGTACATTTGGTTGTCTCTGAAGAAATGTCTCTTTTATACAGGCTTATTTTCTTCCTTATGTGAAATATTTAATATTTATCAGGGAAATTAAAAGGCCTTTTAAGTGCGAGGACAGTATAAATTAAAAAACTAAGAAACCAAATGTAAAGCCTAGAAATCATTTAGGTAATGATCTGCGGGTGCACATCTTTATTTTGAATGAGGCCTGGTGGTTATAAAAAACTTAGTAGAAGTTGAATTGTACATTCTGGACCCTTCTGTACTGAATTGGTGGCAGTTCATAAATGTATTTAGAGAAACTGTTAACTGTGGTATTTATGAGTATTTACAAATCCTTAATGTCTGCTTAGCAGCAGTCAAATAACAAGATGAACAGATGTCTCTCCCAAGCTTCTTAAAAAGAGCTTAAGAAGAGTGGGATATGACTTATTAAGCATAACTAATGCTGCAGAGACTACCTCTCTCTTCATCATAAATTCACATGTGCATGGTGTGGTGACATTTCAGTTATGAAAAAAGCAAACCTGTGCCTGATTGCATCCTGACTGTGGTACATTTATAGTGCTAGCCCTTGGCATAATCTCTGTGACGTTTGCATGTTTAGGAGAGCTGCATGCATCTATTTTCTTTTCAAGCTTTCAGGTAACCTTTTCAGGTTATTTGGGCATATGGAAAGAAGGCAAAACATACCTCAGACTGATTGTTGTGAGGCTGCAGAGCATGAGGAACCTGGCAGAAATAAATTGCTGCTGGTCTCAGCATCTCACACATTTTTAAGAGGCGAGGGGAAGTTTTTCTCACTGTTTTCAGCTCAGCCTCTGCGGTCCAGGAAGAAAGGTGACTTTTGGGGACTGTCTCCTGACACCTATCCTGGTCATTATCTCCAGCTGGGTGACTTTTCCTAGTTGCTGATTCAAGCCTGTGATTAAAAAGCGTTAGCTCAGAACATATAGTTTGTTCTAGAGGTTTATCTAGAGCAATTTGTACAATGCATAGTCATCCCTGTCTCATTTATCTAATATGGGTGGAAAATAACTCAGGTTATGAAATTTGCAAGAGAAGCTTGTGGCCACAACATTTTGAAAATAAAATGCATGATTATTGGTTTTGCTTTTGTTGTTCTCTATGCAAATTGGCTGATGAAAAATGAATGAAGTATTTTTTCTGTAGGGAAACTGAAATCCTTTACCCTGCACAGCTCTAGCTCATCAGTTAACCTGAATGACTGTTTTTATCTTTGGTTTCTTTTCTGTGGTGTAGCATGGAGAATGACAATAATAGTTACTGCACTAATAAAGATGTCACTACCTAATCACACTGTGTCATATATGCTATTAAAGTAATGGTAGAAGTACTTTGGATGTGGGTGCTTATGTAGAGATTCCCACTTCCACCTTTCAATACATCTCACATCTAGGGAGAAATGTCCCTGCACTGCCTCTCTGAATAATGCCACGATGGTGTCCTCCTCTGTTTGCTGTGCTTTTTCTGCCTTTAGATTTTCTGCTAAATCACATCTCCTCTCTTGCTGAACAAGCCTTTAAATTCTGTTCTGGCAATCAGGAAACTCTGCAGCTCCCACGTGGATAAGCCATGCTGTGTGCTGCAGCACGTACCTTGTGCACTCACTGCGTGCACTTGGACTGTAACTCCTTGTGTGTTCACCAGTCTCACTTCATAGAGGAGCACTATTGCTCCTTCCCTTTGACTCGGATACATCTGCATCTTGCCTCATCAAATTTTCTGTTTACTATTGACCACAAACTCCTTCGATGACAATTTTGATGCTGTCAAGGAAACAATAGCAATAGTTTGCTTGTATCTCTGGCACAATGTAGGCAGATCATCAACAAGAATACCAAATACAGCCTGTTTAAAAATGCTGTGTGGTATTAAGAATTGAACATTTCTATTCATCTATATTGACTAGGTCAACGTGTGATCAATGTTATGTCATTTTATGAGTCTGTGTATAATTTCTGTCCTAATTTCCCTGACAGTAACAAGAATTTCAGTGAAAATAAAGCTGTTCAATGCATTTGTCATCTGTTCCATTCAATGCTACCAACAGATGTGTTTCATACAGGCCCTCCTTTGAATGTGTTAAGATTGTCTTCTTGCAGGCTGTTTTGTTTCACCATAACGATGTACCATCTCACCACTTTCATGTAAGTGGTCTTCCTTCATAACTCTTGTTAATTTTTCTCAAATTTTGCCAGGCCAAAGTTAAAGCTCACTGATCTTCAAAACTCACCTGGAAATCTGATAAGGACTTGTATGTTTTTCAAAATTTCAGTAAATCTAGAAGTTAGAAGCAGAATTGTGTTATTAAGGGCTTTGGTGGCTGGTAAAACATGGGAAGATATAATGAGAACATTTAAGATCCTTTTCAGGAGCAATGCCTTTGCCTTTGGAAGAATTCTGACAATTTCAAGTGTTAATACTACTGGACATTTGAAAACACAGTATTCACTCATCTGTCAGACGACTGAATGAGGTACAATTGTTTCATAAGCAGCTCGCTCCTGTGCATTGGATAAAATTCAAACTGCAGATAGTGTTGCTAAATCTTCATCAAAGTTCTGACTAACCACTCTCTTCCAGAAGCAATTATTACAGGGAAAGCCAGATGTTACCACTCGTCATGTTGTCTGTTTTTCAATTCCTTGTCCTGTAGATTCTGATTCCTTTAAATTTTCCAGAGAAGTTGCAATGGAGGATATGCAAAACAAAGAAATAAAAGGAGATAGTAAGGAGAGAGTAGTCTTGTGAGGAGAAGATAATATCTTTTTGACTTTATTATGCATGGATACATTACCTATACATCTGACTGGTTTGAAATAATATCATGAATATACAGAAGCAAAACAATCACATTGCAAAAGCTGGAAAATATTAAGACAGAAAGTCCCATGAGATAAGATCTACAGGAAAAGAAAAGCCCCCCTTCAATTTCTGAATTAGCAATGTGTTTTTCAAATAAAAATACTGATATTTTCAGTAGAATATAAACTTCTTATCATATTACTTGTGTGAATATAAGCTAGAAGCAAAGTAGTTTTAAACAGCTTCCTCCAATTTTTCAACTACTGAGGAAGACCCTATATTTCTCTTAAAGGACTATTTAAGTTATTTTCAAATGATGAGATAAGATAAGGGAAAGAAACTATAGCTATTCTTCCACCAAGGTTTGGTGATTCCGTTGAAGAAATCAGGCGGTGACACATGGAAAGAGAGCCCTGTATACAAATAAATCATTCTTGACATATCCCTTAGGCAGTTGGCTTTCTTATGCTATGCAGTGCACTGGGACGTACTATTATTATTTCCCATGTGATTATATGTGTGCATATGCTGTCACTTTCCATTGCTGGAATAAGCTGTTGGAGCTGGATTTTTAAAATATTCCCTCTTTATTCATCAATGAAAAGTCAGTTTGATGCAAATGAAGACTTTACTGAATTTCATTAGCAAGGAAAAGTAATCTTTCTCTCCTCTGTCCCATCTCCAGTTGTACAGCTAAGGCAAGTCAATAACCTCTAAGGTGTTGCCTTAGATGCTGGAAGTGGTGTGAAGTAAAATAAAAAGGTGCAGCTTTAGCTGTCCATCTCCCATTTGAAGGCCTCCAATTCGAGTGTGTTGAGTGTTAACAGCTAGCACTGGAACCCAAAGGAGCTGTGTGAGTATGCATTATTTCCCCACATGTAGTCCTAAGGAAAAACACCTTTGCATGAAGCAGTGGGAAAGATAATTGTCTTTTGTAAATTACTACATGATGTCCTGTGCAGTTTCCACGGTGATTTTGTTTGTGGCTTTCTGTCCTTCCATCTCTTCTGCTTAGAGCCTGGTAAGATAATGATGTTTTCACTGTATTAAATCAGGACTAAGACCTCTGTGACTCCTGGTCACAATCATATCTGGTTCATCCTGGAGGGAAGAAAAGTCTGGTTACATTTTTTTTTCATGAACCCTGTTCTGTCATATTCCTTTTGACAATTATGATTTCTCACTGGCTTTAGGTACTTGTTGTAGGGGGAAACACAGTGTTTAGCATCCTTATCAATATAGGGAATATAACACACAGTGTTTTGCACAACTCATGTGGATCATTCTGTGGCAGATTGATTATTCTAGAAAATATTGCTGGAAGTTTTATCGCTGAAAATGGATAATTTTTTTGTTGATTACTGGGTGTTTCAGGGTGTGTGTTGCTGTGGAAAGTCATAGAGATTGTACAGGTTGGCTACAGTGAGAGAGGAGCGGTTTCCTAATGCAGCAACTCTTGTTTGCCCTTAGGTTGCTGTTATTTTCCACCTCTAATCACTAAGTTGTGGGGGAAGAGAGGAGATTTCATCACCAAAATTCAGGCATTTCAATAACCAGCCACAGCCAAGTGTTTATCAGACGAAGCCATATGTGATACTGGCCCGTGGCAGTCCTGTTTTGTTGTGGACCCATCATTTTCCCTCCCACTTTGCTCCCTTTGCAGTTTTGCCACAAAGCTTTGTGCAGCTGTGCTGTGAATTGGTTTTGGAAATGAATGACTTAAGAAGTGCGTGAGCTGGGAATATTTAAGTCAGAAAAACAGTGTTTCTGATGAAAACACAGCCAAATTCAAAGGATCATCTCCTGAGGAAACTTATGTTGTATGTGAAGAGAATGAGTGATTCCTTGATAATTCTGTTTTCCCTACAGAGGGAAGTGGCTGGAAGTTAACTGGTGTCCACATGTCTTATAAAACAGCAGAGGAGCCCTAAGTCTGAACTGCCCTTCTTTGTGGCTGTAAATATGTATTTTTTTTAACAAGCCTTCCTATGCCCACAAAATATTTAGCATCATGTATCTTGTGCAAACCGAGTTGCTACCCATGACATGAGCAGAAACGGGATCTTTCTCTTGCATTTATTCATTTTACCTTCAGTGGTTCAGTGGTACCCGCTCTCTCTGTGCTTTTTTGAGAGAAAATAATGTAACCTAAAGCTATTTTGTGCTTCTCCTTTAGCAGCTCCTCATGCCTGAGACTTCTGAGATTTTCCTCATCCCCTGGCTCTTGTAATAGCTTTTCCTGTTCACAATTCATAGTCACTGTGCTTTGGCTGCAGCTGCTTCAGAGCCTGCTCGCTGTGCTGGTGCTTTGGGCAGAGGAGAAGTGAGAAGCCACAGCCTAAGGGGTTGCCTTCAAAACGCACCTAGCACTTGGCTGGTGACTTCAATCAAGTTTATTTCAAAGTATCTCTGACTAGCTGTGCAGGCAGTGTGAGTTATCGTGCTGTCAAATGTGCATGCTGGATCCGACCCATTCAGACCTCAGAAGGTTATCTCAGCCTTCTATTATTAAAGTGTTTAAAAATATACTGTGTCTTTCAGCCACTGTCCAAGGTGAGGGGATGGTCAATGAGCCCTTCCCTGCTGGAAGCACTGTTGAGAGCCAGCAGATTCAGCTCTTCCCACATTGTCAGAAGGAGGTGAAGAAAACTATGCAGCTTCTTTTCTCTTTTCTTCCCCATAATCAATATCAGACTTTTTTGCATGTTATGATATCTCTTGCTAGAAAAGAAGACTGCTTTAGACTCTGGGTTGCAGAGGGTACATAGGAACTACCTAATAGGTGAAATTATGGGCCCATCCTGGTCAATATTCTTTGATGACTTCAGATAAGCCAGCAGCATTTCTTTTCTTTGCTTTCTGCTCTTCTAACTGTGGGATCTATCTAAATACAGTAGAGGCATAGAGAGAAAATTGTTTCATATAGAAAGGGATACTGTTTTAGGATTGCAAATATTATATTGGAACATACAGAAGAAGTTTATTTGGAAGTGAGAAATATGCCTGTATGCATGTCGATATAGAGATGGTAATTTGAAATGATTTAGTTTGAGATGGTATACATCCTGTCACTTCAAATACGTGTTACAGATTTTTATGCAGAGAGGGTATGGGGAAAGAATGGAGACATAACTTTCTAATCCTTGTGGTTGTGTATATGTCAATGCCTTAACGAATAATTCAGAAAAAAGCATTCAAGGCAAAAGCCTTCTAAACAGAAAGGCGATTTTATGGCTAGGCCCAAGCATGTGTCTTAAGAGGCCATTGCAGAAATGTATGTTTTGTATAAGTCATTATTTCATATTTTGATTATTTCATAATGAGTATCATAGCGAGTCAACTGGAGTGTGAAATTATGTAAAATAGCCATTTCAATACCAAAAAGAAAATGCAATCAAAGCAAGTATTTGAATGTCTTCCTTTATTCCTTGTTTACACAGCAAATGGAACAATAGCTAAATGATATATCCACAAAAGAGTCCAGTAGAATTGAAATTGTGCAAACACCATCTCTTGCCTTTTGAAACCCTCTTTTAATGGTATCTTATATGTAACCTTCATAGTCAATGGCAAAAACATTTGCCTGCCTCCTTTTAATTTTTCTTTCACGTATTTTGCCCATCTAACATCTTCAGCTTCAGCCCCTTAGTCAAATGTAAGTTCTCAGAGTGGCAACGTCCTGACTTCCGTGGTCTCTTGTGTAAGGGATTCCAGCTGGTGTCATGCTCATGTTGTTCCTATGCTGTGAAGAACCTACTGTAAAGTGTAAACCTTACTGGTAAATTATGTTACTTAACCACAGTAACGTACTCTGGGGGCTGGATGCTGACACGTCATGGGCAGCCCTGGAGGCATCCGTGGGCTGGAGTGTGCCTCACCTCCTGTGTACTTGTCTCATGGGACGTGCCTTTCACTACCCAAGCTTGCTGACTGCTCATTGCATGAACTTTCAGAATGACACTCCTGGACTTGTACTGATAGTTATACCCTCCAGCTCCTCAAAAGTGCCCCTTTTGCTGAAATTTTCCTTGTTACTGGCTTCTCTGACCTTTTTTTAACTCTTCACAGCTCCTTGACTGTCAACAATCCAGTGTTTCATTGAGAAGACTTGCAAGGCGAATACAGTTCTGGAGAGGACTGTATAAAAAACAGGGTTTTGTTGAATGTTAGGAAAACATTTATTGTTTCCCTCTCCTCTACTCTTCCCCCCTTCACTATACTTTAAGAGGGAGGTGCCTGAAGCTGAGGAGAAATAGCCTGTGTAACAACAAATACATTTGCCCTTTTGACTTGCAGAGGTGGAAAATACCGAGAAGGTTCAGGGAGGGCTTTGTCTTGATCATCCTCTGAGCTTTGAATAGTGAAATATAGAGACTCCTCAGCCCTCTTACTGAGTGGTGGTAGATGAAAAAAGGGAAGGAATGCTGTTTTAGCAATACATGATAACAGGTTTGATGGAATTCTTCCTTTCCATTGGCTTCCTGCTGGTTTTGGTGGTCAGTCAGAAATGTCACCTTCAACCCCACAAACCCTGAGAAAGGTAATGATAAGTAGGCTAATGAACCATGCTGCAAATATCATAGCTTTTCATGTGAACTTTGAGCTGAACATTCTCATCTTAGTTCATTTAGCATGCTCTAAGAGCCTTTTTGGTGTGTAGTGTCTCAAGGGCAAGCACAATTTGATTATTTTTGATCTGCCAAAGGAAAGCACTTGGTTTTCTTATGTCTAATTAATTACTGTTAAGTGTTTGTAAGCCGGTGGAGACATTCCATACAAGGGAGGTAAAGATAAGCCTTCTTGGAAAGAGAAAAAAATTTCATGGAATTATAATTGTATGGGAATTTAACTTTACAGTTGAAATGAAAATTAATGCCACTGAAGAACTTTTCATTATCTGAAAGCAAATTTAAAAGTCAAACCAAACAATGTTGCATCACTGCTGTAGGAAAATACTTCCCTAAATTGAAGTTGCTTCTAGGTCTTTATGGTATATTGATAATTAATCCCTCTTTGGTATGTGAAAGGCAAAAAATGAAAGCCGTAGCATTCAACTCTCACATAAACCTGCCTGTTAAGACTCAGGCAGTTTTTTAATATTATGTGATGTCTGGGGATGAAGGACAAGGAGAGTAAGGCAACTAAATACTTTAAGAATTCTGAGAACTCCCAAGGTGCTAGTTCATAAGTCAGACATCCTTTCCCCTTGGGAGGCTTACTGATGGAATCAAATGAGAAAAGAGAGTGCTTGCTTTCTTTTGTACTCTTACTTTTGAAGCTAAAGGGAAAGGAGTTAATCAGGTACTGAAGTTTTGCTTTGATTTTCCTCTTCTAGCCAAGCAGTATTTATTAGATTTTTGTTTTGCCTTGCTTTATCTTGCATTCATAATTCCATAGGAAGATGCAGTCTTTATATGCATAGGCCAAGGATGTAGAAATAAAAAGGAAAGTATCACAGATACTTTTTAATTATATGAAAACCATTTTTATTTGTTAGAGAATGAAGTTAACTAATGCCTTCAAAGACTGTCAAAAACTTTTGATTTTCACTTGAATTTCATTAATTTAAATTTAAATGCTTCTAATTCCTAATTGCTAATAATTTCTTAGCTTTGAAGATTTAAAGAGCTATCTACAGTGCAATGTTTGCTTTTTTGAGCTTTCATTTATTTTTTTTTTCATTTGTTCTAGAAAATAAAAGAGAACATAGAGGCTAAAGGTGCATCAACAAGTCAGTTTTCTCTTGTATGCTGAAAAGCTGGAAGTATAAATAGATGCATTTATCAGCGATTCTAAAGATCAGCAATTTGAAAAATTGAGTTTTGAATTCATAGGGACATTATTTCAGTTAATGCTTGCACTCAGTGGTTATAAATCTCCTTATGTTAGTTTATACCTGTTGCTATTTCTTGTGCGGGAAAAGTTCACCAAGCAACAAAATGATCATCCACCTGTTGTGGGTATGTTAAGTGGTTACTCTTTTCTATTAATCTGTTTATTTTTGCTGTTGTTACATCCATAGGAAGTCTTGAAACAAGAAATGCAAAATATGTCACAGTAAAATATATCCAACTTAGGAAGATGTAGTAATGATGTAATAATGTAGTAATTTCCACATCTAGGAAACAGGAAGTTGGTTGTGAATATTATTGACTCATTTATCAGATATTTTGAAGGGGAATATTAACATTGGCCTCTGTGTGTCATGGCTGGGTACATGTATTTTGTGAAACAAAATCATAAAAATATTCTAGAGTTAGTTTTTTATAGAGGTAGAGTATTGCGGTATATGCTTTTTTTCTAAATTAGTTTTTCTATGATACCTTAATAGCTTATTTTTAGATACAATAATTGTAATAGCAGCTGTGTAGCACTTTTCAAAGCATTGATACAATGGAGAAAACATGAAGAATCTTTTTGAAAAAGAAAATGATTTTTTTTTCTTTTTTCCTCATAGAAGAAATTGTGTGGTCTATAATTACTTTTCTTATCTTTGAATTCAGTGGCATTTTACCTTGGGAACACGAGTGAGAATTAAGCTTTGTTAGTAGTTCTGTGGTCAGAGTGGGAAATAGCCAGATTAGACTGAATTTGGGTAAACCAGAAAATGTGATGGCAATTTTAGTGATTTAGAGACATTCTTCTGAAAATTGTTATAAGTGACTACCAAGGATACTACACCTGGCTGTGTAGCACGGGATGGGAGGGAAACTATCATTCTGACCCCCTGTAAGTAAACTCATTTCAACTCATTAAGTGTCAGTTTCTTAATTTTTAAAAGAAAGATGAAAAAGAGGTGTGCTGTGCTGGTTTGCTAATGTTTGTAATAAAGGTTTGTTATGTTGCAGTCACTCTTGCTCTCAGCAGCTGTCAGTGCCTCTGAGAGCCCACTCTCAGCCCCGAAGTCTTCTCAAGGGTTTCACGTGAGTGTGTGTGTGTTAAGACACCTCTGAATTTCCGATGAAGCGATCTCTGAAAATCCAGTCTTCTTGCTGGGTCTCTGGAGAGACCTTCAGAACTCATGTTCTCTGAATCACGATGTCTAGCTTAAACGATAGCAAGGAAATCCAGGTTTGCCCCTATTAAACAGAATTTTGCTAGTGTAACAGGAAATGTCCCTGGTCCCTGGGGTTATAAGCACTCTTTAAATCATACTGTATCAAAGATACTTTTCTCTGAAACTTTCCTGTGCATTGTTTCTCTAGAGCAACATATTTCTCAATTTGTATTTAAAATAATAGGGTTTGTTCATTATAATGCATTGTTACTCTAGGATAGAGGTTCATTTGTACACTTGCTATTAACTGATGGTTTCTCTACCCTAGGCTGTATACCTGCTTTCAAACAGAAAGAATTGTCCAGTCATTCAACCAGAGTGTATCTCAAGATCAAATTAAGATGGCACGCTTTGTTTCCTGATGAAATGGCAATGTCATTCTCTGGCTAAAAATTTCTTCTTATCTGCCTTTAACAATACATTGGGAAAAAATATTTTAGAACCTGCTCTTATATTGCAGTTTCCTTTAATGCCTAACTTAGCAGAAATTTCTTGGGACATAATTTTATAGCTACTGCATAGCTACCATCTGAGATGCAACAAGCAGAAATTATTCTGTTGTGTTTTGGGATCTGAGACAAACATTTTGATTTGAAATGAAAAAATTTTAGTGAACTTTCAAAGATATCTGAAAAATGTGATGCTGTCTGGTCATAATGAAATTATGTCAGAGGTAAAATAATCTCACTGAAATTTTTTAAATGAAATTTTACAAGTTTGTAAACATTTTGAATTTTCTCTCCAATGTAAAATCTCATATTCAATGTTTCAGACTTTCCTCACATTATGTGAATTTTAAATCTGTACTCTCCTCAAAACTAGGGTAACTGAAGCCTAACAGTTCTAAGTCGAATTGCTGTCACTATCAATCTGCTGTCACTATCAATCTACTGTCTTAAGAAATCTGCTCTCCATGTATGAAGTATCCTCAGGTTGTTTCAATGGATTTGTATCCCAAATGCATAGGAAGTGAAGATGGGAAGCATTTCCTCAAACGTTGGTGTGCAGAGTTGTTCAGACGGCTTTCCTTCCGTAATCTGCAGCCGCAAATGTCCACTCTCATGCCCTGTGGTTCTGTTCTAGAGGAGACCTCTTCATGGGCCAGATGAATGGTAGCATAAGATTGCCTCACTCTCTCTGTTGACTATAAAAAGAGGCTAGAAGGTAGGAATTCTGTGCAGACTCATTGTGAATGTCAGAGAATATCTATTTTCTGGACCCCCAGTGAGCTTGAGGAGAACATAGACCATAAAATTCCCCAAGTGGGGCAGCTTTAAGTAGGAGAACATGAATATTACCTAGAAAATTATGAAGACACAACAAGGAGTCAGCTGGTAATTTTGTGCACCTCCAAGCTCAGAGGACAGATGAGGAGACTCTTTTAGATCATAGTTTTGATAATTTTGAGGACTGTAAGTCACATGTGACTAATATCTCTGAATTTGGCCTTATTAACCTAGGAACCTGACAGAGGTGGAGTTTTTTAGCTAGGAAGGAAGTGGCACATAGATGCCAATTTAGAAAAATAGGCAAGTGCTAGATTTTCAACACAAGCTTATTTTCCACTGACTTTGATGAGATTTATTATTACTACAATAGTAGGAACTTTCAAGATGTTAGAAAACATCCTTTAAAAACACCTTTTTGAGATAACTTCCAGCCTGGTTAAGGATTTCATAACATTTGCCATTCAAAGATGGATTGTGCATGCACATTTTAGATACAGTAATTGTAATAGCAGCTATGTAGCATATTATATTTTCAAAGCATTTCAAAGCACATTTTCATAGCATTATATGTGGTTTCAGCTGCCCTAACTCAGCACTTAAGAAACATACATCAAAGAGTTTTAAATCCCGCCAATCCTACAAGCTCTGTTTCCCCCTTTCTACATAATTAAGTTAATCTTTCAAGGCAAGTTGACACATGTAGTCAATTGGTTACAGGGATTTTTAAGATCATATTTTGTGTTCTTCTAACAGGCTAGTAACTATGGTGAAATCTAACTTGGGAAATTTTCAGCTTTCACTGACAGTTCTTCATTATTAAATTCAAAGGGCATATATGCTGATTGATTTCTGATTAAATCCCTTTCTTCTGGAACGCTCTGTGTAGTTTATCTAGACAGTTTCTTTTACAGTCAAATATTAAGAGGGAATAATTCACTGTGTTATGTGCATTTATTTGAAATAATAGTGTTTTGATCATTAATATTTCCAGAATTCCAGACATTGGCAATGTAAGCTGCAATAAAAAGTCCATTATAGTTCATATTGTTATAATTTTCCTCCTATTTAGGTGTTTTCATGCATTATTAGTTGCTGTGAAATTTACAGGAAGCTAGAGAAACAAACAGCTACCTAGTGTGGAGCATGAAACCTGCATTTAGTGACTGCTGGATCTTGACTGATGTGCTATTATGCTGAAAACATGGTATATAAACAGTTTACTGATGAAGGAAGAATCTTTAACTGAGAGTTTGACCAAGGGCAACTAGATATTAAGGAGAAGGTCATGGGCAGAAAATTGCTTCACCAATAAATGGCCTGATTATCTGCAAAATGAAATCAGATACCTTGCATGACTGATGGCCAAAAGGAAGAATGCAGTAGGGGCTACAAGATAAAAGATTTGATATCAACATCACAGTGAGCTGATGGTGGGTCAGATGCTGCTCCTGACACACCACTTTGAATCTGGACTTCTGAAATTGCTGAACCAACGTGGGCTTCTGTTCCCCTTGTTTTCCACTATTTCAGAGCTATTTCTTCTTGGTGGTTTCTGGAGCACATGTAGCTATCTGTGTTTATGTCCACTTTTTCCTGCATCCCTGCAGGAGAAGCATCCAAGGGAGGTGAGCCAGGGAAGGCGAGAGGAGCTGGGACCTCCCACTAGGGACTAGGACCTTATGCCTAGGACTGTTTGCTGTCCTGTGGCTTGCTGAACCACCCTGAGCAAGCCTTTCCAGCTGGCAGCAGGGGAACAGCTATGATGAAGGACAGATATAGGACTGTGACATTCAGTGGAATTAGTCCAGGCTTGCCGTAACTCAAGTGGCCTGTTGTTGACAATGGCACAGCTGTTGTTGCTATGAGAAACCAACTACATACTGGCAAGGGAGAAGGATTGCAGATTAAAGGTTTATGGCATGTTTATTTACCTTTTCATTAGGAAAGAAAACAAATTAATTGCCTATTGCTTGGTCAGGTTAAAGATAAGATGATTTTTCAATTGTTCCTGGTGAAAATATGGTCTGTCTTTAGATGTTCTTTAAAACCATCCTAAATACAGGATCTAGCATGCTGTGGAAGTTACAGAGCAGCCTGTAGCAATGGCATATTTTCAGTTGTGTGCAATTGCCAGGGAGAGATCCTGTATTCTAAATAGCAGCTCTTTCTCTCTGTCCTTTGTTACCAAGTGTACAAGAGCAATTCCCAAAACTGTTACACCGACAGGAGGAAACACTTCCTTCATTCAGTGTTCTCCAGTTGTGGAAACTGTGATCAGCTCCTTCCTCAGGGATTTTCAGTGTTAATTCACCACCTGCAGACATGCCTGTGCAGTAGTACAAGTGTCTGATCTCATCTATGCACAGTTAGTTGTTGAAGTCTAAACTACACATCTAAACCCAGTCTTTCTGTGGGAGGTGGTTGATGTTTATCAAATCATGGTTTTAATTGTGGCACAAGGGACTGCCAAAACCTGTGTAAAGGGCTAGTTATATTAAATAGTGCTTATTAATAGTACTTATTTAATTATATTAAATAGTACTAATAGGTACTAATGATCAGAACATATGTTCTGTCCATGCCCCATTTTTCCCTAACCAGGCTGTCTACTTGAGGAATCAGGATATCAGTGGAATCAGTGTCTCCCAGGAGGAACACTGTAAATAATCATCTGACTGAAGGTCAGCTCTAAGAAAATGAATTACATTTATTTGTGGTGGGCTGCTGGGCTAAGAACAGCTCACTTAAAGGTACCCTCCAGCTTCCACTTGTTGACACGTTCCTTCAGGCAGACTGGCTCTTATTTCAATGTTTCATTCCAATATCTAGTGTTGCTTTTGGAGATCCTGATGGGTTCTTCTTTCTTCTTTACTTCTTCCTCGGTCTACCAGGTTGAGAAAAACTTTTGATGCCTGGAATTTATTTTCTCTTCCAGTGATTTTAAGAAAATTTCTGTTACAGTAGTCAAAACATGGAATAGTTTATTACCTTTTCTTGGTTCTTACATTTTCTTCATTTCTTAGAATTTTCTCCTTAGATCAGAATGTAGGCTGAAAATGTGAAATACATTAGAACTGCACAGAATTTTCAAACACACACAAGAACACATACACACCCAGAACAGGAAGACCTTCAGAAAATTTAAACCTTTGCCTCACTGTTTTTTTATCTGTGATTTAGACCAACTGTCCAAATGACATGTATCTGAGCAACAGGAAATTATGAAGAAGTGCTCCTTCAGTAATGCATGGTGGCAGCAAGCCTCTGAAATAAATCACCCCATTTGTAGGTAACTTATTAAAAAATAATTAGGAGGACACTGAATTGAAAAAAATGTTTTATTTTTCAGTATCAAGTATGTGAGTTTTCTTTTCACTCCTAACCTGGGAATTCCTCCTGTCTCCTCCGTGAGCTAGTTAGCCCACATATGATAGCCTGAGGTTTAGAGTAAATTCGTGCTGAAGATCAAAATGAGGCTTCTAATCAGCCTTTAATTCAAAACATTTCTGCTGGCATTTCATCAGCTTCTGTTGCATCTAAGATAAGAATATCACCAGAGGTTGAATAAGGCTGTGTTTATCTTTTCATTTGTACTGAGCTACATTATGTGGCATAATTATTAGCACTATTCATAGAAATTAGGACTCACTTTATGAAATTAATGTTTGGAAATAGCATCAACTGTTTGTCTCCTATTAGTCATTCCAGCTAGTATCTTTAAAAAGGCAGTGTCATAGTCTTAAAAGTGCCTTGGGGATAGATGGGTAAGTTTTATTTTACTGATCTTTTCTGTTACCAACCTATCCACTCATGCCTGGTGTACAGTGACAACTGAGTACTTTAATTTGGCTGGTTTGGTGTGTAAAGATTCCAATGGCTTGATGCATACATATCATCCACATTTAGTTCAATAAACACTTTTATCATGCCATTAGCTTAGTGGAAATATTTAGCAGGGACCTGGGAGAATGGGAGCTTTCTCATGTAGTCTGTCACCATTTTGAACTTCATTTCAAGCTTACTTCTGAGGTATATGTGTATGAGAATAATAATTAATGATTCATAGATCAGCATCTTGCTGTGTGTCTGCATATCTTACAAGCCTGTACTGAATATATTTGTTGGGTACTTTGAAATTGCATGAGTTTTTCCAGATTTAGTTGGAGTAAAAGAAAGATCTCAAAGTCCCTGCTCCGAGCAATGGATGTCAGGTTTTGTTTTATGGCTTCTCTATAGCTTTATTGCACCTTGTAGCTGCAGAAGAGTACAGCAGCAGTCTGTGCACATTGAGTGAGCTTATGCATACACGGGCACATGGAGTCAGCGTCACATTACCAAAATCAATCTGCTATTGCTGTGCTAGCAAGATTCTTAAGCACATGCCTCATGGAAAACTCTGAATTGCAAAGTCACTGTCTCAGATGGTCTGACATTGCCAGACTAGGTTGCTTTTTTTGGCTCACTCTCTTGTTTCCCCAGTTCTAAGAGATTTGGTTTGTTTCTGTTCTCCATTCCAACAGCATGAAACTTCATTGTGTTGTACTAAGTTATTTTGGAATTACACCAGCGCAGCTACATTTGTCATCAGGTCTTGTATGGTGATGATCAGGCACTAAAGGACTGCAAGCCTGAATCAGCTTATATTTTTGGAAGAGTGTCACTGATATTGGGAGCACTACAGGCAGCCTGGATTTGAAAGAAATGAGGGAAAGATGTCCTTGCCTGTGTACACTGTTGCTGTGCTATAACATGGATGCGTGTGTACCACACTAAGTTTTACCTAATGGCCTTCTGCCTCCCTGGTGTGCCTTGTAAATGCACATTCAACTGGTAAATGTTCTTTTGCTCTTGCATGTGGCTTACCTTATTGCCTTCTATGATGATCTTTCATGGGCCCAAGTTTTCAAATGGGCTGTTTCTGAGGTCCGTGTGCATCTGTTCATAAATGTAAGTCGACCGTATATTGCACAAGCCAGTTTTATGCTTTGTCATTTCTGCAGCCAAGAAACCACTAACATGTTTTAATATCTGGCTCTATCTACACAGAATTTGGCTCATTTTGCTTGGAAGTTTTCCACCTACCTTATATTCTTCCCATGGAAAGTGTAAGAACCTCACTTGTGAAACCAGTTATGGCAATGTCACACTGTGGCCTCTTTAGTCTCTTGCAATGTGCATATTTAGGTAACAGAGAACAGGAGAAAACAAATATAATCATGTCTTCACATAGTACAATTATCAGATTAAGTAAAATAAAAAATACTTAACCAGTACAGGTAGTGACTTTATGTTTTCCTGTTCTGGTTATCAAGGGTGGTCATGGATTTGTGACAGTGGATAAGGTAATATACCAGTGGTTGTTTCTTCTAGAGTGGGTACAGGTCTATCTACAAGTGCACAAAAACCTTCCCAGGTATCTTCATCCTCAATTTCTAACATCTTAGTATTTGTATTGTTAGCCAGTGGTAGATAGAAAGGAATTTAATAATAGACATTTGAATACTTTTACTGGTCATATCTTGCATAATCTTTTCATTCATTTGGAATAATACATTCATGTATTTGCTACAGGCAGCCTGGGCACACAGCCCTCACCAGACCAGTCCTGTGTTCTGCTTATCTCTCCCTCTAGTGAGTAACCCCAGTTTCCACTGCAGGAGGTGCTCAGTATTTCATAGTATTGAGCCTAAATAGCTACATATATATGCTTCCACTTGGGTTGNTTTCTGAGGTCCGTGTGCATCTGTTCATAAATGTAAGTCGACCATATATTGCACAAGCCAGTTTTATGCTTTGTCATTTCTGCAGCCAAGAAACCACTAACATGTTTTAATATCTGACTCTATCTACACAGAATTTGGCTCATTTTGCTTGGAAGTTTTCCACCTACCTTATATTCTTCCCATGGAAAGTGTAAGAACCTCACTTGTGAAACCAGTTATGGCAATGTCACGCTGTGGCCTCTTTAGTCTCTTGCAATGTGCATATTTAGGTAACAGAGAACAGGAGAAAACAAATATAATCATGTCTTCACATAGTACAATTATCAGATTAAGTAAAATAAAAAATACTTTAACTCAACCAGTACAGGTAGTGACTTTATGTTTTCCTGTTCTGGTTATCAAGTGTGGTCATGGATTTGTGACAGTGGATAAGGTAATATACCAGTGGTTGTTTCTTCTAGAGTGGGTACAGGTCTATCTACAAGTGCACAAAAACCTTCCCAGGTATCTTCATCCTCAATTTCTAACATCTTAGTATTTGTATTGTTAGCCAGTGGTAGATAGAAAGGAATTTAATAATAGACATTTGAATACTTTTTCTGGTCATATCTTGCATAATTTTTTCATGCATTTGGAATAAACTGTTAATACGAAGTTTTGAAACATACATTTTCATGCTTCATATCTGAAGCATTATATGACTTGATAGCATGCTGGTAGCCAACATGTTTAATGAAATGCCTACACGGGAAATAAAGCTTCATTTGTTTTTTAAATGTAGATCTATACTCGGTGATCAAAACTCCATCTTAGCTGTCCTGTCATATATTTCAGTTGTGGTCATAACCCTGTTTTTTACAAAAATACTCTCATAACCTGTCCCATATTGGTAGTTTGCTTAGAGAGGCAATATTTCTTGCTTCCCAAGCTCTTGATATCCATAATTTTCTAGCTTTTAAAATGTTTTTCCATCCTATATTGTGTATCTTTTCCCCAAGATGCCTATTGATACCGAGATTCAGGTGAAATATTATGGCTGAAATCTAAAAAAAAACCCATAACAAAACAAAAACAAACACCCCCCCCTTGCCCCATGAATAACGATCTACTTTTTGCACCACAATTATCTGTACCTGAGGGATTAGCTGTTTCCTACTCATTTATCTTAGGAATAAACTATAGTGAACTTATGAACAAGAAAGGCCCCACAATAAGGAGGCTTGTGTAATGGCCATATTCAACAAACCCTCTTAATCTTGGTAGTGATTTAACCTCCTGTAACATAGAGAATTTTCTGAATCCCAGGAAGTTTATACAGATTGGGCCAAAAAGCAAAGCTGTATCTGGCAGTGTGGGTAACAGTAAGAGCTGCATTAGGACAATATATAATCAAAAAACCAGAAGAAATGTTAATCAAGTGAAAAAAATTTTACAGAAAGCTGTGGCAGCAAGGCATGAACTCTAGAAGGAGGAACATAATTTACTATAAATGCCATGCAGAAATGAAGATGAAAGCCCAAGAGCGTCAGTTAAAATAGAGTGAAAAAACTGATATTTCTATTGGGTTTGTTTTCCATAAAGCAAAAGACCTTTGTCAGATTCCCACATTCATGTATTTGCTACAGGCAGCCTGGGCACACAGCCCTCACCAGACCAGTCCTGTGTTCTGCTTATCTCTCCCTCTAGTGAGTAACCCCAGTTTCCACTGCAGGAGGTGCTCAGTATTTCATAGGATTGAGCCTAAATAGCTACATATATTTGCTTCCACTTGGGTTGCCTTTTTTTTTTTTTTTTAATAGAAATAATAGTGGTGCCAGCTGTGCAAAATGGAAAATAAAAAACCCAAACCCATACAAATAGCTCACCTTTGCTTTGTCTGATTTCTTCTGAAGTGAAGCTTTTGTACTGAGTGAGTGCCTGGCCAGGCCATTTGTCTGAAGGCCAGTTTTTGTTCTGGACTGGCAGTATAGTATTTTGGTGAGCTCCCCCCTGCTATCACTGCAGCTGCACCTGGCAAGAGGAAGCAACCCACAATCTAAAAAGCTCATCAGAACAATAATGTCTGCTTCTCTCTTGACAGGTTAATTAATTGAGTGCCATTATATTTTGTGTGTGGTTTTCATGGTTTTGATACTTCTCTTTCAAGTGTGTTTCCCAGTAGGATTTGAAAAAGCAGGTGCATTGTCTGCCTGTCTGTCACTTCAGATGGTGCTTGATTCAGAAGGAAGAGATGGAGAGGAAAAGAATGAGAGAGAGAATATGTTGGGGTGTTACAGTTTAAAAATCTCACTCACTGGGAACTGGGATAAAATAATGGTTATGGCTGACTGGAAAACAAAAGCTTTGCTTCATTAAATTTTGGGTTTTGAAGTTTGGGCCTTTGGAAGGCAGGGAAGGGTGGTCTCCACATCAGTCCAAGGCTGTAGTTTGGGCCCACATTGACTCCTTAGAGACTTTAACATGGTCTTTTATCTTCCCCATGAGCATCTGGACCTCTAACTACTGGGGGTTTTTTTTGGTGAGAATCCTCTTTTGTGGGGGTGAGACAGGGGAAAGAAGAAATTAAATTCTCTCCTGAGGAGACTGGAATCCCCAACGAAAATTTTGTGAGCAGTTCTTGTCTTAATAACAGTAGCTTTTCACCTCTTGGATTACATTATTCTAGAAATTGAAGCAGCAGCATGCAAATCATGTGCTAGAACTAAGGGAGTTGACCAGACATTATGATTTGTCAAACTGGAACATTTCCAGAGGTTGTATAACACTTCTTTATGTCCTCCCACCCAGAAATATATTGAGACTTATGGGAGGAAGAAGTTTGACAGTTTTCAGTGTTCTTGGAAGATCCACTGACACAGAAAGTTTTAAAATATTTAAGTGCCTTATTCATGCATAAAGACTGTATCAATGTCCACATTCAGCATAAAGAAAGATATTCCTAGAAGAGTGTTATTCATGTCTGTAGGTTTGGAGGGCATCTATTATATGGCCTGAGACAGAAGCTTTGTCTCCACACAAGAACTTGGCAGTGAAAGACCCTGCATGCCATGCAGTGTTGCTGTCCTTCCAAATGTTTGCAGTAAAGTGGAAGTGCACTGGAATTGCTAATGGCTCTGATCAGGCACTATTTTGTGTCCCCTCTATGTGGTACTGAAGCAGAAATTGTGCCCTGGCATCGAGGGTTCAGCTTCACATGGATGAAGGTGAAGGACCAAGAGAAAAAACCCAAACCAAACCACAATGACTTGTCCAAACACCCTCACTTATAACTGGATGTCATTCACAGTTTAGGAATTTTTCATTTCTAGATGAAATGAATGCAATGACACAGAAGTGAGAGGCCTGAAGGTCTAGGAAGCAACCAGACTGCATAGGAGATGTGGGAGACAGGTTATTTTTATCTGAACTTTGATGGTTTTCATCTCTGTTCTATATGAGGAAGCTAGAAATAGTCCTTTTTTAGTACTGGGACAATCTATAATAGTGTTGTGGCCTTGGAGCTGCCTGCTCTTGCTGTGGTGGGATGGAATTGAGCCCAGGATCAGGAAGCACTGTAGGCACATGGGATTCAAAATCCAAGCCCACACAGTACAAGTGGTATCATGGATCTTTCTGGAGTACTTGAGCTGCGGGCGATGAAAAATATTCAGTATAGGTGACTATCTTCATTTAAATTTACTAATCTTCATTTACTAGTTTAGAAAGCAACTTCTCTTTCCATTGTTTTCCTCTAGAGAAGAGGAGGACTGGGTTCATAGATGGGAGTCACTAGCGCAGCTGTGAAATCAGATGAATATATTTATAGCAATGCTAAAAATTCCCTTTAGCACAACATCCTTCCATTTGTTGGGTGGGGATGCTGCTCTCAACCTTGGTACCTTGTGTGAGTTCTGCATCATGCTTACCTGGCACCAGTCACCCCCTGTCTCTCCCTAGGGGCCAAATTCGTATTTGTACTGAGAGACATGCACCAGAGCAGCCTGATGCAAAACTGCGGGTCAAACACAGTGATGTATAAGTAACCTGTATTGCAAACATAATTATAAACACAGAGTACTTGGTAAATCTTGCACACAAAATCTTGAATGGTTTTGTTCTGAGCTATTAATCTGTTGAGGACAGGGAAATACCTGCCTGCCTGGGATAATGTTTATATTATAGCATCTCCTTTAGTAAAGGAAGAAGCAGCCTTTTATTCCTAAAATGGAGCAGAAAGAAAATCTCTCTGTGCCACGTGCTGAAAACTAGAAAGAACCTTTGATTTTGCTTCTGTTTCCCACAGTCTTCCTGGTTTGTCACATACAGTCTATTAATGTGTCTCTGCTCTTGCCTGGCAAAGTAATCCTGAAATCTGCAAGCGATAAGTTTTTATTAAACCATTTTAATGATCATCCTCTGTCCAAGTAGTTTCAATCCAAAAACAAGCCCCTAAAAAAAACCCCCAAAACCCCACAGCTGATGTTTTAATGCAGTTTGGTTATAGTTGTGAACATCTTAAGGAACAAAGAGTCTTAATGGTCAAGAAGTGGATTTAGGAGGCTGGTAAGAACACCGGCATCCTGCTAATTTTTTTGGTTTGCCTCATAAACACCACCAGTGACTGACTTCTGCTGGTATGTCACATGCATATTTCAGCAGCGACAACGCTTTTAATTCTACGTACAAGTAACCTGCTCTTTTTTAAAAGAGAAGTGTGCAAGCAGATGTAACCAGTCTTGAAAGGAAAGTGCCAGCAGTAAATATCCCATGTAGACCTTAAACTGGAAATAGAAACTGCAAAAGGTGCCTCAGTGCAGCATTGCGTGCCACTCCTTTTGCAGATTACGTTCACAAAAGGTCTCTAGTGAGCATCATCTGCCTGGTAGTGGCAGCAGTGGCAATTCATTCTGCCGTAGTCCCCACTGTGCATAATCATCAGCAAGTTCTCCAGATGTGTCAAAGATCTCCTTTGCTGCATGATTTCCTAACTCTGGTTTCACCACAGAAATGCTCTCTAGAGAATTCCCTTAATGAAAAGTTTCCACTGAATGTTGCAAATGTTGCTTTTCATTGCTGTGAGAATCATTGTAAAGATACCAGCCCAGATAATAAATAAAATAAATAAATAAAAATACCAGCCCATTGTAAAAATAACCAGTGCCGAGTTATTTGCCTTTAACTAGCCCCAAACTCTAGTTGCACAGAAAAACAGCTGCCCCAGCCAACTCAATGGGCTGTTTGCTCTGACACATACATGATAATCGGAGTATTTTTTATTGCTGGCTGCTTTACTGTAGGTGAATTTTGGACATCCAGAACATCCAAATGTCTATTATATTAAGATAAAATTGCTTCCCACACCCCTTTGTGTGAAGAATGTAATTAAAAGATCCTGGTCCACTGTGTGTATTTCAGTATTGATTTTTTCATCAGTAAGTTAATAATGTAAGTCAAAAAATAAGTGGGGTATAGAATCACAAAGGAAAAGGATAAAGATATATATTTTCTGAATAACTATTATACCTCTGAAAGAGATGAGTTGGCATAAGCAGTAGACAGACAGTAGCTTTCCCTGGCATGTTGGGAAGGCTTCTTCTGAAGCCTGCTGGATTGGGATGAATGCTCTTGTCCACATCAGCACCTGGCTGTGAAGAAATATATGCTATGATGGTTTGACAGGTCTGACACAGGAATTCATTCCTCGGTTTTCCTGAGGTCACAAAGCAAGTCCTGCGTGGTTCCCCTCTGCTGCTGCTCACCAATAACAAGCTCTTGAATAAATGAATCTTCAGCAGGATGATGCACAACAGTGCTGGTGCTTGTCCTTGTGCTGATTAGTCCAGCCCTGAGTGTTAAGTATTAGTGTCAGTCCCGAGGGCAAACTGGTGATAGAGCTCTAAGAGAATGTTTAAGCTAAATAATAGGAATACATTTGAAATGGTGCTATTTGCAGATTTGGTGCTAATGGTTGCAATGGCAATAGCTTAGCACATAATCTATGTATTAAATAAATGTGTATATTGGATTTGGAAATATTCATGGGGACAAGGGGCTGGGGAGTCTCTTGGGTCTCTGAGTCCAATCCTCTCTTATCAAAGGCCCAGTGTCATATAATCCCTCTCATAAACTTGTGTGATCTTTTTCATATGCTTCTCACAGGTTCTAGAGGAGGGCCTTGAACTATCTTTTATCTCAGTTCAAGTGTCTGCTTTGAACAGGGAATGACATCTGAATGTCACAGTTGTCTGAGTATACTAATAACTGTCACACTGGTGGATTTTCTCTTTCTTACATTTGCTTTCTCAGTTCAATTGAACTGTCACTTCTGCATTCCTGGAGACAAGGATAAATGGCATTTTAATGTATTAAAAATTGGAAGTAAGCTACAGGTAGTTTTTTACTTATCTTTCAAAAAACCTTCAACAAGATTCTGGGCAACTGGTTGACCAATGCAAGTTTTTTGCACTGTGGAGCCAAAAGATAGGTCTGAAAAAAACATGTCTGTGTGAACTAGTGTTTTCTGGGTGATATGCTTGGTTCCTCAGGGTCCAGATAAATCTAGCTGGCTACAGTTACAATGAATAATTCACTGACTCTAAATTTAGCTTTGATCTATGTGATTGTGTTGTGAACTTGAAACATACTCATGTACATCAAGCACAGGAGTTTCAAGCAGCCTTACCTTCCCTCTCTCACAAAAACACCCTTCTGACCTGAAATTCCTCTGCAAGTGCATCACTCTTTCAGCTGTACCAGACTGTTACGGTGCATTGATTTAGGTATCTCAAAGATATATATATATTTTAATATTAAGACTTTTCAGAGGGTCATGTGAGACCATGGAGGAGTTGCAAAGACACTGTCCTGTCTGGCCTAAGTAAAGGTTAAAGATGAGATCCTATTTCTATTTTATAGACTGTTCAGTGATTTAACTATAGAAAGGTGTAAATATTTCTCTGAAGAGGAGCTGTTTTAATTTTATTAGAAAGTAGATTTTTTTATATTAGGGTCACCATATATGCTCCCTTCCATTTTCCTGGAATCTAGTTGATGCAGGGGGGGAAGCCTTCAATCTCAAAGTGAGACCAGGATTGAAAGAAAAAAATATCTTTCATTAGACCAGTAATTCAGTTGGAAAAATCAGATGAATTTCCAGGCACATGTGCCCTTCAGATACAAATATAAAAGTCACAGAGACTGTGCAGGGAGTGTAGGCTGACATAAAAATCCTGATGAGGTTTTGAGATGAGGAGAAAAGGTACATGGCAGTGAGTGGCTGGACCAGGGGACCATGGAGTGATATCAGCACTGGAGCAGAAGGAAGACCTCTTGCTTTTGGAGATGAAAAACAGGAGGGTGGTTGTGATCCATGTCAAAGGACAAGGGCTTGAAGGTCCGGAAATCTGGAGAGAGGTAGAAAGATATGAAGATTGAGACTAACAAGCTGAGCAAACTAAGCAAACAGCCTTGGACAAATAACCAGGGTAGAACATGAAGTGAAGGCTGAGGCTGGAGCCTGGAAGAGCCTGGAAGAGTGGAGGCACATCAGCTCTGGAAAGAGAGCTGCATATCAAAATAAAGAATGATTAGAGGTATAGGACATGGATATACAAATGTGGTAAGAACAGGGTGCTCAGAAGAAGAGAGGAAGAAAGTCTGGGATCCAACAGTGAACGTGGGAAGCGGAGCTGGGGCTGAGAAAGGGAGGGAAGGACTGGGAAGAGAGAGTACCACGGCAGGGACACACTGAAGTTGGAAATGCAGAAAGATCAAACCCTGGACACGTGAGGAAAAAACCCAAACAAGCTGTACTTCCTAGAGTATTTTCAAGTCAGAACGAGGGAGTTGGAGACTGCTGAGCCTGAAACTGTGTGCTCTGCCATGAGTTAGTTAAACTACTCCTGCTCTTGGCTACCCTGATAGTGCAAATGGCAGAGAAGTTTTCTCTACAGGGTTGCAACTGTGACAGTTCCTGTAAGAAGCCACAGGCTGAAGTTTCTGTGCTCATGATTTTCTTTTATTAATTCTAGATTACTCCACAAAATCTGCTCCATTGGAAGCTCATCATTAGGACTATCCCACCAAGCAACTAAGGGTTAGGCAATGCCACAGTCTGGTTATCCCAGTCCTTATGGTTTTGCTTTCCCATAACTAAGTTGCAATCATGAAGCAAAGGTACGAGTTATGATCAAATCTATTTTATTATTGTCATGTAGGTATGAAAAATTAAACCAATGCTATTTAAATAGTGTATGGAAGGAAAAGCTTCCACTCAAAGGTGGCCTGTTAATCAGCGGTGTGACGGCTCTGCATACACTTTTGCGTATCTTGGAAATGGCTCCATCCCTCCAATTTTTAAGAAGTATTTTGGTAGTTTTCATTCCAGCACTTGCAGTGGAAGTCTTATTATGTTGTACAGGAAAGATACAGGCCTGGAAAGCTTGTAAGTAATTCCAGAATGTTTTGATTAACTTTGGGATAACAAAAAGAAGTTACATGAGTTGGTTATAGGGCTTCTCTGATGAAAGCTAAGATGGGCTCTATGACAAATCTTAATGGACGTCAAGCCTCAAAATCTCTTCTAAATTCACCCAAGTGTAATTTTAAATTAGGCCATCAGACTTGTTTTCAGTGAGAGGAAACATAGACATAAATGAGCCTGAGTGCTTAAGTGAGATGGAGATGATACAGAAGAAAATGTTTCTGTAATTTTAATGGATGTGAGATTTATGTACTAGGCAAACTACATTATAATAGAATTTTCATTAATTTATCTTAAGAATGTCTCTCATTTCTCCTTTTGTCTGCATGTGTGTGAAAGTCTATTAATAATAAATAGTGCTATACTGAAGTTTTTTTTCCCAGTTTTGACCCATTGAGCCAAATGAGAACTTCTCATGATAAATCAAGTGCAGAAAGAAAGATACTGCCTGTGTAGTATTTCAAGTTGCCAGGTCCCAGAGCCTAATCTTTTCTGTAATGATGTAAACAGCGGGAAGTCTGGAGAAGGGTGACAAAGCAAACAGAGAGGCTAATTTGGCATATTATGTAAATTTGGGATTGGCTGAAATGCGTAGTTCAAAATTGGCATTCTTCTTCTCTTCAGACAATTTTACCTTCATTTTGGAATATGCTGTTTTAGTAATAAGAAACCTCTGAATGTCTTATACCAGACCAGAATGCAAGTTGTGAATTCCTCTTTTTCTCACCTTTACTTTGACTCAAGGAAGAACATCCATTGTGTTTTTGCAGCTGCTATAAATATTTTGCCTGTTTGATTTATAGCAATGTTTAATGAATGAGAGGCAGTGGTTTGCTTATCAAGCCGCATAGCCATGCAGAGCTTTTCAGTAAGACAAGGGCAAAGTGAGCCTTGCTGATGCCTTTTTAAAAAATGATTGCTAGAATATAAATGCCAAGTCTAGTTAAAGTAATGCGCACAGCTGGCTGTTAAACCAAAAACATTGCTGCAGTAGTCCCAGCTCAGAAAAATCACAAGTGAAGCAAGCTTCATAAATTCAAGTGAATGGAAAAGGAAGCTTCTGGAGGCAGCATAATTGCTGTTCAAGGACTTCTGCTGAGTCTTCAAGAGGCAATAGCATGCAGTGGGATATATGTTGTGTGTTGGTATGACATGTTTTATTTAGCTGCCCCATGGGACAACAAAGTCAGATGATTTTGATTTGCGTGGTGGGAAACAACATTGGTCATTTAGGAAATTAGTAATCTTGGATGGCAGGCAATCAGGAATGGAGTACAAGGGAATGTCCTGGGCAGCAGATCAGTCCTGTCCCCGGGACTCCCACTGCCTGACCTGAGGTGTGGTCCCACCACTGAAATTCATTCTCAAGTCTTCTTCCCAGTTACTTGGCAGAGAAAAAGTTTTCCATGCTGAGGAGGAGAACATGTGTCTAAATTAGGGTAGCTTTGTAAATCAGTTTTGAATTCTTTGGGAAGATATCAATTAAATGCAATTAAAATGCAGCATGATTTGTAACTCTGGTGTTCTTTATGATCTCCTTTAAAATGTGACTAAGATTTGTTGAGTCAGACATATATCTGGGACAAACTGGTGTCAGACTGCTGATTTACCCAACAGCTTAGTTAGAGTGACTTAATTTTGGGCCTGGATTTCTGAATGTAAAAAGATGCATTAATAACCTCTTTATTTGTGCTCCAGCTGGTACTTAAAGACAACAGTTTTTTAAAACTATAACAAATGAGAAAAGAATGAGCAAGCAAGAGAACATTTGTGTTCTCACTACTACATACAGATAGTAGCCACTCTCAGCTGTAAATACTACTGCACTATAAATCTACACGTTGGACATTAGCTATAGGCTGTTCTTAGATAGTGTATCATCAAAGTGTATTGACATACAGATTTTTTTCATTCAATTATGACTGTGTGTAGAACTGTAACATCAGTGCTTTAACTGCTAAATTGAATGCGGAATATTGTTAGCA
This sequence comes from Daphoenositta chrysoptera, assembly GCA_013397915.1. Classification (NCBI taxonomy): domain Eukaryota; kingdom Metazoa; phylum Chordata; class Aves; order Passeriformes; genus Daphoenositta; species Daphoenositta chrysoptera. The sequence goes on along the minus strand of VZRO01007213.1, from coordinate 1,319,310 downwards.
GGAGAGAGTACAAACGAGGTAGAACTGTACTGCGGATTAAAGACTAGACTCATCTTTTGTAGGATGAAATATTGGCAGGCACTGTTCTAACTGTGGCTTGATGTTGGTTGAGAAATTATAATGGCCAGAGTTTCCCAATTAGGATGCTAAGGTTGGGCAGTTAAATCTTTATGTAGACATTAGGAAACCCACTTTAATGCTAACATTCCACCTTATTCCCCATAAGGAGGATGAGTTACAGATTTTTAGAGACATAAAATTAGTCTTAGTGCCTCATACTTCATGTATCATGTTTTCATTTGTCCTCTGATGGTTTATTTTAAATGCTATGTCTGAATCCACTCCTTAATCTTTGGAGAGAGATAATGTGAGAGATTATGACTTATGAGTGGTAAAGTAAATTGATAGTATGTTTGCCTTGAGTTTATATTTTAAATGCCAGTAGTTTGGTTAGTAGCTACCGATGGTATCTGTTTTCCTACTAAGTATATCCAGATACAGTGCACTGAAAATGCATCACACCATAAAAACATGTGACTTTCCCTTCTTTTTTTTCATAAAATGCTAATTTTCCAAAAGCAACTTCCAGCTAAGGAAGAATAGCAGCTTTGAGAAACAGAGTTGTGAAGATACTGATGATATGTTTGGTGAGATATTTGGGTTTATGTAAAATGCACATTAATATTCGAGTTCCAGCACACAGAACATTAAACTAGATAAAGTGGTAAGTTCATCACAAGAGCTCATTCTGAAATCACATTGTGATTTTAACAGTCTCCTGATAGCCAGATGGAATTCAACAGAGGGAAAAATATCTATCATGTTGAAATCAGAAATGAGGACAATCTGTCAAACCTAAACACAGAGAACTCTCTTTAAAGCTGGAAGTGGTATCTAATTCTGTGATTTTGTTCCAATGTGAGTTGCTACTTTGAGTGAAGCATGCCGTGTACTTTACAAATGCCGTTTCTTTTTCTGCATAAGTAACATTCATAGTTGAGTCATATTCTCATTGAATGCCCAAATCCCTCAAATTTATTGGAATTTTTATGGGATTTTTTTAAAGACTTTGGTTTTATATGACTAAGCAGCTATAAAACTAGATTAAAAAATCAGTGCTGCAACTTAGTTGGGACTGATTAGAAACAGTATGTGATTTTGGCTTTGATCCCTGTTTGACTGGGTCTCATTCAACTCCCCACAGAACCAGGGGGATTTCATAAACTAACTGGCAGTTTGAATTCCTGGAAGAATAGAAAAGGATTCTGGGGAACATTGCAGGGCAAATATATGGAAGATTTACAGGAACAAAGACTTTTCTTTCCTGAACCTTGAGAGAGAGAAAAAAAATCAATATCAGCTTATAATGTTTATGATGGGAATATATAATTTTGGTATAAGCACAATTAACTGTTTTAGCCTAAGGAATAGATTGATGAGTCTTAAAATACATGTGAAGAAGATTTGTAAAATACAGTTTTGTTATGAATATATATGACTAAATTCTTGCAGTCAGTGATAGTGGGTGCATTTAATGCATAGATCAGCTTACTTTTTGTGGTCAGAGGGTTAGTAAGAGGAAGAAACTAATCAGTGGTATTTTTCAAATAATTTGTATTATATTCAGAAATATGAAAAAATGAGGCTTAAACTAACAAATATGAACAGACATCACAGGGAATAATTTTTAAATCTCCAAAGTATGGAGTTTTGGTTTTTTTTTCAAAATGAGTATGGTATTAAAAAACCATACTGCTTTCCTTTGAAGTAGTCTGTTATCCTACAGAAGTTATCCTGTTTTGAGGGTTCTGTTTAGCATGAATGATCTGGTGGAAAAGCAAAGAACCCATGAGTAGAAGCTCCTCTACTCTGGTTTTGGTCAGCAAAAATTAAGTTTTTCAGTAAGCTCTTACCTTTTGTAATGAAAGCAGGATTTTGGTTACAACGGTGAGCAAGCCATCAAAGCTAGTTTCTTTAGAAAAAAACACCATGGTCTCTTTTCTTGGATGCTTTATAGTTGTATTTTTAGTCTGTGAGTGTGGTGGGGAGGAATATTGATTTTTAAAAATAATTTTAAATTCCAACAACATGCATGTATCAAATCTCATAATGTGCCTGTGAAGATATTTATTTAAAGCAACGTTTTAATCTTATTTCTTTAAAGGCAGTTCTGTACCTGCATTAGAGAATATGAAGTGTTGTATTTTCAAGGGCTTATTAAATATTCAGTCATTTTCTTTTTCTGTTGTCAAGTGTGTCAAGGGCAAACCTTCTGTGTCCTGGAATGTAACTCAAACTAAATGAATCTTAAAAGCTGCTATTAAATGCTCACATTAGAAAATATACATTACACAATGAGGGGAGTTGAAAGAGGAGGTGTTGAGATCCAACCTCAGAACAAGTTGTATCCAGAGATACAAACTTTTTGATGGGAAAACACTGAAATATGGTGAGAGATTTTATTCAAAACTTTATGTGAAGCAAGAAGTAAGGATGACTGTGACTATGAACCCTTTGCTGTGCATTAACTTCTTCACTGACTATGACCTGTCCCTCTTGGAACACTAAATAATTGTGTAGAAATAGCCTATTTTAAGAGTGTGGGATGGGCAGATGAAACTTATTTTGAATATGGAGTAGTATGAGTCTGGTTTTATGAATACGTATGCTACACCTGAGTGTGAGGATCAATTTCTAGCTCTGCTGTTGTTTTGTTCAGGCTCTGTGTAAGCTGCTTAGCCTTACAATGGCTGCAGGAAGGCTCTGGCTCCATCACAGGACAGTGGCCAGTCCCATGTCTGGGTTTGCTTGGAAGGGAAATTTGTGTGTGTGGGTCAGACGTGAGCCACAGCATCCTCTGACCATGTGCCTTTTCCTGCTGGGAAATCCAGACATGGCCCATGAGATAAGGCTGTTGTCAGGTCATTTGCAGCCACAATTTTTAGTGACTTCGATTTTTCAAGGCACTTAAGGAGCTATGTGCAAGGTAAAACATGACTTTGGACTCATAAAAGTTCTGCTAATCCACAGACTGCTCAGTTTAGAGTTCTAGAATTGGTTGTCAATTTTGAAATTGGTTTAAACTCTAAGCTATTCAGTCCCTGTGAGACACTGGATTCAAAGTATGAATCATAAAGTTTTCTACTTACAACAAGTCATCTTTGGGTATCTCACACACACTTTAGATTTGTGTGCTTCATTGAAAATAAAATTATAAATGATTAATTCACTTACTGTGAACATTAGTAGAACTTAGCAACAGAGCTTGGCTGGTGATCCCATCAGCTAGACAAGCTGGGAGATGGAACCTCTGCTGTCTGAACACGTGATACTGACACACAAGAGCAAAATTGGGTGCACACTGCCTTTAAACTGTTAGCAGAGGGAATCAGCAGCCTACTGAGAGCTTTAATTGCTTAATGAGGAATGTTCTGCTTCCTGTGTATTACATACTGAGTATTTTTGTAACTTTTAACTGCTCTCTTCTGGCAAAAATGGACTGAACTTTTTATTAATTCAATTTGTATTTATTTCAAGTTTGAAAACAGGAGCCCCACAGTGTGTCTACAACCATTCTGCTACTTAGAAAAATTGTTCCCTCAGGAGGAAAAAAGAAAACCTAAATGAAGAAAGTTAATTTTATCACATACGTTGAAACAAACAAGAAGCAATTATTAAAAAAACCCAACCTTTTTAAGAAATGAGAAAAGGATCATGATTACTTGGATATTATTTGAAAATTTTTATTTAGCTTTTTCTGAAGATATTAAAAAAATGTGTTTGGGCTGCAATCTTTGGTTTAAAAAAGGGGCTGAATAAGCTCTTTGGCTCTATACCAAGGCTTGAACTTGTCTTGCAACTGGTCAAACCCAAAGTTTTCAGAACTTCTCACAGTGAAATGTTGCTAATGATTCAAACAGAAAATTGTCTCTTGCTTTAACCTTTCTGAAATAATGGTCAGGCTAACTCCTTTTAGATGTTTGTTCTTTATAAAAGAAAAAAGGAAGCAAACAAAACATTGTGTGTGCTACCCCAGTTATTGTGGACCGAGGAACTATTGCAGGACTGAGGAACAGAACTTGGTTAGTCACATCCACCAGAGAATCTGAGAGTTCAAATCTGTACTGACTTTGTCTGAAATGTGCTGCTTGCCCACATGAACAAAAATGGATATATTTCTAGAGGCTAATTACTTTAGAGAAGCTGGAATTAGGATGAAGGAGAAGGAAAGCATAAAGTGAGGATAGCACATGACTTCATTTAATTTCTGTCATTACAGATATGTATGAAAAACCTGCTAGAGAATTTTCAATGCCTGGCATTATGTAACATAATACTAAGGAAGCATTTTTGTTAATGTAAAGCTAATCCCTAGGCATTTTTTGTCTGACTGATAAAATGTTCCCTCTTGCACTGATCTTTGCATTTGCTTCTTGCATGTTACCTGACCCGTCTCATTATTGCAATAACACTGTAGGTCTCTTGTCTATGAGGCTTCATCTTGCTGGGTTCTATGCAAGCTCTGTCCTGATCCAAGGAGCTGGCAATTAAAAACCAAATGCAATGAGAGATAAAAGGAATGTGTGTCATTGCTCAAAATCAGTGATGCTATGCATATGCATAGCAAAATGTGTGCATCTTATTGTTTTACATTTCTGTGAGTGGTTATTGTGGGCTAATCAAGAAATCTGTCACCAGATTGATAGTGTTTTCTTGTCTTTGTTCTAACCTCTGGAAGATTGCTGTCTTTAGGATAATGTAGTAAGATAGCAGCTTCTGGACATGACTGAATATTTTTTTCCTTTAGGGATAATAAAACACTGAATGTAGGTGCACAGCTAAAAATTTCAATATGCCTTGCCAAGTGCAATGTCAATGCAGTGTCAGTGTTAAGCAAAACAGTAATAAATAGCTTGTCAGGCAGTTCTACCTGTAGTTAATCTCTTGGTATTTGGCATTTTTTTAGAAAGGTTCTGAATCTGAATGGACTCCCTTTCTGAAATACAATCCAGAAAACAGTGGTAATTATTTGCATACTGTTAGATTCACTGCACTGTTGAATGCAGAGTTAGTCCTTAATATATCTGAGTTGCTGGTAAAGGATATAGTTGTTGGTAAATTTTACTTTGGCTAGGCTGAATGTAATTTTCTTTTATTTTCAGACAAAAAAAATAAAAATTCACAGTTGTCTGAAATCACCAAAGTGTTGCTGTTGAAGAGGTTGGCCAATATTTTATCTGTTAAATTTCCCTCCCAAATGACAAACTACAGTGCTGACTTAGCTTCAGTGATTCTCAGCCTCCAAAGATTTGTTTGCTTTTTATCCTTGACTGTGTAGAAGGATTCTGGAGGATGCTCTAGGAGACACCCAAGGGTCATTCTTAGTCCACCAGTGACTTAGAGTCTCATAAATTCTCTATCCATCTTATGGAGAGGTTTTGCAAAGGTCTGCTGAGATGAATTCACGTAGGTTATATAAATCTGGTTGTATTTGCTGGCTCTAGTTGTCTCACACAAGATTGAGGGTCTTTTGTGTATGTTGGTGTCAGGTGCTGTGAGCTATGAACATGCAGCAATTTTGTAGTTAAGGCAAAGGCAGAAAAGCCTGTTCAGTAAAAATCAGACAGTGTTATATTGTTTGCTTAGCTTGTGGCTAGAAGTCCAGACTGGATGGTAAGTGTTCAGTTCCATCTCTGAGTCAGTCCTTTTTTGAAAGGTAACAGATTTAGAGTGTTTGCAATTGTAGGACATGGTATAGTAACTTTTTTTCCTTGACTGAGGAAAGGAAGCCATAAATAAATTGCAAATATCTGACATAGGTAGTTATATGGGATTTTTCATAGATCCATCTTGTGAGTCTGAATGTAATAAATTTGCCAGGCCTGCATTGCAAATTTAAGGTTGTTTCCAGAATAAAAGGAATTCTCTCTACAGGTTGTAGAGACAATATTTTGCTGTCTAACCAATGTTTTGTGTCAGAAAAATGCAAGCATTTAGTATTGTATGAAGCCAAATGAGTTCCTGTGGCACATAACACTAAATCTGAATACTAATACTAAATTCAGTCATGATATCCGAAGTACACAAAATCAGTTTTGCCACAATGTTGTATCCTGGATTAAAGTGGCAGAAAGAGGCATTCCTGATTATGGCTGCTATTTTGTCTGCCTTGCAACTTGATTTTCTTCCAATGCTGTGCAAGATTTCAGTGTGGTAACATATTGTATTAGATATTTTTGAAAACCTGTTTAGGCATATTTTTGCCTCTTTGGGACCCTAACACTTCCAAAAATCTTCATGTCTCCAGTAGGCTTTTTTTCCTCAGGATAATATTTGCTATAAAATGTCTATTAAGATGCAAATTAAAAATAAAAAATATTTTTATTTGTGTACCACGCCACTGCTGTTCGAGTGTTAGCTAATATGGTAGTAATGTAATTGAAAAGAAGTTAACCATTGTAGCAAAGGAACAACTAACCTCAAAATACCTTTTCAGTCAGTTTATTTTACTCAGTGTACGAAAATCCATCTCCCGCTCTAGCTGTTTGGCTCAGTGCTATTTTTTGAGATCCTGTCCTGGATGTTCTCTGTTATTCAATGCTTGACTGTAATGGCTGAGTTGGAGATCAGGCAGTATATATTTTTTAAGTCCTAAACAATTCTCTGTGATGGTTGTTTCCAGGTTATTTACCTGCATTTTATCAATTCATGTACCTCTATTATAACTGAATTTGTATTTCCCTTTTTGTTCGGATTGTCCTGGATTTGTAACTTGGTTAGCAGGATTGTGGATCCTAAGACTGTGGCAAAGCTCTGCCACCACAGTGTGTGAGATTCTGAAAGGTTTACTTTCAGTGCTGCCCAAGAGAATACGTGATGGATGACTGCAAACATAGTAGGCTATGCAACCAACTCTACCTGTAACACAGGAGGCATTTTCTATCGGTAAATATCCTATATTTGTGAATCATTCAAAATCCAAAGGAAACCCAGTTTGGATCTGCTCCTAGATCCCTCTGAGGTGCCCTTCAAGACAGGTGTGAATTCTAAATGATAATCTCAAGACCATTAGGGTCAGCCCACATTTTCCATTGTGAGAGGTGAACATCTTAAATATTGCTGTGTTTGGTGTTTACAGGGACTGTTTGCAAGGAACCTTGACAACAGAAACAAATTCAGACAATTTAGCACAGATTAAAGAATTTGTTTCTACTTTCCTAATGAGTTGCATTTTGTCATGGTTTACGTTGCCAAGACTTTTCCTGCTCCTGGACTGCTGGCCTGTGTGTGAGAGCTGTCTGCTGCTCTCCTCTGGCCTAGATGGAAATTTTTATGTGTATGAATTTGTCAGCCATTTGGGGATGAATGAGTAAAAGTTTTACTATAAACATCCACATCTTTAGTATTAATGTGAAGAGCTGTGTGGTTCTGATGTCTCTTTTATCTCTTTGTGTTTCAGTTCATCGCTTTTGCCTCTTTATTCTTCATCTTAGTTTCCATCACAACCTTCTGCCTGGAAACACACGAGGCTTTCAATACTATTATAAACAAAACTGAGCAGGTCATCAACGGGACAGAAGCTGTGCTACAATATGAGATTGAGACAGATCCTGCACTGACATATGTGGAAGGAGTCTGTGTGGTATGGTTTACATTTGAATTTTTAGTACGTGTTATTTTTTCTCCCAACAAACTTGAATTCATCAAAAACCTCTTGAATATCATTGACTTTGTGGCCATCCTTCCCTTTTACCTAGAAGTGGGCCTGAGTGGGCTCTCCTCCAAAGCTGCTAAGGACGTGCTTGGTTTCCTCAGGGTGGTAAGGTTCGTCAGGATCCTCCGGATTTTCAAGCTCACCCGGCACTTCGTGGGCCTCAGGGTGCTGGGTCACACTCTGCGAGCCAGCACCAATGAATTTCTGCTGCTGATAATATTCCTGGCACTCGGTGTTTTGATATTTGCCACTATGATCTACTACGCAGAGCGGGTGGGAGCCCAGCCCAATGACCCGTCAGCGAGTGAACACACACAGTTCAAAAATATCCCTATCGGCTTCTGGTGGGCTGTAGTCACCATGACCACCCTGGGATATGGGGATATGTATCCACGGACTTGGTCAGGCATGCTGGTGGGAGCCCTGTGTGCACTGGCGGGAGTGCTCACCATAGCCATGCCCGTGCCTGTGATAGTTAACAATTTTGGGATGTACTACTCCCTGGCCATGGCAAAGCAGAAACTCCCAAGGAAGCGAAAGAAGCACATCCCTCCTGCTCCTCAAGCCAGCTCACCCACCTTCTGCAAGACAGACTTGAACATGGCCTGCAATAGCACGCAGGGTGACATCTGCCTGGGCAAGGACAACCAGCTGATGGAACACAACAGATCATCAGGTAGGACCCCACTGGAAATGCATGTCCTCTGAAAACACTTTATAGACCAGTATGTTTGGTAGGGGTCAGAAAGCAGCCAGCCTTTCTGCCAGGAGAAGATGTAGCTCCCACCCTTCTCCCCTCCAACATTTGCGTGTGTCAGTCTCATAGAGGACAAAATAGGTATAGTGATGTTCCCAAACCTCTATGTAGCTGGTCTATACAGTTTTGCTTGCTCTGTTGAGAATGCTTTCCTGCTGATGATATCAACCTTTTCTTTTGCCTGTTGTTTGTTGCGTTGTATGGATGTTTCTTGTTTTTCTGCATGACTGTGACTACTTGAGCAGCCACCGTGTCCCACCCTGTTGGACTCCATGGTGTTTTGCCTCAGTGTCTGTCTCTTGTGTCAGCTTTGCCTGTGCCACATCGTGGCCTGTTAAGCAAGATCCTACAAAGAAGCAGTCATTTAAAAGGAGCAGGTGCTTTACATCCAAAGCCCAGCACTCAAAGGAAATAGGAAGAAATTTTCTTTCTAGTTTTCTTTCCATTTGGCATTCTGCTTCCCTGGCTAAAAGAGCCTCCTTCATCTGTGTTAGATGAGACATTGCATGATATTTACTATTCATTTAATTATACTAGCATAGCTGATGTAAATCTTGTCAACGAAAAAGAAAATGACAGCCCTTAGCACCATCATTGCTATTAGAGTTGATTTTTGTGATTTATATTACCTTATTTGTTAGAGTTCCAAATGGTGAATAAGGAGTATTTTGTGCTTTACTCAGTGAAATTGCATATCAAATGACAGCCTCAGTCCCTCCAAGCCACTGGTCCATATTCCAAATCTGTTGTAATTAAAGAGTAAATTTTACCTCTCAGTATAATTAAATAGTTTAGCAGCAAGAATTTTCTTTTTGTTTTGTAAGCATATTTATTCTTAAGCCAAACACAATCCATTTATAAAGCTCAATACCGGTCATTAGACTCCTGTTGTAAAGCTGCTAAAGAATAATAAGAGCAAAACCACTCATGACTGGTGTAATTCAGTAATTGAAATTTAGTTTTTAAAAAGAAGAGTCTGGAAAATCGGTCTCTGAATAATACTCTTTTTTGGTCTGTGGCTCTGTTACTGAGTAGCATTTATGTTCAAAGAAGCTCGGTTTCACTCTCCGAGTTACTGTTCACAAAGTTAACACATCTTTTTGAACATCCTAAATATATTTAAGAGGATGGAAACACTTGAAAGACTCTGACAGTAAAATATAGTTAGTTTTTCAGTGCTTTGACTGATACCCACTTTGAGATAACATCTTTAAAGTGTTAATGATAACAGCTTTTTCGTGCCACCAGGTCCTACTAAAGGTATTCTGAATGGAGAAGGCTCAGTGTGATCACTCTGTCTCTCACTAAGAGACACTTTTTTTTTTGTGTCTACAGCTTTATTTACAAGGGGCTATAATCCTTGAAGTTAGGGAGAAAGCAGACATGCAAGAAGGAGACATTTTAAAGTGTTACCTTTCTTTTCAGTAGTGCCACCGCTCGCATCATGCACTGTAGCTTTATTTCTGGTAGAGAATGTTATTAGAGTCACTATGAATTACGTGCAAAACTTCAAGGCCGAATTCTGCCCTTTGCATTCCCAGTTCAGAAAAAAAACATGCTCAGATTCAAATGCAAAGGTAAAGCTGAAGTTATGTGCTGTAATGAGAAGAGATTTTTTTCTTGAAGTGTGGCCTGAACTTGAAATAGTAGATAATTTTAAAAGAGAGTCCTTTGGGAGTGACAAATCAGGAGAGGTACAGGTTTTGCCATCTGACAAAATAAAGTACAGAGACCAAAGACAGCATTTAATGTTGCGTACTTATGATGACAAGCAGTGCAAGTGTAATAAATGTGGAAATGAAAGCTAAGTGTGTTATTAAACAGTGTTTAGTGCCAAATGTTGAAAATATAGCTCTTCTGGGTGAGGGCTTGTCTTTAAAACATTAAACAGTATATTCTAAACAAAGATGCCTAACCTGACCTCTTGTTTAGCAAAAACGATTGTCAAAATAGTAAATAAGTGTTTGAAATATCCAAGGCCGATTATATTCTGACAAGTTCCAGTCCAGAATAGGTGACTACCTGAGCCTTGGTTTGACTATTTCTTAGTTCATGGTAGTTTAATCTAATTTTATATAAATTTTAGAAGAACAGGAAAGTCCAAAGATCATTTGTTCTTGAACAAAACTTATACCTTTTGCCATTTTGTACTGATTAATGATAATTGCAATCTTGTTTTCTTCTAATGATTTACTTTATAACTACTTTTTGAGTGATGGGAATATCTGGCATTCAGCGTAAGCTCTTTGTGATGTCTCATTTCCTCATTCATTATTGTCTGTAAATGGGCATGGTGCTTTAACCAGTGTTATCAGGTGAAGACAGTGCAGGAAGTGAGCAGCCACTCTCACCTGGTGAAAGGCTCCCTCCCATCAGACGTTCTAGTACAAGAGACAAAAACAGAAGAGGGGGAACATGTTTCCTACTGACAACAGGTGATTACACGTGTGCTACTGATGGAGGGATCAGGAAAGGTATGGACTTCTTTCATTAGATCATAAAAGGTTACTCAGCAATGTGCTTGTGAAAAAAAATCTTAAGAGTAAAATGATGTGCACAATGAAGAGGAAAGACTGTACTCACAATGTATCTTTTTTTCTTTACTCCTAGTCATTCTTTTCCTTTTAGAAACACTCATCCCCTTTAGTCTTCAAAAAATGTGCTTGATGTTGGACTCTCATTTCACTTGTGTCTTCATTTGCCTGTAATCTCTAATGCAAAAGCCTGCAGTTCAGACCTTGCTCATTCAACCACTCATCATTCAACACAATTTGTCATTCTAAAAGACAAATTAATAATATTATCAACTTTGGTCTGCTCCTAATAATTTAATGAAATTTACAGCTGAATACCCTTTAAAGGTTGAAAAGTCAGAAGTAAGCCACATTTTTGTTCTGAACAGAAAAAAACATATCCTGGGATGCTATTTAGATTTCTTTCAAATAAAAGTTTGAGCTTATAATGCCAAAAAATGGGTTTTTTCTTGGCAATACAGCATGGATACTAAGAGATGTCTGTCTACCCCAACCATATTCAACTAGGTAGTAAAACAATGCTTGACCTTGGAAGGTGCTAAGAATGCCTTTCTAGTTATTTAGCTGCTTCAAGTCTGATTGCTCGCTGCTCAGTGGGATGGGTGCCCCCAGGTGGAGTCTGCAAAACCATTTCTTACTTGTATGTCCCACATGACTGATGGTTTCTGCCCCAGCAGGCCACATCTGGCTGTGGCTGCAAACCTAACAGGACATAGCCCCAGGATCAGCAATGCCAGGGTACTCTTCCTGTTTCCTTAGATAGGAACTGCTTTTGTTTCTTGGCAAATTGTATTTTTCTGACATTGTATCATTCCGACAGATTTCACATTCCTGAGTGCTTATGGGTAGTTGTTCACCTCAGAGTTCATCTGAAGTAGCCATGTGGCACTGGAAAAACATTTTTGCCTGAGATTTTTATAGCTTTTTTTTTTTTTTTAACTTGCTTGTATAGCAAACATAGCTCTCCCAGCCAGCCATATACTCTAAAGGGATTCTCCTGAATTGTTCTGCAAATACTCTTTTTACACTTCAAAGCATGAGCTCAGTAGGTTAAACCTGCAAAGGCAGATATGCAACCAATTCCATGTGTATGGTATTTGCAAAGAGTACTCACTCTATGCTCAGGAATTTTACATACTCCTGTATAGAATGTTTAGCTTAAATGAAAATTCATTGCAAGCATGTTTTTGCACAGATTTACTACATTTTTCCCTGAGCACATATTTCACACTGTCTTCTCAACAACTAGGATTATTTAAAATATCTCTAATGGTAAGAGTCTTTGAGGAGGTCAAGAACACCTGAATAAGGTAGATTGCCATGGTGTCTTGCAAGATCAGGTTTTTGAGTTCACTCAGCAAGTTATGGCAGTAACCATGACTAGAGCAGATCAGAAATAATAAAAGAAGTTACCCCTCAGCTACTAAAGATGTATTTATATAACAGTAAAACATATTTTATCCCGGAACATTTTAATTTGTAAATCTAAATTTAAAAGAAAATGGTTTTATAGTTTTTACTAGAAAACTGGGGCTTGAGTTCAGAATGGAGTTTTCTTGGTGAGAAATGTGCTCTTTGTCTGGCTCTGATGATAATTTTAGTTGAGGCTGAAATGTTTTAGCCACTGGCTTTGGAGTGTATTTTATACAGAGTAGGGAAGTTAGCCCATAAGCAGAAAATATCTTCAACTAATATTCAAATGGGTTTGAATGATTGAATTTCATTCACACATCAAGTCTACTAATTTTACATTTTATTTTTTCCCTTTCTTTATTTCTTTTGGTACATTCTTGTTGTTTGGTTTGTTCCTTGGTTGATTCTTGGTTGTGTTTAATCATAATTTATTCTGAGCTTTTTTGCATTAACACCTTATCTCCATCTCTAAGATGATACTGGTTCAGAGCTGATCCACTAAAATACCTGAAAAGTATTGATTTTGGGTCATGTATTTCTCACTATTCATCTTGTGTATCTGGTTTTCATTTTTTAGGAACTTCTATTTTATTTATAATCTTTACCATCTTCCTCTATCAGTTCTTTCCTTTTATCATTAGAAGAGTAGCAAGAAAATAATCTTAAAAACTACTTTCCTAGTTTCTATGTAAAAAAGCTACCTGTTTATTTTGATTTCTTTTTTAATAAGCTTTATGTTTACAGGGAGTTTAAATATATACACTAGCATTGTGCTTCCCTTTAATTCCCTTTTCAAACATAATTCTTTCTAATCTGTGTCAATACTGATAGAAACTCAGAAACTGGAGGCTGGTTCAGAAATGTTTCAGAATTCTGTGTAGTATCACAGTCTAGCCTGCCCTTGCCATCTGGAGAGAACATTGCACAATTTTTTAGCAGACATGAGGTCTTACATTTGCTTTAAGTATAGTTTTACAGTATGCAGGTCTCAGGCGGTAAGAAATATGTTAATTGTTGTAAGGGGAGAGCCTAAGATATAAATTTTCCTAAAGATGCTGTTAACTGTCTGTTACCTAGAGATCTGGAATTTGAACCAGTAACCATTTCCATCAGATAAAAAAAATGTTTGCTGACATTCCACGTGTTTAGCTTTATTGTCATTGGTATTTTAGAGTTTCTGTGGGAAAAGGCTCAATATTTCCCCATAAGCAATTTAGACCTGAACACCTTAACCTGAAAAATGCTTAAATGCATACTTGTCTTCAAGGAAATAAGTAGTGCCAATGAAAAATCAGTGAGACTTCTCATGCTTGCAGTGAAGCATGTGTCCATGTACTTGAGGAGCAAGGTCCTGCCCGGCTTAATCTTTGTTGTATTTCCTTGCTGATATCTCTCTTACGACCGATGAGCAGATCCTTTTCTTAACAAATGGGGTTATTCAGGAGCTGCTGAAAATACTTGAATAGGAAGATAGTGATGCAGTGAATAGCAATGTTTTTTCGTTGTTTTACAGCATAGCCTCTACAAAGTGAAAACAATCCACAGTAGCAAAAAGTAGGTAGCTAGAGCTCACAGTGCATGTGAACAGAAATGTCTATAAGTGCAATGTTCCCTTCAAATTTTGAAGCATTATGTGGTTGCCTCTTCTAATGATTAATTACTTACTACTTGCTTATATGGATTAATACCATTGATTTTGTTCAAATCATCTGGAAAAGAAGCACAAATTCAGTGTTTCAAAGTTTGCCATTCAGGAGGCATTTACAAATATGTCAAACCCTGCTATCTTACTAGACTTTAAAATTAGAACCAAGGTCTAAGGGTTAAAATTTCTGAAGATGAAGTTTCTTGTACCATCATTCAGTCCTCTGCAAAACTGATTTACACATACTGTATAAAATTTATCTGGTTTCTGGTTTAGTTATTTTAAAGAAAAAAATGGTCCTCTATTAGCAACTGAATTTATCAGAGATTATATAATCCTAACAGTTTCTGTAGTCTGTCTTAACGGGTTTTTGGTTATGCTTAGCCAGATAGCTCAATCACCCTGGTGGGATCCTTTATCTTGCACTCCGTGCAACCCTGCTGAAGCCCACAGAGTGATCCTAAGTGCAAAATGGGATGTGGAAGAGAAGGTCAGACCTCTTGCGTGGTGGTCTGTTTAATTTTTGGGGGAAAAAACAGATACATTAAATTCTAAATAATTTTATTTATTAATATCTTTTGGTAGTAATGTGTCTCAGCGCTGAGTTCTTTTGCAGGCAGATCCCCTCTGAGTCCCCGATAGCTCCTTGGATTACATTACATTGTACTGTTTGTCTTTGTCTATTTTTTGGCTGAATTCAACTGATGTCTGTGCATTTTCTCATACAAGGCTATGAAAAATCTCGAAGCTTAAACAACATAGCTGGCTTGACAGGCAATGCTCTGCGACTGTCTCCAGTAACATCACCCTACAGCTCACCTTGTCCTCTAAGGCGCTCTCGGTCTCCCATCCCTTCCATCTTGTAAACCAGATGGCATCAATCGGCTACATAGTAGTAAATCAAATACTGTTTACCACTTATTGGAAATAAATGTAGCATTAAGCATAGGCTCCACAAATATGGTCTAACTCCTGCATGATACAACTGTCAGTAGGAAGAAAAGCCACCTGGGTAGCTGAAGCTTTTTGTCTTGGCTTTTAAAGATTACTTAAGGTAGCATTTCTCCTTTTATCTACTACATTGTCCTACTTTCCTGTGGCAATAAAAGGACAGTTAGTGAATGCTGTTGTCCAGTATGTTCAATAAATAAGCATATTTTCAGGGAGATTTACTTTAAATAATGTGCTTCCAAGTAATTATCAGTCACTCCATTGAACCTCCATTTCTTGTGACTCTAATCCATTCTGAAGATGTCTGCTCTGAAGGGTCTGCTCATTTGCATGGACCATCCTGTCTCCATCACCTGACAAGCAGTGTTGCCGATCGTGGAGACCACAGAGGGCTCTGGATGTGTGTTCTCACATTGTTACCATCCTGCTGAAATGAAAGCACTGATAAACTGGTCTGCATGTGGGATTGTTTTTCTTTGTTTAACCTTTTCCTTTATTTTTTTAACTATCTACTTGTTTATAAACGACTTTATTTTGTGATTAACTTATTTCGGTATTGGATTGCTGTATCAGAGTTCTGAATGTCTCCGGTTGTTTGCACACAGATAACTGCAAAGAGGTTGTCATTACTGGTTACACGCAAGCAGAAGCCAGATCTCTTTCTTAATGGCTTGGGGAAGGCACAAAACATGCAAGAAAGGTAAACGCCATCCAGACTTGCAATTTTAAGCTAGCAAGTGCTGCTTGGTACTGTAGTAATTTCTCTACTCCAGGGTTCTTCAACATTTTCAGAAGCTGAGTACCAAGTAAAATTGAAATAATTACTGGGGACTTTTTTGTACCATTGTAAGAGGGTAGTAGTTCTCAAGTTGGGTTTTTGACCAGCCTTATACCTCTGGCTCATGGGCTTCAAAAATTTCTTCAGTCAATGTTTTTTGAGGTGCTTTGTCCTATATGTTGTTTGTCTGTCTGTTTTGCAACCTGTCTCCTTGTATTCTCCATCTGTCTCCATAAAGCACAGAGATACTGTTAAAATGCCCCCCTCTTTTAAGTTGAACTAAGAGCACTTTTTCTTCTTTTCTCCTTTTTCATATGGACTATACATCTGTGTATAGATAGAAATATATATATTTTTCAAGTGCAGTTAGTATCATCTAGACTAACTCGTGTGCACTCCTAAGATTTTTCGAGCAGCTTTTCAGCACTGACCGGTTGCCTATTGCATCAATCTTCCTCCTAGCAACCAGCATTCATTTCAATTTTGAAACTGTATCTCCTCTAGTGGCTTTTTCATTCAATATTAACCTCTGTTTATGCAACAGGACAAATGCAATGGCAAATTTGAGGTTCTGGGCTGGTGAGGAAAAATTACCCTTAAAACCGTAGAGTTTTAGAACTACACGGGGAAGACCATAATGACTGAAATCTTAAGTGATCCTTGAAATTGTTGAATAATACCTGATTGTCATGTTTTATTTTTTGTTAGGAAAAGAAACACAACTTATTGTTGACCATGTAACATGTTCTTCTGTATATAGCCTAGCCCGGTAGCATGACCTGCATGTCAGAATTCTTGTACAATAATGTATTTATCAAAGTATACATTTCTGATATTTAGAGATGTACATTGATTTACTTTTGGTAAAATATTGTCAATAGAGAGATAATTGCAAACAGCTTTTAGCAAATGAATTAATATAATATCTGGTGCTGCTGTTATATTAACTACAGTGTTGTACAGAATTTATCATGGATTTTTGACTGCTGAAAAAGGGACAATGGAATTTAGCCATACCAAGGACTGTACTGGAAAGAGACTGCTGCTGCTGAATGGGCCCTGATAAACAACTCACACCTTGAGGAGGTCACTGAGACTTTGCGTGCGAAGTAGAGCTTGTTAAAGAAGATGAAAGACTGCTCATAATTACTGCTGCCAGAGGAAGGGGTGACTAGTCACTGTTGATGAGTCAGTGTAAATAAAATATGTGTGCATGGAATATCAGTTTTTATCTATATCAAGGAAAGCTGAATTCATGTCATCATTGCTAAGGCTCCATGCAAAGACCCACACCCCGGTGTTTATTATTCCTGGTTCCTGCAGTAAGTTGTGCTGTGGATCATACAAAGACACGCTTAATTATGATAGTGACGTAAACTACATCTGTCTTGACTTCTGTCATACTAATGGCATATATTGCAAAAGTCACAAATTTGAGCAGAGTAGGTTTTTGCATAAGTCCTTGCTTTCTCAGTTTGCCATGACCTAAATTGTTATGAATTCTAGTGTACATGCCAAGTTCTAAGTTTACTTTTCACTTTGATAACAAAAATGTGACTGCAGACAACCATCACTGACTTTGTTCACAGCACACAGTCTTCTTTCATTGTTACCTCAAACTATAAGTATTATCAGAAATAAAATTCTGGCAGCAAGACTATTTTGTGTTATTTTTTTTTTTAATTCAAAGTGTTGCAAACCCAACATTAATAAGTATAAAAGTTGTATTAAAATTATATTCTACAAATGTATATTTTACATAAAATATATATTCTTTGATAAGTTATTTTCTGTGATTTTTGTGGTAAATGGATCTAGTCTATTCTATGTTTATGAGACATTGTAGTGCTACGATGTGGTAATTATGTTCTCTCCATCCTATTCAGTGGGAAATTCTCCAGAATCTGTTTTGTCACCCTGGTGTCCCGATTGTAGGGACTTGTCCCAGTTGTGAAACTCTGTATCGTGGAACTTCTGTGAACATGTCAAGGTGCATGCACAATCCTGGTGGAAACCAGTGGAAATGTAATACCTGAATTGGAGAATAAAAGGCAAAAGACCTGGGGAGGAACTTGGAACAAATCATCTGAACTGGCTCATGAGCTTTCTTTAGCTGTATCGGTCCCCTGCCTGCTACTGGCCATCCCAGTTCTCAAACCAGCCTCCTGGAATGCATGAGGAGCTAATTCAAAAACTAGCATGAGCTGGCATCTGCAACAATAGAAAATGTATCAGCTTGTTAATGACCCTATGCCTCATGTGGAAGTTTCGGTCAGGCTGGGTTTTTTAAGTCTGATGGGAGTTTTATTGAATTCTGGTGTGAAGTCAGCCTAAAAAGGAGGTGATAAATGGTCGCTTAAAGCTTCTAATATACTGTATTTGGGGCAACCAGAAATCCCCAAATACACAAGCAGAGTGTCTGAGAGGGGTGAGGTAGCTAGTACAGTTTTACACGTGATCCAAGAGGCTGTAATGCAGTATTTTGGCATATGTGCTGTAATGTAAGAAGGATTCCAGAAAACAGGATCAGAAAACAGGTGATCAATTTTAGAAAATGTGTTACAGGGACATGTCAGGAAAGCTCACTGTGCTGAGTTTGCCCAGGGGTTAAAAGTTGCCTGTACTGTGACTGTGAGCAGTACCCAAGGGAAGAAGAGGTGTAGTGGTCAGCCAGCACAAGGCTCAGAGCCAGCTCCAGTCACCCAGGGTGGTGCCTGCCCCAGGCACCTGGGGAGAGGCATCTGCTTCTCCTCAGTGCTGCACAGGGACAGTGGTGATCCCCAGGTAGGATGCAAATAAGGGGGTGCACTTTGTTGATCAAGGTTATAGAAAACACTGATGGCCAGATGGTGTCTGACATCTTCTACTGTCTCTGGATGGAAAGGAGCCTGGATGGATCCTCACCGATACAGGGCTTTGAGTCCAGAACATCCTGAGCTCAGTATTATTTTTCTGCTGGAGAAACAAGCCCATGTTTAAATGCTTTCTGTTAAAACACACCTGGAGGACAAGCTGATGGTGAGTCTGGTAACTATTCATGTGTCTTGAAACTACAACCCAACTCTGACTATTCTAAGAGCAAAAGTTGGCTTAACCACCAGCCCCCTCCTGTTCCTCACCTGATTCTGCGCCCAGGAAGGGGTGAAACGGCATTTTCATGAGAGGTGGGACACCAAGGTTTAACTCTGGCTGAGGAAGGCTTTGAACCCAAACCTCACTCTTCAGGGTACTGCAGTTCCTATGTCTCAGATACAATATAAAGACTGGGCTGCACATTCTCATTCACTTCCTCTTTTGGCCATCCTTTGAAGGAAAGTAGATGCAATGATCAGAAGCAGATTTGCACCTGGAGAAAGGAGTTTTGGTGCAAGAAGGAAGATGCTGTGTGGGTATTCTGGGGATCAAATACCCACCAAAGGGTGGTTGTGGCCATCTCTGGTCTTGACTTAGGAGCCTAAAAACTCAATTAATTCTTATATAATTATTACTTAAGGGTTAAAAGTCAAAACTAGAAAACAAGCAGTGAATTTACAAGCAATGCATCTGCTAAGACAATTTAGGAGAAGCTGTAACTCATTTGCCTTTTAAAACTGTAAAGTCAAGATATGAAAAATGAGCATCCTTTGAAAGATAAACTCTTGCAACAGCAGGGTTTGTGCAGAGATCAAAAGCTGTGACATACTGTGGAGATGAGCAGGTTATGGGATGCTTGGACTTTGAAGGCAGTTGTTGTTCTTATGAGACCTCATTCAGCACTGAGAAAATGTTGTTCCAGCAAATTTTGAGACACGGCAATATTTTTTATAGGTGTGTACTGCAAACTGGTGGCAGAATTGCTAAGAAGCATGCAGCTAATGATAATTAATATAATCCTGTATAATCAGGGGGCTTTATCACGTGTGAAAAAATTACTATTCATAAAAGTTCTCTTACAAAAGGTCTGGATTAAATTAAAGCTGCTAAAAGAGAAGGAAATTTAAGGAATCTGTTCAGATGGGTAACTGAAAACTATAGGGGAAAGGGATTAATCTGACATGAGCAAACTTGCCAGCATAATTAATGTCAAATATGAATTTTAAAAGTCATGAATGAATTACCTATATGAAAGAGAGCATTTTATCATTTGCAAAAATCATGCAGAAGTCAGATAAAGGAAATTGAAATGGAAAACTGCTATTAGAAAGAGAAAATTAATTTATTAATATGTTGTATTACAAGCAATGTCTTGAACGATTCCATAATAGAGCCTTTGAATATTTACTGAGTGAGAAGAAATTACAAAAAGGCAGAAAGGTTTCTATCAGGTCAAAGTTATCAGAAATATTAATATTTTTACAATACATTTGTCACTCCTTGGAAATAATTTTTATTTATTTCTTTTCCCAAGAGACAAGTTATTTTAAAAATGGTGGGGTTTAAAAGTCAAGAGTTGATTCAGGAGCAAATGCTGAGCTCTTAGTGCTGGGTGTTGGGCACCTAGCTGGTGTGCCATCATGAGCATTTCTCCCCTGCTTTAGTGAATATCCCTGGGACACGCTGAAATTGCAGAGGTGTCTGATTTCTAGCCCCCGAGCCAGGGTTCTGTCACACGCTGTCTCCATGGAAAGGCTGGGATGCTCTCCAGCCAGGCATGAGTGGTGCAGAGCTCCTGGCTCTGCAGCACAGCCTGCAGAAGCAGCCCGAGTTTGGTCTAGGTGCAGCTTCTCGTTGCCTTCTGGCAAAATATGCAGGCTTCCCCCACTCTCTGCAACCTCCTCCCCAAAACCCAACCTTCTGTCACTTGCATTTTTTTTATTATGAGCATGTTGATGAACAGCTGACAGATTTCAGATTCATGCTTTCACAGCTTCACATTCGCAGATGGCAATATTCTAGCATATTTAAAAAAAAGAAGATGGAGGTGGACACTTTTTGAAAATTTGGCACAAAAATGTTATGCATTTCATTTAACATCCCCTGTATTATTCCCAGGTGGAAGACTGGAGATCAGTTTAAACCCGGGGCACAGCTAGGCTATTCTGAAAATTTTAGGATGTGTTTCTTTTATATTCTGCATCTGGTTAGAGCATTGTTCCATTTTGTTATCAAGATATCAACATATCTTTGTTATGAAGCTCTCAGTTTTCCCCTCAAATGGGATTTTGAGATAAGATACTAAGGAAAGTCAGAGAGTACTATTTTAAGTTGGAATTGGAACTGGCTTCCCAGGGAAGTGGGGGAATCAGCATCCCTGGAGGTATTTAAAAGACATGTAGATGTGGCACTGGGGGATATGGTGAGCAAGGCAGTGTTGTGTTAACAGTTGGACTCGATGATCTTAGAGATCTTTTCCAAACCTAGTAATTCTATGAATCTTACAGGATTGTAAACATGAATTGTACTATGCAGAAGAAGATCCTCCTTGGGAAATACTGGGGCTGTAATAGATGGCTGTAGCTTAGCAACTCCTTGTCTTATAGAATGGTATGGGCACCTTTTTAAAACACGGAAAGCAGACAGTTTTGTGTCGGCCTCCTCAGAGCAGCATTAGACTTGCATAAGATAGTGAACTACCAAAAAAAGAAAGTGGAAGTTGCTCCCCTCGACCTTAAGACAGCTTATTTGAAAAAGTAGCAAGATCAGACTTCTTAAAGAAGCCTGGCCTTTGCAGTGAAACAATGCAAAACTCCATCAATCTGAAGAATAGTAAACCGTAGCCACATTATCCTATTATGCTGATGCTAAATATAGAATGGATTTTCAGTTCCTTACAGGGATTTCCTTGCTTGTGACTAAATGCAGCACCAAGGTTTTACGAAAATCTTATTTTCTTCATGCCTATGAATGTTTTTGGTACAATGAAGTTTGGCAGTCTGAAATTCTTCAGATTATGCCATTGTTTAGAGGCAATTTTTGCATTTTTCTAGGATGAAAAATCAGGTTTTTTCTGAACGGGAACACTGGACAGGGGGATAGAGAGAGCACTGAAGGACATGGTTTTCCTGAACTCATGAAATCTACTGCATGAAGCTTTGACCGCACAGAAATAAAAATATGCGGCTTTCCCTATGTCAGTGTCGGAACATTCACTGTAACTCTTATATTTCTGAAATTCCTCTTAGTTTTGTTTGGAAATCACAGCAACAAAATTTATTTAGTTACTGCTGTTCATAACCTATACTTAAACTTTGAGAACTATGCTTTAAATGTCTGAATAATGGAGCAGTTAGAGAGCTTAAGAGCATGAGGACTGTACTCAGAGAAGAACACATGCACAAATTTAATAGTTTCATCAGTAATTATTGAAGGGTTTCCTCAATACAGGAGATTAGCTGAACAAGTCCCAGTGGCAAATTACCTCCCTAACAGGAATTGCAAAACTGTCCTTGCCTTACTTAAGTAAGACTAGGTCTTGGGAAACAACTGGCTTATGGTGTGGGCATTTCCAGGGCACCATAGAATCATAGAATTGTTTAAGCTGGAAAAGACCTTAAGGTCATCGAATCCAACTGTTAACACAGCAAGTCCAAGTCCAGCACTAGACTAGCTTTAAGTGCCACATCTATGCATCTTTTAAAACTGCAGAGTGTTTGGCAGCACCTTTGCCCTGTGCATGCCTGGTGCTAACTCTGAGCAAGCTTGGGTTTTTTTCTCCAGAGCTAAAAAAGATGGATCGTTCATGTCTAGAAACTGATGTTACTTTTGTCCTAGATACCTCTTTCATTATGGGTCAAGCTGATAAACTGATCTTTGTGAGTGCCTGTTGACAGAAAAATATCCAGATCTGTCTCCCTCCTGGTGCGGGGACAGAGGCCGGGTACAGAAGTAGCATGGCCCTGCTCCAGTGCCTCTCACAGTGTTTTGCTTGGTCTTGCAGATGTGAAGTGCCAAGACATGGACATTTCCTCTCCACTGCCTCAGAAACAGTTTCTTTTTCAGCACTTGTGTTCTTCTGAGAAGAGGAAAGGAGTGTGCAACCAGAGCCTGCCTGGGAGGCGGCTCATGCTCAGGTGCACATGGGATGGACGTGTTCCCACACCGACTCCTGAGCTTGCTTCTCATTTTTTGGTGTTGCAAGAGATCTCTGGTGAAACCATCCTGTCATGGGAGCTCCAGGCATACTTCAAGAACACTTCTTGGAAGAGCATTTGGCTATGTGAGAAGCTTTAAGCAGAGTTCATATTACTGGTTTGCTTTTTTTTTTTCCTTCTGAACCCACTGTGTAGAATATTCCCTTGTTTTCTTTGCATGTGCCTTCACTGCTATCTGTCTTCTGCAGATTTCCTAGCTTCAACTGTGCCCATCCTGTATTCAGGATTTTCCCACATGCCTCCTTTGCCTGTCTCATTACAGTGCAGCTGTGGCCTGCATGAGAGCTGCTGGGAAAGGAAAAGGTAAGTGAATTTGGACCCAAATCACAAGGACAGGACTGAGACTCCTTTTCAAACCAACTAAAACTTGTTGGACATGTTGCCTTTTGCAGTTGGGTCCAGCCTAGTTTGGAATGAATTTGAAGTTCTCTGCAACATCTTTTGTATAGCTGCCACAGTTGGGAACATTAAATTCTGGAACCACAAAATGCTGTCTAAAAAGCAGCACAGCTGTCAATGAAGAGCAGTTTGCAACTGGAATATGTCCAGTGCCCGGGCCACTGCAGAGGGGCATGCCAAAAAACCAGATAGAGATGATTGCTTAGAAACCAAATTCAGAAATTAGATTTTCCAACCGCATATTCACTGAACTATTCATTTACCAATCAATATAATAGTACTGAGCAGAATGATTGGAGTGCTGAATATATCATAAGCTATCAAAAATAATGACAAATACTGACATGATTCTTTCTTCCCTTTTTTAAGGGTTACTGTAATAGTGAATTTCCTTCAGATCTGAAGATAAATAGAATGAAAATAGGTGCATTAGCTAAATTAGTGTCAGGAATTAAACATCCTTCAAAGGGAGCTACAAGAATTTACTTCAAGAAAAATTTTTATATTCTAGTCCTAGACAGAAGCTCTGAAATAAGTTTTATTCATAGTCCTCAGTACCCTTCAACTAGAGCATAATTTCTAGGCTTCTGTCGTCCTTATTACTAGGAAGCCTATTTCACTTTATCTGTGTTTGAATCTTTAGGCAGTAACAGGTAATTTTTTTATTCAATCATTCTTGCATTGCCTGTGTCTTTTTAAAAAAATACTAAACAAACTATGTTATATGCTTATCCAAGTTTTCAGATGAGATGTTTTGTAACAGCTGGCAGGTCAGGCAGGCATATGCTCAGCAACAGATATGCTCCAGGTTATGGTCTATAGTTCGAGTAGGTCCTCAGGGAGATTTGTAGGCCTGGGTTTGTCTCCGTGGGACTGTTCCTACAATGTCTAAGCTAAAGGAAAGTGTTGGAGCTGCTGTCTGATTCCCCATAAAAGTCTCAGCACACAGAGCTGAGAGGTGCAGGCAACTGTCTATGGCCAGCACTGGGATTTAATTCTGTGCCTTCCTACAAAGCCCAGCCCAGCCCAGCCCACTGAGCAGTGTGGTTGTCCTCTGCAGAGCACAGCTCTGGTGTCACAGCTGCAGTGCCAGCAGTACTGCCAACACCCTTTTGGGTTCTGCGTGGGATTTCAGCCCTGCAGCCAGCTGCCTCGGTTGGGACCCAGCAGTGGTGTGTGGGGTAAGGGTAGCTGTGTACTTAGCTTGGTACTAAGCTGTGCCATTCCTGAAAAAAAGTTTTAGGGAGTTAGATGGAAGGCACTGCCTGTCCAAGAAGCAGAGTTATGTGACAGCCACCACGCTGCTGCAGCATGGTCTGTGTCCCCTTCTCCTGAGGATTTCACAAGGGCGTTTTCTCCTTCTGTGGTGGGTTTCAGTCACTGGGCTGCTGGCAGGGAAGCAGAGCTGTGCAGCGAGTGCCAAACATGTCGCAGCCCCCTCGGCATTCCACTTTCCCTCTGTGGCTCTGCAGAGTAGTCACATCATCACAGAGATGTTTGTATAATGCCACATCTTCGTGTTTAACAATATCATGTGCTTGGTGGAAGCTGCAAATTGTACCATGTGGCACAAGGCAGTGGGAGGCAGGGGATCTGCTCCAAATCTCTCTGTAGGCATGCCTTTGGGAGCTCAGCTGCAGGTTATTTTATTTTCAGAGACAGAGGAGTTCGTGTTTTTGCCCATTGAGTAGGTGGGTGGATTTGGAGTGTTATGCAGGTCCAGGTGGGCCTGAGAGGAGGACAGAAGTGGAGTGGATGGTCCCTTTATCCCCAGACTGGCCTGTCTGCACCAAGATCCAAGGGATCTGTTGGATGGGTACCATGCTGTGAGGGCTTGAGACAGTCTACCCCAAATCAGTCTCAGTGGCCAAATCCTGCTGGTCCTCATTCTCTGGGGCTCAGGGAGTGATTGGGCTGCAGGGGATGAGCCGTGCTGCACAGGGAGGCAGACACTGCAGAGGGGCAGGTCAGTGGGGAGAGCTGTGCCATGGCCTGGGCACAGGTATGGGGCAGCTTGATGGGGTGCAGCATCACCCACTGCATGTCCTCTCCTGCTCACATCCAGAGACATTGGCCCCTTTGCCACAGCTTTCTACCTCTCTCCTCCCCAGACCCCTTGTTTTCTCTTTTAGGGCTTTATTTGGCTCCTACACACTAAGGGAAAGCACAGAGCATCCCCCAGGATGCACGCACAGAAAAACATTTGCTCCTTGGGTGCCCTAATTATGGGGAGATCCTGCTTTCCTGGGCATCACTTCAGCCACCAGCTTCTCTCCTTCCTGACCCATCTTGTACCCCATGCATCCCCTGCAGCTGAAAACTGAGGAACCACTCTGCATTTCTGGTCCTAATGAAGTTTTATTCCTGATGCTCTATGTAGTCCATTGTCACAATGAAGGTGGTGCCAGTATGTTTGTCACCACAACCAGGCCAACACAGTGCAGCCAAGGTTTGTTAGATGGCTCCGTGGGCTTGATGTGGATTCTAGATGCCTAGAGATGCAGTTGTTATTATGCATTTTGATTAAAGGATTATACTGGTTTTGACTGGGTCTGTGTTAATTTTCTTCATAGCAGCTCATGTGGAATATTTTTTGGATCTTCAAACAAAACTGTTGGTTACACACCCACATTTTAGCTATTGCTGAACAGTGCTTACACAAGACTCAAGGCCTTTTCTGCTTCCCAGACTACCTTGCCAGTGACCAGGCTAAATGTGCACAAAAAGTTGTGAGGAGACACAGCTGGGACAGCTGACCTCAACTGACCAAAGGAATGTCCAAGACTACCATATGACATGATAGTCAGCAGTAAATGCGTGTGAGGGAGGGACCTCTCCAGGGCTGCTGTTGCTTGGAGTCTGTCAGCATTGGTCAGCTGGTGGTGAGCAATATTTTTGGGGATTTTTCCATGATTTCTTTTTCTTGGCTTTGTTTTTCTATTTTGTTGTTTTTTATTTTACTTAGTAAACTGTCATTATCTCAAAACTTGATTTTTTCCAATTTACATATACTCCCAGAACCTGCTTATGGTTGTGTTTAAGGTGATAACAGGGCTTGTTTGTTTTGCATGGATGTTTTTACCTCCAATTAGGTTTAATTATTGAATTTAGCTTATGCACAGGAAATTAATTTTTTTCCTTTTCTTGCAACACTACTTTCTCTTTCAAGAACAACTTAAGGCAGTGCTAAGCACATCAAAAGCACAGCAGCTGACATTGAAATGCAAGTTCTGGCTCACAACATTCACAACTGCATGTGGTCTTTAGCCTCATAGGATTACAAGGCCACCAGTGTTTCTGAATAAATTTTACATAACTTCAAATAAATTCCAACACAAAATAATACAAATGACCATCTTCACTCCCCAAAGGATTCTAAGCAAAACAAAAGGAGAAATTCTGTCCTCTCATTGTCACAGTGGAGCTTCATGGACAACAGACTTACTGTTAAATATTCAAGGAAGGATCCCAGGAGCTTTCAAAAGGTGCTTTGTGTATAAGGTTCTTTGAAGGGAGAAGCTGGGACTTGGGTAAACAGTACTCTCAGCCTTGGAAAAGGCCCTTCCTTGTAGGCACATGTGCTGTGAAGAAGCAGCTCATGTCTTTGGTCACAGGTGGCTTGGGAGGGTGGCTGATAGCCGGGAGGGTGGCTGATAACCAGGAGGGTGGCTGATAACCGGGAGGATGGCTGATAACCAGGAGGGTGGCTGATAACCGCAGGGTGGCTGATAACCTCTCCGAGGCTGCTGCATGCTGAGCTGCAGGGGAGAAAGCTGCAGAGGGGCTGTGAGCGCTGAGGCACTGCCAGAAACCACTAATTCCCAATCATGCTGTACTAGCATGCAAAAAACTCCAAACCTGTGTCATCATCCCCTCCTCCCCCTGCAAGAAGGGGAATGTTGCTTTTCTCAGATACTGCTGCAGGTCGTGCTTGTGAGAGTGATTACAGTGAGCAGTACGTGTGCAGATGGACTGCATGTTTCAGAGCTGAGCACTGAATTTTTAGAGCGATCTGGGCTAGGGACTTGTGCCACTGGTTGCCATCACATCGTACAGAGCTGCCTGGAAAGCACAGAGAAGCTACAACTCTTCTGGAAACTTGAATTTGGGTCCTCTGTGCCCTGAGCCAGCAAAGCTGTGGCAGGAGACACCTCTCCCACTGGGGAAAAGTGTTAAGTGGTCAGGACATGCTCTCAACATGTTGGCTCTTGGGCAGCATCCCCACAGGCTCCTTTCCCTCAGTGTATGGGAATTTTACAACCTGACAGTGCTTTAATTCAGAGAAACTCATTATGTGTTTGGAAGCCCTCCTCTGTGGACCTGTATTACAAATTTATTTACCAGCACACTCTTTTTTTTTTTTTTTTTTTCTGGAGAAAAAGGAACAAGGATGGAAAAAAAGTAACAAAGATGAAAAGTTATACATACAAAGCAGTACTGTATATCTTTAGAACACTTTGATATAAAAGTTGTCCTAAAATGATGTTGACAAGGAAATACCAGAAAAAAATAACTTCAGAAAAATTAATGTAATTTAATGGATGTCCATTAGTGCATGTCCTTACTTTTTTTCTCCTCAGTCATTCATCAAAAAGATTCATATTTACTCTTTACAAACATGAAAACAAAAGTAATAAAAAAAGTAACTCTCTTCAATAATCATGTCAAATGACTGATGCTCTGTTTTTGTCATCCTGATAGCACTGAGTTAATTTTTCCTAAATAAAAACTAGAAAAAGAAAAAAAACCCAACAACTTTCTTTTAATATTTAACACTATCAAAATATGATTTTCTCTTGGGAATGCAGAGACTGCTATATGTTGGAGAGATACAGTTTCCTCTAGAACTAATTTTTTACTTCCAGCATGTGGAAAAGTGATAACATTTCGTTTTTATTGGACAATAATAAAGATATTATGGCAGCAGTTGTGTTGTGTAAGTCCTGTTCAGAGTTAATGGTTCGTAACCTTTTGGCTTTCCTGCCTTGTGTATCAAACACATAGTGAAAGCCATTGTAAGGTGCTATTACCATGAACTAATTTTAACAATTTATGATGGAAAGCTGAAAGAAGTACAATGAGTGCTGCAGAGATAAGTTATTCTGCTGCAAATGTGCGACACACACAAATATATTCACAAGAATACCCCAGTAGTCATTAAAATATTCAACCAAACCCAAATGGTATACTGTTCAAACACTCCTAATTGACATGAATACAGAATTTCTCTTTTGTTCTTCTATTCATATCATAGCCAATCTCACTTTAGGGAAGATGTTTCTTCCTGCCAAGTAGGATTAGGAGCACAGTTTCAAACTACGGAATTGAAATTTGCTGATGAAAGTGATATGAGAACGATGAGAGCACACAGTGTTTGCTCACTGCTCAGTGACAGGAGGGATGAAAGATGAGGGGGGCACTTGACAGGGCAGAACAGAAATACCAAATCAACCATATGTGGGGTTGTTCCCATGGAACAATGTCAACAAACCTGTCTATGTAGTCTGGGGTCAAAAGAGAAAAAGGTAAACCCCAGCCCTCTACCTGTGAAAAGTTTAGAATGATTTACTTTTCTGTTGACCTTACCCAAACCTCAGTGCAGCTTGTTCTCAGAATTTATGAACATTATGTCATGTAAATTGGCTACAGCAAGAGTTCATTTGCAGTTTGATGAATGAGAAACCTGGTGACTCCTGGCCAGGGTAGAGAGTTGGCACTGGCCCATTGACTGCAAAACTTGGAGACCAGTTGTAACATACATCAAAATAAAGTCCATTCCTGGCTTTGACGTGGGATGCTCATGGTTCCTTTCCTTCTTTGGCCTCTAACTGCAGATGTGAGAAGACCCAGACTGTTGCATCATGTTCATGGTCAGAGCAAAGTTGAATTGCAGGAAGAACAACAAAGAAATAATAAGGGGAAGTATGAGGACAACAACCGTTCTTCATTTTACGTGGTTTTATGTCTCACTCTGCCTCTCAGCATGAAAGACACTTACAAATGTAGCTCTTTTGGCTATCAGAGGAAGAATATAAATGGTTTTGGGAGAATCAGTCAGACTGATGGGCTGTGAGTGCTCCATATTGCTTTACATGCAGCCTTTGAGCTTCTGCCCACATTTCATGTATTCCTCACCAGCAGCAAGATAAGTTTAGAAATATGACTTTTCCAGAAAACTCACATGAAAGTGCACACTGGCTTGCAGGTTGGCCTCAAGCACATTTTTGGTCTTTTTCTCAAAAAAGCATCAAAATGGCATATGCCTTCAGATTTTCAAACCAGAGTGACCCTGTGAAATTGTCATTTGAAACTGCAAGTGTATGAAGAGTACTAATGCAAGATGAAATAAATATCTATTAGTTAAAATAGAAGATTGAACCTGAAGATTAAGAATAATAGAATTGATAGAAAAAACCTTAGTGAATGCCATCATGTACAGACATTGGAAGCCACTGGCTAATATGTAGTGTGCCAAGAGCAGGCATTTTGAAGTATGAAAGTGTCTTTGTGCAGACCAGGAAAAAACAGCAAGATGCAAGAGAAAAATAACATGCTGAGTCTCAAAGTTTTACTGCAATCCACTCATCCAAAGTCTGCCCCTGAAAAGAATAATGTCCTAGAAACCTAACTATGAAAGGAAATCTAGATTATCTGCCCAACTCTGAAAGTGAAAAATGGTAAACGAGTAAATGGCAACCTAATAATTCAGGACTAAACTTGAAAGTTTAGTCTTTCTTACTACTTCTGAGGATATAAACAGATAGAGAAAATAATTTCCTGGAATGGATCTGGGGAAAAAATAATTTATTTTTAAAAATGTATTTAAAGTCTATGAATTAAAACTTAGGCATACATTCTGGACCTAATTATTTTTCTTCTCTTTTTGTAAGATTGCTGCTGCTCCAAAAATGTTCATATTGATAGCATTTGGGAATACTATCTAACATATGAAAACACATCTGAATATGGCTTATTCTGAGTGTAGAGTCCATGGGATCTGTGAATGATCCATATTTCATCTGTCTGTGGTCACCTGTGATTGATTGTAACAATCACATCCCTTACTGGGCTTGCATTTCTGTAATAAAAATTACTATATGGGAATTAAAAGTTTGTTTTTCTACAGTCGTGTACATCCACAACTTTTTCATCAAAGGCCAGTGCAGTAAGTATTCACAATCCTAAACCTTGCTTGCCCTTTTGTGATAATTAAAATAGCGCATTTAAATCATATCATAGTCTGCACAAAGATGGGTTTCACTCAAATTAAATGGAGGTTCCAGTAATATTCAATGAAAGCAGTGTTTGTTTAAAGACAATTCAAAAAATGTTTATGGGTATGACTCTAATAAATGCATTAAAAAATATGTGATGACTCATGTAAAATATTTGAAAGCATGTGTTCAGACTAGAAAGGAGTGTCTGCTAGTTTAGAAAATGTTTCTAAACAAGAAACATTTTTTTCCACCAGATTAAACAAATTGATGATTACTTTGCTCCAGGCAGCAATTTTTTGCCTTCTCTGTACCACCAAATGGGTTATTTCACTTGTCTTATATTTTGCCACATGTGACAAGCCTTTAGACATTCCATAATGCCACAGTTCATCTGAGGTCAATCTAAAATATGTCTGGTTCCCCTCTGAAATTTTTCAATCCTTGAATGACCCTCACAGAGCCCTTTAAATGTATTTTTTTTTTTCTCCAAGCGTTTAGGAATGATGCATCATTCTGTTTCTATTAAAAAATCTAACAAATTCCACTACTGAGAACTCCGCCTCTCACTGGCCCAAGGGGCTGAGAGCATGCCCAAGGTAGCCTTCAATGGGGATGCTAATTGCTTCAGTTTCCTTCTGCCAAGCCTCACCCTTAGGTGTAATCACTTCTTATCTGAGCTCTGGCTCAGTTTTTTGAGTCTTGTACTGGTCCTTGTTTGCTGCACTTGACATACAGAAATCTGTGACCACTGGGCCCCTCTTGCACTTTAAACACTCACCTGTCTGGCAGTGCAGGAGTCAGTGCTGCCCTTTGGAAATGGCAATGCTTTGGCCATTTCCTGGTAATACCTAGAAAGTCCCCCAGTATTTTTAATATGATTTGCAAAGGTCTTCTTTATCTGTATGTTTAATTATCCAGAAACATTCTGATCCTCAATTTTCCTCACAAAGTGTTGTAAAAGTTGCCCAGTTCTCCATGGAAAGCTTAGAGTTTATCTGCAAAGCGTATCTTGGTGTTACAAGCTCTATCTGGCATTCATGATATCTAATAAAATCAGTCAGCATGCGTTGATTAGCCTGTTCAGGGAACTGGCATAATGTAATTACATTTTCTCCAGCACCTGATAGAATCTTTACAGCCTCTCACTATCACTTCTTGTGTCATTGTCATTGTCTTCTGCTGCCATAAAACTTCGGGACTCCTTCAGCTTTTTGAACTCTTCCTTAGATTTTCATCCCAAATCCACTTAAAGCCTCTGCCTAGTAATTCCTCTTAATGCTGGCGATCTGAGCAGGAAGATCAGCCCCAATCACTTCTCTAATATTTAGAGTCTTTGGCATCTTTCCTCTCCTGGGTGATGCACACTCTAGTGAGGGCACCAGAATTTTAATCTTTTAACCTCTGCATTTTCCCACTATGGATTTTTTCTTCACAGCAGTCCTGACCCCATGTTATCAGTTTTTCGCAGCCAATCTGGAAGTTGTCTGCTTCATCCTTTTTTGTAAAGCCATCATTTAACTGATTCTGAGGTTGAATGTGTAAGTGCTTTTCACTGTGCATGTTTCTGCCAGAAAGTCTCGGTCATGATTGCAGACCACCGAGATGAATGTCAGAGCTAATGTTTAAAACCTTCATTCTGAGAAATGATCCCTTCTAGCAGAGTAAGTAGGTACACTTGAATGCATGCACTTATGCAAGATCCACTGACTTCAGATGTGCTTAAACCATGTCTTTGAGTGTCTTAGTGAATCCCCTTTATGATCAAAATCCAGATTTCAAAAGTAATGCCCTTTGAGCAGATTAAGACCTTGTAAGGTATTTCTGTGAGACACTGTTTAAAGATTATTTCCTTTTCCAATTCTTCAGTAAAGTGACTCAGCTCTTTCTGATCATTCACGAAGATCTTCTGGAAATCTTTAACCAGTTCAGGAAAATTCTGGCAGCTTCAAACTGAATCTCTCTTTCAAAGGCGACTGTCACCTCTGCTTAGTGATAGTCAGAGAGCAGGAAAAAAGTCCCAAACAACCAGCATAAATTAATCTGAAAATAGCAGCATTAAATATTGAATGGCTCTGGAGACTGCACATCTTTGGGTTATTCATTAACATAATTATATGTAAGGTTTTGTCCAACAGGATTTTTCCTTGGGAAATCTCACATCTTTAGCCACAGTTTATGAAACCCACTGCCTCAGGGTGTTGTTCCATACCCCTTTCTGGTCTCCCCTGTAGCTCAGGGGTATGAAAGGACTTGGATACTCACCTGACTTTTTTTCCCTCCACCATCTGCACTTACATCCAACACCCAGAGCCTCCATGACATCACTTAGTATTGCCTAATCCCAAAGGGGTCTAGTGTTCCAGCACTTCCAGAAGTAAATCTGTACAGCTTCCTGCACAGCTGCCTTGGGTGTGCCAGCTGCTTTCCTTGTCTTTGGTAGATCAGCAGCTGGGAGCCTGCAACCCTTCCCAGTTTTGTAATGAGGGCTTCATGTGCTCAGATTCGTGGATGGAGGTATGGCTGTCAAATCCTGTGGACCATAAGTTGCCCCTGTGCACGTGGAAGTGGGTGACCCATGTCCTTGAGTATCTATCCCCTCAGCCTTCCCTGAGCTTCCTTGCCCCCAGATTATGCTCTCTAAAGCAGGATGTTGCATATTTTGATCTTAAAATCTTGATAAGGGTGTATCATAGAGAAAAAGCTGATAAGGTAATATTTCAGAAGCCACATTATTAAAATATTTATTAACTAAAATGTAATTCCTTTGAATAACATAGAGCTATTTCACACAAATAGAACATTGGTAAATTTTTTAAATACACCATTCTGAACTGCAAATTTAATAGGAGCACCTGAGTGACAGCTGGCTTTCATGAACAGAAACTTAGCTTGGAGAAAAGAAGTGATCAGCAAGCTGGCCTATTTTGGGGAATGGCTGGTTGGCTGGGCACAAGGGATTCACAGGCATGGAAAGCATGTAACTCTCAGACAGTCATAAGGGAAACTCACAGGGTATCAGGCTTGCTGCTGTGATCACTGATCCATCTCTTTCCTTATAAACATTTTCACAGCAGCCAAGAGATGCTGCTGTGCTTTCTCTACCTTGTTCAGAGTGCAATTCTGAATTAAACCCTGTTACTGGAATACAGCCTCTTAAAATTTTCTCTTTATCCAGTATTTGTCAAATATCTGTTGCCCAAGACCCGCTTTTCTGTATACCCTGTCACGGTCCGCTGTGGTACATGTATTATTATCTTACTGATAGTATTTTTTCCTTCTTTCTTCCCTTCTTAGTGTGACTTCCTATCTGTTCATGATGCCTTGCCTCAGACGAGATCTTGGCTCAGGTTACACAGACCTGCTGGGGACTAGGTCCTGGAAGGTGTCTGTCCTGCAGGTAGATATAACTGGTTGCCCTTGGATGGGCCCACCTCTACAGAAAGCAATCAGACTCTAAGGGTGCAAACTGCTTTTCTCTCCTCTCTTTGGTTTCTGGGGCTTGCAGCCTGCTTTGTGAAACACAGGGATATACTGCAGAGATGGCAACACAGCTCTTTAAAAGGGGAGATGTATCCTGATACACAACAAGCCTGCAAGTTTGAGTGCTTGAGTTGTCTTCCCAGGTTCGCTTCTGACTTGCTGGGAGATGCTGGGCTCATTCTGTTCCCCAGTTCTTATAGCTGCATTAGTATTGTAATATGTGCTGATGTCTTTAATAAAGTGCGTTTTATGAATGTCAGAATGATGATTATTTGGCTCAGACTTATTCTTCTGAAATGCTTACTCACATGAAAGATTTTTTTTCTTTTCAGAGGTTTGAAAGAAAATTTGGCTAGATTGTTCCTTTCAAGTAAAGCAATCTCACATTTGCCATGGTTGGATGCAAAGTTGTTCAGCACTAGCTTGCCATTCATGTTCTCAAAGAACTTCAAAAGGGATGCTTTGATGTATTTTATGGACTCCTTCCAGCTGCTGTATAGCTCATAGTGTCTGTGCTTCTGTAGCAAATCGTGACTTGTGGGATTTTTACTATTTTACTGACTGCCTGAGGAAGTATTCTGAGGGGTGCCTCTTGAACAACGCACAGGAGCTGGATATCAAGATTATAGTCATAGATGGAGTATTTACATCAGCAGCAAAATATACTGTGCTCCTGAAAAGAGCTAACCACTTCTAAAATGTACAATTCCCTAATGCTCCACGGATTTCTGCAAAGGGAAATGACAGTGTGTGGCATTTTGCTTGCTTCTGGCTTCATTTCCCCCAGTTTCTCAGCTTCCCAAAGGGGTTTGTTGATATCCCTTAACAGCCTCACTGGCTCTGCACGTCCCGTGGCACAGTCATTATCCTCCCCAGGTGGGAACTGGGCTATTAAAACTCTTCTCCGGGGGAGGGAGCAAATGTGTAGTGCTGGGAAGGGGCCCAAGAAGCTTTAGGAACCATTGTGGTGGTGAGAAAGCCTGCTGCAGCCTGGCAGTTGCGGTGTCCCCGTGAGAGGGTGCAGTGCTGTCTGTAGGAGGGATGGCGGCAGTGTCCCAGCAAAGCCCTGCACCTCTCCGGGGGCTGTGTATGGGGTGATCTGTGTTGTCACTGCAGGATGCCCCACCCGGGGATTGGCTCCCGTGTCTCCTGGCTGTGGGGTGACCCAAGGACAAACGCCAGCCAGCCTGAGAGCTGTGTGTGTCTGGCCCACTGCTCTGCCGGCACCAGAGGCCACCGCTGCCGCGGCTCAGCGGGCAGATGAGGTTAGGTCTTAGGACGTGTAGCTAATGGCGAGGCTTTAATCTTTATTTTGAACCTGTGCCCATCTACAAAATGTCCTGACATGCTGGGGTCAAGACCAAAGCTGGGAACTGCCAGGGGGTGAGTGGTGCTTTATCAGGGGGGTGAGGGTTGCCTGTCCTGGGTGCAGGCCTTTCTTCACGACTGAGCCAAGACTCTGAAGCTAATTGCACGGGAGCTAAGGACTGTCACCAACCTGACCACCACGTACTCTGATGTTAAAAGCCATTGTTATGACTGGCAAAAATAAAAATATTTTAAAAGAAAACCTGCATCAGACCAAACTAAAAATCCTGTCAAAACTGAATGTTCCTCATGGTCCAGACTTCTACCTCTGGGGCAAAGCTGAGAAGCTAAACAGCATGTGACTGATTTTTAAGTCCATCACTTAATGCACTCTGGGTCTGTTGTTCAGATGCTATGATGAGGAACATGTTATAAGAGCTGACACAGAACAGAACGAGTATGAAAAAAGTCAGACATCATGTTGAATTTGCGATTCAGATTGAAGAGCATTAATAATAAATTGAAAACATGTATTATATATGGAGATTCCTATTGAAACATTTCTTGAGGGCAGATGAATTTTAGTGCCATAGCAGAATGATAATAGTTTTAGAGGAAATGTAGATTACTGTCATTTCTCTTGCAAATTGTGTTGAGAAAAAATTATGAACAATGACAGGGCTTACACAGGGTGTCATAGGGGACTCAACCTACTGCTAAGCTCTGCATTTCCATCTCCAGCCTCAGAATCAGATCTTACCAATCTCTTTGGTGAAGGAATAATAAAAAATATACTGTGGGCTATAGGGCCAAAAATCACCAGGAATATGTCCAATGATTTTAAAGGAAAAACTGTTAATGCTGGAACTAAAGACCTCTAACTGAATTTCCATTGTTCCCAGAAATCCAATCCCCTTATCTTATAAAAAATACATTAAATAGTGGAGGCTTTCTGGATACTCATTTTTGAGGTTAACCTTAAGGATGATGGGTTGCAAGTGGTATCCAGAGGGATTTCTTCAGCTCTCCTCTCCTGCATTAGAAGGCAGGGAGAGGCAGACAGGAGGTGCAGTCACAACAGCACCTGCTCTGATTCCCTCAGAGCCTGCAGATCTCCCTTTGCCCCAAACCTTCCATATAACCCTTTTCTTGTGGTATTGGGCTTCTGTGGCAAGGTACTGGTAGTGGAGAGGTTACAGGAGTGGCTTCTGTGAAAAGCTGCCAGAAACTTCCTACAAGTCTGACAGAGCCAATGCCAGCTGGCTGGAAGCTGCACCTGCCACAGAATTAGGCTGAGCCAATCACAGGTGTTAGTAACACCTCTGCGATTACATATTTATGGGGGGAAAAAAGGAAGAAAAAAGAAGTTGTTGCTCAGAAGTAACTGTGGCCAGAGAAGAGAGGAGTGAGAATATGTGACAGAAGCAACTGCACATACACCAAGGTCAGTGAATAAGGACTCCTCTCCCTGAGGAGGAAGCAATGGCAGGAAAAACACATGATGAATTGACTGTAGCCCCATTCTCGCCATGTGCCTCTGCTGCTGTGGTGGAGGACATGGAGCATCAGGAATAAACTTAAGCCCAGGAAGTAGGAGAGAGGTCAGGGAAAGGTGTTTTTAGGGTTTGTTTTACTTACTATCCTGCTCTGATTTTGATTAGTAATAAATTCAGCTAATTTCCCCAAGTCAAGTCTGTTTTTCCCATTACAGGAATCAGTGAGTGATGTCTCCCTGTCCTTATCTCAACTCACAAGTCTTTCATTATATTTTCTCTCCCCTGTCCAACTGAGGAGGGCAGTGATAGAGCAGCTTTGGTGGGCACCAGACATTTAGCCCACGTCAACCCACCACACCTGGTTTTAATGAGCTCTGCCTGTCCCCTGGAAATAAGAGAAATGGTAGCAGACAACATCTGGTACTCGAGAGAGAAAAGGGAGATTTGCTTATGCTGGAGGGGAAGTACTGCTAAATTCTTAGTTTAAAACCTCCTCATGAGTACAAAACATCTTTGCTCTTCCCTGGACCCTGTAATTCAGCTCAGGAGCATGGCAAGTATGCTCAGGAGCATGGGGCTCTGGGTAACAGAGTTGCCCCTTACAGAGATAAAGGTGCCTGGTTCCCCCATGAGAGGTGTAGTAGATGTCCTCTCCCTGCAGAGACTGGAGCAGCTTTGCAGTACCTTGTAGTTCTGAACCCAAACTCTGGCTCTTGTCTTTCCACATACAGACCTTTCTGTTGAGACAGTGCTTGAGGACCCTCAAGAATTGTGTTTGTAACCTCCCTTCTGCCGAGTATGAATACTTCATGCTGGCAGGACATTCCTTTCCTGCTTCCTGCCTGAGCCATGTTGGTGGCTTTGGGCCCTTAGAAATGATTGGAATGCCTGCCCACCATTCAGTGCTTTCTACTTCCCTAAATCTAGTTCAGAGAGTGGCAAAGGCCAAGGAAATTGCAGCTTCCACATCACTCAGAGAGTCCTGTGATATACCGAGCATGGGGAGCATCACCAGCCTCAAAAAAGACACCCTCATTCAACTAAGTGGTTTCCTCCCTCAGTTGCTGTTGTTGCTAGGATAAGAATTTTACTCCCTTTTTTTTGGGCATTACTTCCCTGCCTTAGTGTTTCTGGCTATTTTCACTCGGCTTTCACTTTGGATCTGAAAAGGTTGGGCAGGAAGAATGCTTTCCCAAATATAAGGGTCCATTTTTGTTTTCAGAAATGCTACCCTTATGCAGGAGCTGGATGCAGGAGAAGAGGCAGGATGGTGCATCCTCCTCCCCATTTGGTGTTCTATTTAGCTGGAAGTTTGACCTGATTTTGCCCTCACTTGTATTCCTGCATTGAGTACATGGGGAAATAACCCCTATGCCAATAACACACACTGCTTTCATGGTCATCCATTTTCAGGCCTTCTACTGCTAACAGACAGTAAGAGCAGCCAGGGAAGAAAACATTGCTTCCAAATTAAGGGAAGTAAATAACTTAGTTGAAAAACAAGACAGAAAACTTGCTAACCATTGCAGAGTTTATGAGGAAAAAACCCCTCAACACGAGTATGGGAGAGACCATCAACATCAACAACTCAGGCTCTGCCTCAGCCCTGGATGTCCAATTGCAGTGACACAGTCCCAGATCCTCTATTCAATACTCTACTATGGAGCTAAGCCTTCGTTTCAGGATGGGCAGAAATGGTGATACGGGTCCCACGTTGCATTTCCATCAGTATTTCAAAGACTTAGGCACAGGTATAGGTACTAGCATCCTGACCCAGGAACAGGGGATGGAAGGGAGCCACACAAACTTAGTGATTGTGAAACAGAAAAAAATCCAGCCTCCTACAGACACTACAAAGATTTTCATCTTTTAATTTGAAAAAGAAAAAGGTGGGAGGTAAGAGTATTAGGATTGAAAAGCAGACATTTATAGCTCAACAGAACACGCAGACTTCTTGAACTAAGACACCGAGAGAGAGAGCCTTTATCTAAGAAGAAAATGTGGAGACTTTGTAAGTGAAGTCCTAGCAAGCTATTGGCACAGCTTCTAGCAACTTCTAACAGGCCCTATTAACCTTTGGAAGAAATATTTGCAAGGAGCCTGAAATTTATTTAAAAATAAAGCATCCATATTTGACCGTTAATTGGCAGTAGAATAAATTAAGCAAAGTCCAAGTACGTGTCTCAGTAAAGATAACAGAGCAGTGAGAGTTAGACAAGGCAGCAGAAAGCTGGTTTCATGTGGCATTTGCATATGAGTGGGGTGCAGGGACTCCCACGCTGGTTGATTTAGAACTAGTCAGCAGTTAGTGGAGCCTAGGGAATGATTCAGTTATCTCCAAAGAAAACACAAGGCATGATTCAGATGTCATTTACAATGCCTTTGAGGAATCTAGACATCTCCATCGGGCTGTCAGATATGTTGCAGGATTTATACAGGGCCTCAGGTCACCTGTAGTGACTGCTGGAGGCAAGGCAGATACCCAAGGGCGTCTCAGATGGCACCAGAAGGCAAGTTGAAGCAGTTAAATCCATTTGAAAAAGTATCTTGCAGCCTAGGCTCCACTGTTTGTCTTTTCTTCACTGGCTATATTAGGAAATAAGATAAATTGGCACCCAGCTTACATGTAGATACCTGCATTTATGTATACAGAGCTGAATCTTGCCAGAAAAGCCTGGCTAGGAAAAGGAGGGTATTTGTCCTTACTCAGGAGGTTGACAACCACCTAAAACATGCACCAGAACTAGCAGTGTTAATAAAAATAAAGGGACCTGAAGGTGCACTATCCATGCCAGGGCAGAGCTGGGAGCAGCGCATGGGGGACAGGCAGTACTCTGAGTGCTGAAACCACAGTGCATCTGGAGCACAGGAAGACCAAGAAGCCCCAGGTCATGGAGTTACTGCTTTTAATTGAGCTTCTGCCTCATCAGCTGGAGGTATTGGCCCTCTCAACCCCAGCCATCCTCAGTGCCAGCCAGTTAAGCTGTTTTATTGAGCAGGGCATTGGGCTGTGTGCAGATTATGGGCAGAGAGTGCCTCAGGGTGAGAGGTCTGGTTTCCAGACAAGGGGTCATAATTTGTAATATTGCTAACTCTGTTTTTCAGGTTTGGCTAACCAGATCTCAAATGCTCAGGAAGCTTGGGTCAGCCTTGAGCTGTTCAGTTACACAGCCCAAGTAACTTATGCCTTAATTTTTTATATCTGTGAAATCAGAGATATTGGATCAGGTCTCCTTTGTAAATTGCTTTAGGGTATAATGAGCAAAACTTTTATGTAAACTTCAGAGGAAAAAGAAAGATATAATAGCAGTTAGTGCTAGATCAAACGCAAACTTACAGAAAATCAGCAAAATTGATCATCTACCCTTTTGTGAAACCACTGAGTCCTCAGCTTCACTATTTTCCAGATGTCAGCATGGAAACACCTCAGACAACAAATTTTGTAGCCAGTTGATTTAGGAGGCCACAAAATGATGCTGTTTGAATTTCTTTACAAGTGGAAAAAGTTGAACTTAAAATTGAGCCTCTTACTAGATCTACAGTTTCTAATTTTACACTGAGACTATTGGGACCACTTAAAGAAGCAAAGGCACAGAAAAGCCCCATTTTTTCATGTCTAGATGGGGAGCCCTCCCTCATCTGGGTGCTTTTAGGCAGAAGACAGACTGTAATGGTAAACAGTCCATGTTAAAACTTTGTTATGAAGAAGTGTCACACATTATTTCTTTGGTAAGTCACAACAAGCCAGAATATTTTGAAAGAAAAGTTATGATATCTCGTGGAAAACAAATTAGCTGAACTTTCCAAAGCTTACAGCTTTCAAGAAAGAATCATAAATAAA
Source organism: Daphoenositta chrysoptera (assembly GCA_013397915.1). Lineage (NCBI taxonomy): Eukaryota > Metazoa > Chordata > Aves > Passeriformes > Daphoenositta > Daphoenositta chrysoptera. Next base: position 1,278,707 of record VZRO01007213.1, on the reverse strand, counting down.
AAACAAAATAGGCAAAACTAGGCTTAGTAAAATGCATAGCTTCTAACTTAACTGGAAAATTCAGCAAATTTTATTCTACAGCTGACAGCAATTATTATTTTGCAAGCACACATTGTAGAGGGTGCTGTTGGAGAGGTCAGAAACAGTATTTCAGGAGATTTCAGGAGGTTGTTTATCTATCAAGCTTATCTGTCCAGTGAAATTGTGAAATTCCAGTTGGGAGAATTTGTTCTCTTGCACCAAACTCCAGCTGTGTGCCCAGTTTTCAACTAGGTACCATTGCCACAAGCTCTTTCAGCATGGAGAGAAGCCAAGCCACCGCCTGTCTGGGCTGAGGATTGTAGGACAAACACCCATGAATTGTGGGCAAGGAGAGCCACAGTCGCTGTGATGGTCACTGCACAGCACAGCTGCCCTGGCCGGAGGGGCTGCTCTCTGCTTGGGGTCTGCAGGGCCTTCTCACACCCTTCTTCATATTGTAGACATGGCATGGACAAAGGTCTTCACTTTTCCTTCTGTGCTCACACTCCCTTTTGCACGGCATGTATTAATGACAGTCTTCTTATCCAGCTGCTGACCTTTTTGCCATGTTTGCTGAACACAAACATAAGCTGTAGCAATTTATCTGGAGGAGGAAATCCCCAGTTTGCTAGGGTGAAAAGAAGCATTTACAAGGGCTAAAGAGGAGGTAAGGAGGGAGCTGGGGGTGTTTCTTGTATACTCTATACTTGCAACCTACTGAAAATACACGAGTTTGGGGAATGTACTAAGTCAAGTCTAAATTGGAGTGGCTACAAAGTAAATCTTCCCCTTCATTGCTCTTCAAACATTCCTCATGCTTATGAAGTCACAGCAAAAACATTTGTGACAAGATGGAATATGACAGATTACTTCTGTGGTTTACTAAAATTTCAAGTCATGCTGTGAAACGATGACTCTGCATTTTAACCCCAGGCAGAAACCTGGGCAGTTTCTCCTGATTAGGTTCTTGAAATACGACAGTGTTGCAGACCTGTTCTTCTATATGACAGGATATAAGAGAGTTTGCAATTCCTTTTTTGAACTTGTAATACTAATTTTTGTATTACTTTTCATCTTACTGTTAAACTAGTTGTTATAGCAAACCATTCATTTTACATGTCCTCATTCCCTTAGTAAGCTTTATTTAGCCTGGGTCTAAAATCAAAATACTGTTAATACATAGATAATAATAGTGTTCTCACAGTAATGAATTTCAAATAATTACAACCATTTTTCAGTCCATGTATTTTCATCAGCCTCTAAAGTTACATTTTATTGCTATCTATTAGAGAAGTGCTTCCCATTATTGAAGGACATAATTATATTCAATTTTAGCAAAATTTATCTGTGAATTTTCAAAGGCCACCATATATGCTCCTTTCAGAAAAAAAAACCCGAGAAGAAACAAATGAACAAAACCAAACCAAACCCGAATCAAGTCATTAAGCTTAAACATTCAAAACTAAGCAAGTAAATAAATCCATGATAATGAATTAAATTGATGTCTTAGGTTTTAACCTTTATATTTTTCAAATCCTGTAACTCTGGAGTTTCTTGTAGCCTGTTAACTTCTGTTTTCTTATGCTAGTTAGACATAACAATGCCTCTCTAGGTTTGCTCTCCAAGGACACCCAGACTGTCCTAGGCCCAAAATGTGTAAACCAACATCTTAGAAGGGGGGTGAGCTTGGGGAAATTACATCATTAACTGAAGCTTTAATTGGAGAATTAACCCTGATATGCAAATGAACTAAACTTAGGAAAGAGTGAAGAACCCGTGACTCGGGGTCCATATTGGGGGTTGCCTTGGCCTGCCCAGGGTGTACCTCTGAAAACTCTTCAAATAAATACCTACCTTTGTTTTCTTATTCCTGTCTAGTCTCTGTTTATTAGGTGGCCTCTCAGGCATCTAAATAATACTAGAATGAGAACAGCCACTTATCAAGATGTTCTTTAGAGGCAATGAAGAGACATAGACACCTCCTGTGGCAATTCATGCCTTTCCTATGATAGGAATTGTAGCTAAAAGGGATGACTTGCTTTCAGATGTCATGTTATTGAATTTAAAGAACAGAAATGTGTATCTTAGACCAGATGTCTGACTTTTAGATGGTGACAGCTAGGTGTCCAACCTTATCAACCATCATTACAGTTAATTACATTCCTGGAAAACAACAGTCAGACACTGACTGCTTATGGCAGCAGTGCTGAAGACATGCAGGTAATGGCAAAGAGTTTCTCATGCCCACTATATGCAACTGTTTGGATGTCAATCAATCTCTATTGATGAGCTCTCCATGTCTTTTGGTGTCTCGTTTTCAGCTTTTACATAGAGTTTTATTAGAGTAAAATGTCACTTGTCCTGATGCACTAGGAGACCAGTCTTACCTAGCTGACTGAAAATAATATAAATAACTAAAGCTGTGTTAAATGTTTTCAAATATACTTTTTTTGAATCATCCAGTCAATTACTGTTTGGAACTAGAACAAAAAGATGTTTTTCTGATTGCAGAAGCAGCTTTCTTGTCCAGCACTGAAGTGTATCTTGGAATAGTGACATTGCTCAGCACAGATTCCGATGCTAAAATTTCCACTGCTTTCTTTATCAGCATTCAGAGACTCAGACTTGTTTACCACCATGTAGTTATGATGGTACACTACAGAGTATTAAATTGGAATGTCATTAACTGGAGTATCATATGTAACCACATTATTTTCAGAAACGAGCTGCCTTCTGCATATTGTTTTCTATATCCTTCCTCAGCCTAATGATGGGGGGTCAGCATCAGGATAAACAAACCTTATGCAAATTCTGGTATCCTGCTTTTATTTCTGTGCATGCTTTCCTGCTTCTCTTTGGGCTTACAACCTCATCAGCACAGCAAGGGGAAGAGGTGCTTTCCCAGCCTGGCGCACTGTGGCTGCTTGTTCCAGTCCCCCTGATGGCACTGACTGTGCCTGCAGTGCAGTCTGTGGCCGTGTGAGCACTTGTCAATCGTTTCCGTGAAGTCTGGTGGCCTGACCTGGCCTCTGAGATGTCTGACTTTGCTAAAGTAGTGATCACATATCTTTTCTACTGCTTACAGTCCTGCTGGAATAAAACCTATGGTAGAGAGTAGTAATGACACCTTAAGTCATTGTTGCCCATTGCTACATGAAAGAATGTCTAAGCCCTGTGGTTAACTTAGCAAAATATTCAGAATTCATTAATCAGAATCCAAACCATTTTAATGATGTCTTAAAAATGAGGACGTAAAAATAATAAATGCACTAATTCTTCCCCATTAAGCACCTGTGGATTTTCCAGATTTTCTCTGGAGGTAGGAAGGGTAGGTGTTAAATAAAGATTCTGTTTATTATATGATTTCAGAAGTAGGAGTTACCAGAAAACACCCAAAATATTAGGACATTGTACTATGCTGCAACAAAGAGAGAAGGTCTGTAAACTTATCTATATGTTTCAGTTAATAAGTAGTTATTGATGACACAACAGATTTTTTTAGACTGAGCTGAAGTGTGTTTTCTTACAAGATGAGTTTGGATGCCTGAAATAAAGCATTTTCTCACACCTTTTATATGCCAGTCAGGAAAACTCAACAGGGATGTATGTACTTTCCCTGAAGTTCATTAAGTTCCATCATGATCTGCAAATATTTACCTGTTGGTTGCCTTGTCTTTTATCAGAGATGCTTCTGAAAGATGCTTTGGAGAAATTTGTCTTTTCTTCAAGGAGATCTAAAATCTTGAGATTGTGGGAAAACATTTCTTGGTAAGTCCGTCTTTCTCAAAAAGAGATTTGAACAGTTTGTCTCCCATTGTGTGTTTGTTCAAAGTGCAAGAGTGTCACTGCCCCAGGGCTCAGATTCCATCTTCTTTCTCTCTCCTGGAACTCAGGTATCCAACCAGAGTGCTCTCCAACTTCACGTGTCTTCACGGCCCACATCAAAATTATTTGTAACAACATGAGAGGTTTCTGAGATGTCACATATATCACAAACAAGATGAATGAAAATCACAGCAGTAGTTACTAGAGGAATCGCTCCAAAAGCCATCACCAAATCTGTTTAAAACTCACATATATATATATATTCATAAAGTATTGACTTATAATATTTAAGTTACTGTTTTTCCTATGTTCATAACTGAATATTCTTTCTTATAAATACAAATTCCTTTCTTACCCCTTGAACTCAAAACACTTCTGTACTGGCTGTACCACTACATGAGAGAGTATTTTCACTGGGTTGTACAGAGGCACCTTCATAGGGTAGGTCTTGGTAGTGGTGTAAAAGACCAAGCTGTAGGCACAGAATTTTTAAATGCAGGGCAGGCCTAACTAAAATTATTTAAATATGGCTTTTTTTTTTTTTTTTCCTGAGTGACATATGGACTGGTGCAACTGAGAACCAGTGAGATTTTCCTCAGTCTGAGGTACCGCGAGTTCTTATAGTGTTCTAGGTTTATCAGTATTCAAGCAGAGGAATAGATGGCTGTAGTGGGTTGACCCTGGCTGGATGCCAGACACCCACCAAAGCCATTCTCTCACTCCGCTCTGCAGCTGGACAAGGAAGAGAAAATACAATTAAAGGTTCATGGGTTGAGATAAGGGCCAGGGGAGATCACTCATCAAATACGGTCACAGGCAAAACAGGCTTGAATTAGAGATATAAATTGAATTTATTGCTAACAAAATCAGAGCAGGATAATGAGAAGAAAAATTAAACCTTCAAAACACCTTTCCTCCACCTCTCCCTCCTTCCCAGCTCTACCTCCTCCCCCAGAGGCACAGGGAGACAGGGAATGGGGGTTATGGTCCGTTCATGACCTGTTGTTTTTCCTGCTGCTCAGGCTGGGGAGTTGTTCCCTTGTTCCACGGAAGACAGTTCTCCATGAAGGGCTGCAACAGGAGTCCATCCCACGGGCAACAGTCCTCCCCAGACTGCAGCAGAGTGGGTCACTTCCACAGGGTGCAGTCCTGCAAGGACAGGCTGCTCCAGCTGAGGATCCTCTCTCCATGGGCCTCCCACAGGGTGACAGCCTCCTCTCAGAAATCCCAATTCCTGTGCCTGGGGCACCTCCTGCCCTTCCTTCTGCACTGACCTTGGTGTCTGCAGGGCTGTTCCTCTCACTGTGCTCTTCTCTGGCCACAACTACAACTGCACAATAACATTTTCCTTTCTTCTTTAATCTGTTGTCACAAACGTGTTATCATCATTTCTAATTGGTCCAGCAATGACCAGTGACACATCCGTCTTTGGAGCTGCCAGGGATTGGCTCTGCTGGATGCAGAGGAAGCTTCTGGTAGCTTCTCACAGAAGCCACCCCTGTGGCCCACATGCTACCAAAACTTGGCCAGCAAAGCCAATACACTGGCATCCAATAGGCTGCAGATATTATTGTACCATTAATCTTAATACCCTAAAACAAATTTAAAGGGTTAATCCATATAATTCATCCATTTGAGAAAAATAATAAACTAACATGTCCTTCCTGAGGGTGACTGAAAGCCAAGACTCTTGACACAAGGCTGATATCTGGTGTTCACATACAGCAATCAAATTCAGTTAATTGCGACTATTCTGAAAGGATTTTTCAATTTTAGTCTACATACTTCGATCTCATCGGGTCATGAGTCATCATTATCTGTTACGGTGCTGTATTTTTTCCACTATTTTCCTTTCACCCTTGGCTCATGTGTATGACAAGCTGGAAATGTGCATTCCACAGTGAGTGACAGCACTTGTCTTAATGGATGGAAATTGACTGCGGGCCACCCTTGCAAAATGGCACATGTGAACACTCCTGCATTTTTGAGGAATAAAATACTGTCTAGTGTTGAAACAAATGGCAAAAGCAGCCCTTAGAGTAAAGCCACAGGCTGTAGGGCTTCTAAATGCAAAAACTTGTTTTGGATCCTAGGTGATGAGCCGAACTGAGGAAGGAGCATCTTAATTAGATTACCCAACTTCTTTTTCCTCTTGAGCAAACTGTATTTTCAAATCTTTTTCTGAAGATTGAACCCTAGATTGTTCACGGGTGGTATAGTCCTTGAAAGTGGATCAGAGAGAGCCCTCCATTTGTATTAATCTTGGACTAGATTGACAGACTTTTGCCCTTGCTTTGAGATTTGAAGATGTCTACAGAAATTCTTGAACCTTCCCAAACCATTCACAGGGCAGGAAAATACATCTGCAGGGTGCCTGATCTTTTAAATAAGCAGTAAGTGAATGGGTCATTTCTAGTACTCTTTTATTTTTTTTTAAATCTTTTTGGTTTTCCCCATTCAAAGCAAGAATACTCTGCTTATATAATAGGGGATATAAGTGTTCAGCCAGTCCACAAATGCATATCTGGTTTGGTACAGGGAGAGGGGTCATGGTATTGGCTGGAGAACCTACAGAATGGTCTACATGGCTGTCTTGGTCAAAATGTTTTAACCAAAGTAAAGCCTCACAAATTCCAAACTGTAGATTCAGACATCATAGGTGCTCTAATCAGTGGAAGGTTTTACTTACTACAACCAGCAGTGTTGTCAGACTCCAACTATGCTGAGGGTAAATACTTCAAAATTGAACATTCCTCATGGTAAAGTAAGGCAATTCAACACAACATTGACAATTTACTATTCAGCAACCTGGCCACTAGCAATAAAGAATCATATAATTAAATTAGATTTGGCATGCATCTTTTGATATTTTGCAACATGGTCAGAAATACTTTTCCTTTCCAAAAAGAGAACAGTGAACAAAATTACATCACCTCTATAAAGGCAGACCATATTAAGCATTAAATTTCTTCAGGTAGTAACAGCAAGATAGGAACTCACTTTTTTTTTTAACTATACAAGATTATCCTAGAGTAAATGGGGAAAATATTCCTTTTTGACAGAGAATGGAATGAAATTATTTTGATTTAATGAAGAAATGTCATTTAATTGCTGGATCTAGGCTTTTTCCCTCTATCATGTTAGATATTTTGTCCTGAGTGTAATTAATTCTAACTGAAATAAAGTGCTTTGATTTGAAATGTTGTTAATTGAACTTGCTAGCTAACCAAGCTTTTAAAACCAAATAAAATAACCCATAAATTAAACAATAACTGACATAGAAGTCTTTGGTATTGCTCATTAGAATTCTACTGCCAAAAATCTTTGGTTGGTTAATTTTAAGTGGTTTTAAGTAGATCAAATGCAATGCAAAAAAAATTGTAATGTCTCATTGAAGCTAATGTTATTAAAAACTTAGGTTTAGTACTTTTACTGAAAGGAAGGAGGCAATCAAGTACAGCTGGAGTGTTTGAAGCAAGTTGTTGGGACCAGTTTACAAACCCAAGTTGCCTTGCCAAGGAAAAGGTAGTTTAAATTTGTGTATGTGATTTGTCTACATTTCTAAATGCTTATGAATTTATTTGAATTGCATGTTTCTCACTGTGATCCAATACAAAAATTTGTTAGTTGATGCATGCAGTAATTATTTGCAGTGCTAGAACAGAGTTAAAAGTGCAAGAAAAAGGCTGTTATGGAGGAATTATGACTTTTTTCTGTCTTCAGTGAGTGAATTAAATCTAGTCTGTAGTGTCAGATTTCCTTAAAGATGGACAGAACTGTGACTGAGTATTAATGAAATACCAGCTGTGATGGATGCACTCCACCCCTTAACCAAACCAGCAGTAGTTTGGTACAAGCTCCAAAGGAGGTAAAGCTGTGTACTGTAGCTGGGCCAAGAATCTCTTTAGGAAACTCACAAAGAAGTGGAGTAACACTGTGAGCATTGAAGCTTTTGCATCTCTGGTCTCTGTGTAAATCATTCTAGCTTGATTATAACTTGATTTTAATTTGTATGTTTCTTCCATGTAGCAGCTAATAGAGTGAACCTTGCTGTCAGAATTTGTTAAATCATGCTTTCGCAACATGATCTTAAGACCACTTTTGCTAATCTCTTTGACAATGGTTCTTTAAGTGATCTAGATCACTTATCCAATACAATTTGACATAGTCAGGAGGATCCTAAATCAGGACTCATGACACCAGCAGACATGGGCAATATAAATGAAGATGGGAAGGAAAATTTAAATTTGCAAGGCAGATCAATGCAACACTGCGTGTAACTTCTACACTGTTGTTCCTGCTCCTGGAAATTGAGGTCACCATCTAACAAGCTCCAATAGTAATTGTTCTGGAGAACTTCAGAGGGAAACTGTTTGATTCCAGTCATATTTTCTAACTCTGAATGAAGCGCTTTCTTCTCCCAGGAGTAGCAAACATCAGAACAGATTAAAAGTTTCTTTTGATGTTCCTGTTCTTCTGCAAGCAACATGGAAAATGATGGTGTTTTTCTTTGAGACCTCGAACTGAGGCAGCAGCACCAGGGAGCTGGTGGACCAGAGCCCAGACTGGTAAGCCAGAACTGTGGTCATACTGTAAATCAGGGCCCTACTTCTCCTTTCTATTTCAAACATGTGAAACTGTGCCATAATATTTAACACCCCTGTCAAAACTCTTAACTCTTCAGATAGTCATACCTGCCTCCCCTAGCTCTCTTCCATGGAAGACTGGAGGCTTTTCAGTCAAACAATCTTTTTTTTTTTTTTTGCATAAAATGTTAAGGAAAAGGTTATTTTTAATTCCCAAAAATAGAACTCTTGCTATTATGAAATAAGATGGGATTTGGGCAAAGCTATTTAGTTGTCAGTTGTTTGTCATTCCAGGGTTGTTCAAGTGTTGGGTGAAGTTTTCGCAACAGAAGGTCTTGTGTGTAAGTGGAGGGAGGGGGCAGATATGTTGTGCTGAAGTTCTGTGGGAATTATGTGCAGAAGGTTAAAATCAAAATCTCATTATAAGTGCTGGATGGAAAACAACACGCCACTTTTATAAAATGGAGAAATCAATGTTTTGAATTCTTTTTACCTTACATTTCCATAAAATTGCCCAGTGGTTGGGGCTGCAAGAGGCCCCTGGAGATCTTTGTGTTCAATATTCTGCTCAAGCAGGGCCAACAAGAGCCAGTTGCCCAGGACCATCTCCAGATGGCTTTTGAGTATCTCCGAGGTTGCAGACTCCACAATCACTGGGCAAGCTGTGCCAGTGCTCTCTTACCCTCACAGTAAAAATAGTTTTTCCTGGTATTTAGAGGGAACCTAAACAAACCCAGTTTGTGCCCATTGTCTCTTGTCCTGTCACTGGGCACCCTCCCTTCAGGTATTTATATACATTGATAAACCCCCTGAGCTTTATCTTCTCCAGACTTATTAGAACCAGCTCTGTCAGCCTGTCCTGACAGGAGAGATGCTTCAGCCATTAAATGTCTTTGTAGCTCATTACTGGGCCCTCTCCAGTAGGTGCATGTTTCTTGTGTGCTGAGGAGCCAGGAACTGGACCGAGCACTCTAGGTTTGGCCTCACCAGTGCTGTGGAGAAGGGAACAATCACCTCCCCCATCCTGCCAGCAGCACTTCTGCTAACGAAGCCCAGGACTGTTAATCACCTTTTCAGAAACAGCACGTTGCTGGCCCACGTTCAACCAAGTGTCCACCATGGCTCCCAGGTCCTTTACTGCAAAGCTGCTTTTCACCTGGGTGATAAGAAGCACATTTTGCAGAAACCTAAATACTTCCTTAGCAAAAAGACTTGGGTGGCTTATATTATTTCAGGGGAAAATGCTAATAGCTCGCTATTGTCTGCTCTCAATGATAGTGCCCTCCTGGAAAGAAAACCTTGCAGACGTCTGTAACAGCAGGGCAGAGTGCCACGAAGAGCTGTTTCACGTCTCTGTGCAATACATTCCCATGAAAATATCAATAACAAAAACTTTTCGTGCTGATTAATTGTTACAGCCTTTTTCTTCTGAGCGAGGGTTTCTCCTGGCATGTTCTTTGCTCAGTAGCAGCCCTTAGATCAGACTGAACACAGGTTTGCTTTTTCTTTTAGCTCATGACGGCTTTAAGTATAATCTCCTTTCTTAGCTCAACCCCTGTACTTTTTGACTAACTGGCATAATCTCAGTTTTGCTATATCTCATGGTTACACGCTGTGTAACTCATAGAAATGAGTGCTATTTTGCTTTAGATTCCTTTGAAAATGATAGAATTATCTATGCCCTTTAAAGGTACCATGGACATATTTTTCTAAATTATTAGGTATATTTAATTCTGCCAACATCATGATAACCTGCTTCTATTAGTCAAAAAAGGAAAGGAAATAAAAACTTTTTTTGTAGTTGTTACTCAACTGACACCCAGCATGTAGAACCTCCTCTTGACTGTATCTCCTCTTACCAGTCCTTCAGAGTACGGGGTTCCTTCATTATGTTTTCAATGTCTAAACCAGTTTGTGTTGTTGGCATCTAACAAACAGGAACAACACCCACATATTTAAATATATTTTACAGCTTGGCCTGTGTTTCCAGGATATGCCTCTAAATTCTTATATGGTATTTATACTACAAAATTCTTTTCAAAGGGGGGCAATCATTGCTGCCCATCCTTGTGCAACACTGATAGGCTGTTCTGCCTGCCTGATCACTTACTATTGAAATATATAGTGTCTACATGCATCAAAGAAGTAAAAGCCTTACGTAAGGATGAGAAAGCCATTCAGTGAGAACCAAAAAGAAAAAGGAAAGCTGAAAGATTTAAGAAAAAACACATAACAGCATGGAGGTTCAAAGGAAAAATACTGAATCCTGTGCCTTATTTTCCAAGAAGAGCCGCAATTTTTGCCACCTTATTTCAAATGTATTTCGGAAAAAGTCTTCGAAAAAAAAATTTTAAGCTGCTTGGGTATGTTTTTCAAACATGCAGAGAATTTCTAAGTCCTTTTGCTCAAGCATCAGGCTTATGAGTAAAATAATCCCCCCAAACACATCTCTCTTGGAGGCGAAATTCATGTGTTTCTTGCCTTGCCCCCAAACAAATGCTTTTGCATGAGTCATTTATTGTGGAACTATTAACCCTCATTGAAATGCACATCTAAACTGACACTTAACCCTGATTTTTTTTAGCAGAACATGAGGGTGTGGGTGATACTTATTTGGATAGCACCTTGCCTGGAGGCTTTAAAAGTGTTTTATTTACATAATGTCTCATTTATTTTGTAAGAATTGCACTCTCCCCATCACTGCGGTGATCTTCTTTGGCATAGAAAATATCCAACAGCTGTTTATCAGCCTACAGAAATGCTGTGTAATAAGAAGTAAAAAGAGATTGTGCATCTCACTGAAACCATGGAGTGAGTCAAGAAAGAACACCATGAGGAGAAAAGAAGGAAAAAGGTCTTCCAACTTTCTTTTTTACAGTCCTGCAGGTCGCTGGCAGACAGAGAATCAGATGGGAAAAAAAGCATTCACTATGTTTCCACTCATGATTTGTACAGCCCTGCTGGTCACGAGCAGGCCCAGTGACTAAGGCACAGGAGCCATCCTGGGCACTGTGTAGGGAGCAGTATTTTACATAACCTGAAAAAACAAATGCATAAGCCAAGATTTTGAGAAGTGACACATTCTTTGGCTGTGGAATAGAAGGTATTTTTAAATAGAGTGGAGCCTGTGTGTTTTTTTCAGAAGCAGATACCTATGAGGGAACGAACACTAATTTTGCCACTGGGTGCAAACCAGTAACAACCACGGGAGAGTCCAAGGAATAAATTGCAGGAGATAAATTGCACAAACCTTTAGAAATTTCATACCTGCTGAAGTAGTTTTCATTTTTTTTATTGTTTAAAATAGATAAATATTATTTTTCACCTTTGATTAGTATAGCAGCACAGGAGAAACATCAAAACTTCATTAGTTGGAGCGGCTGGGTGATCTTAGAGTTTAAACATGTTAGATTACCTCATGTATACTGAGACAGGTATTTATAGAACAATAAGATAAAACACTGCTGGTATCTTACAGGTGGGAGAGTATTTGTGCTTAGAGATATGCAATAAAATTTGAGTTGTGAAAATTGTAGCTCTTGCTAATTATAAGACACAGAATTTATGAAGCATAGTATTAAATCCTGGGGAGAATAACAGAAACTTTACTTAAAGATAATACATTGTTCAAGATACAATGTAAGTAAATACGTTGAAAACCAATTCATGGCAACTTGCCTTGACACACAGAAAAGAGTGAAGTTAACTGAGCAGACGTTGGGATGGCAGGCTTTCTCTCTTCAGAAAGAACATTTGGAAACAAGTACTTTGCCATTTATCATTATCAACTATAATTGAAATTGGGGCAACTCAACACTTTGCTCTGAAACTGTGAAAGCTGTGTCATCAGGTATTGGGCTAACACAACAGAGGGCCTTAATGTTCACTGACAAGAAAGCTTTGGAGTATTTAACACACTCCCTCATCAAAACTCTAGGCAGGTTATTAAATACGATGGTAGAGTATCTATGTAGAGGGAGAAAGAGCCTCAGCCACAGATTTTGTATCTTCTTTAGTAGTACATCCCTTGCAAAGGTCTTCAAGGTGCTCGTGTCACAGATACATGCCAATAATTTTATTTTGGGATTCTTGCATCAGTCAGGCATATTCAACTGATTACAAGAGAATGATGGAATATCTAAATTCTAGAGCACCAAATAAATTTAGCCGTTATGTATAAAGACTAGTGCTTAAGGAAAGAGAGATATAATTTGTAAATTATTCTGGTTCTCCAGGATGAGTTTTTTGTTCAGTGGTTTGAAGAGTGGCTGCTCTCATCTATCTTTCTTGCCTGATGGCAGAGACTTGCAGGAGGACATGATGGCTTGCTGTGAGCCTACAGCCTAAAGAACACTGGCTCTTTAGCTGGCTTTCCATTTCTAATTTTTTTTCCTACTGAATACTTTTCTTCTTCACCTATCAGAATCTTCTGTTACTAACAACATTCAGATAAACTACAAAGACTGATATAGAATGAGAGCTGCACATTAATTTCAGCATATGGTCTTGAAATTTGAGGATGAGATATCTGAAGAAGAGGTGTTTAGTCATGTCAGTCACCAAGATCCTCTCTACAGACAAGGGAAAGAATTCATACTTCAAGAGGGTGATGACTTCCATCTAATGACAGGTGTTTAAAGTGTTTAAATTGCCTTTCAAAGTGCCTGACTCTCCTCCATCAACTGTAGAGGAGATCAGATGGCAAGCTTTCACCACGTGTCTGGGCTTTTGATTGCTAAAAATAAGATAATTCCTCAGATGAAATGAGACAATTCCCATATTTGGAGTCCAGAGCTGCTCTTGATATGTTCTCTCCTGATAAGAGGGAGAGTTTGGATAATTAGCTGTGCTGAGGCAGGGGATTCATCTCAACCAATACTGAAGAAAGTTGTGACCTCTGTGTTTTCTTCAGTTCAAGAAGCGGAGACCTCCAAAGAATGAGATGAACATGTCAGAAAGATGGGGTGGATTGTTCTGTGAAGATGTTATCCTCATCATAAAGAGAAACATCTTTTGTAGTCAAACTTCCAAATGGTGAAAGTTAAGCTAGCTGAATCTCATCAATATGACAGCTCAGATAGAAAAGAGTCACTGTATTGGGTGTCCGTGTCAGAGAGAGGAGGCTGGAGAGGTGGCCTCTGAGAAGAGATCAGGGGCTACACAGCCCATCCCAGCTGTCTCCAACAGACCTGGCAAAACATGGCCAAGCTGTCTGTTCCTCTGGAAAAACATGGCTAAGAAAGGGCAGAACGCCACAGGGAGAGGAGAAGGGAACACAAATTGTGAGAAAAAGCAGAGGGAACACAAAACGTCATATGAGCAGGAGGAGGAAGAGATGCTCTGGGTGCCGGTGCAGATATCCCTTGCAGCCCATGAAGGATCCATACTGCAGCAAAGGAAAAATATGAGAAGGAGGGAACAGCAGAGAGCAACTGCTGTGTACTGACCAAAAATAACCCAGCCCTGTGCTGCTTGCAGCAACAGAGAGGAGGGTAGAGAGAACCTAATTCTGAGAAAAGGGGAAAGAAAAGTGTTTTTAAAATATTTGCATTTTTGTTTTCCATTACTAGAATTAGCAATTGTGTTTTGGGGTTCGGTTTTTTTGGTTTTTTTAATGGAAAATTTCTGTAATTTTCCCAAAGTTGAGTTTGTTTTGACAGGAACTGGAAAGTGAACTCCCTGTCTTTTAACTGATGAGCTTTTTTGCTCCTTTTCTTCTTATTTTCTCCCCCACATCGCCAAGGGGGTGGAGTGAGCAAGCATCTGGTGGTTGCTTGGGTGTTAGCCAAGGCTAACCCACCAAAGGAACATTTACCCTTTATTATTATAAATTAACTTCATGTGCCTTTTCTAGGGAAAAAAAAAAAGACTCCAAGTGTACAATGTTGCTTTGAAAAGTAGAGTAAAATTCCACATGTGGTATCTAATACATGGGAGAGATAGCTAAAATTCAGATAATGACAATATTCCTTTTTCCCAGATATTTCATGAGGGAAGATTAGAATAGTCTACGAGAGGTGAAACAGCTTCGGCAATATCAAAATATTTCCAGATGTGTGTGTAGAATATGTGAAAACCTATGCTAATGTATGCACAAACTCAAGTGCCTGTCAGATTTGCATTGTAAAATGAATAATTGAATTGGGAATGTATTTTACATTCAAAATTCTAGTTTTCTGATTTTTCACTTGCTCTGAAGTAGCAGAAGAGCAACAACCTATTCAAAAACTGTAATAAATCAACTGGATTTTTTGGTTTTGATTTGGGGAGACAAAACATTTCATTTCCGATTTCACCTTTTCAAAAAGTATGATTATAATAATTTTTACTTTAAACCAGCTTATCAAAAATGTTGAAACAGGGCTTTTCTATATCACTGCATCTTTTTTTTTCCTAAATGAAAGGCTGTCAGTACTGACATATATTAGAAACATGTCATGGTGAGTGTCTATACTACTTAACCAGCAAAAAAGATTCTGATTAAAATGTTCTGACTGACAGACCATTGATCTCAGGCCATCCTTTTAGTCCTCCTTGCCATCAAGGGCGGAGAAGGTTTTCTGTTCAGAAACAGATGCAGTGGCCTTCTTGGTTGTTGTCACAGCAGTCACCTCCTCTGTAGTCACGATGGTTACATGGCAAAAGCAGTGTTCATTCTTGGTGCTTGCTCCTCAGCTGTGTCTATTCCACTTTCTATCGGGACTCCCACCATACTGGCAGGGCTGCATTCCTTGTGAGCTTCCTCATCCTTTTCTCACTGGGAATGAGTCAAATCCCTTGTGCTGCCTTTTTCCTAAGTGTTAACCCTGGTGTGATGTTTTGAGAACAGGAACACCTTGCAGAGAGTGTTCTCTGATCTCTCTCAGGTGCAAAGGAGGTGTTTAGTGTGCTGGACTGCAGCTTATTAATGCAGTCTTGCTTTGAGATCATAATATTCAAAACCTGGGGTTCTTTAGATTTAGTTGCAACTGGGTACTCCTGGGAGCAGAAAGTATTTCTGTAGGCATTAGGACAGAGTAAAAATGGACAGAACCATCCTAATAGGATACACAAGGTGATTGCACAAGACCCAGCTCAACAACCTGCTGTAAAGGTAAATCAACCTGAAGTCAGGCTGCTTTTAAAACAAGCTTTTTGGTGGCTCTTTTACATTTCTGCCATGGCTTTTCATTACTTGTTTTGGGCCAGGACCAACACAGCTATTCTGAAGTGCCTCAGCAAACATATGGTGCGTGTGCTGTTTCCATCATTAACCAGCCAGGCGGCAGGGAACGGAGCGCCTGCTTGAAAACATTGTGGGAATGGGATTCCTTGTGCTTGGAGTGCAGGCGTCTATGGCTGAGACTGTGGATATGCCTCCTTGCCAGCTAATATCTGGACAGAGCCAGAATCTGAGTGTTATAAGGCTGAAGTATAATTTTGACACACATCACCTGTTGATTCTCTTTGCCACTGGTTACATTTTCTCTTGTTAGAGACTATTCACAGAAACAAGCATTCATACTGGGCTTTCCAACAGTGGTGCTGGTATTACAGAGCTGACAGGTTGTGTGCACGCCGCCAACTTGTTGACAAAAAGAGAAAAAACCGTAATTTAATACAGATGTTTTAGTGCAAAAAGTATCAGCAACACTTCAGCCTTCTTCTTTCAGTCCTGTCAATCAACCATATCCTCTCCACCAGATAAGTTAACATGCCCTGGAAGAATGCCTGTTTTTGACAGGCATCCAGGACATGGTGTGATATTTTTTCTTTTTTTTTTTTTATTCTCTGTTCCTTTGGCCTATTCATATGTCTGTTTTTTCAGAAGACTACAGCCCTTCTCATTCACTCTAGTAATGAATTCAGATGAAGTGTTAGCCACATCCTTAGTGCTTTACAATCTTTGTGTGTGAGTAATTTTAGCTGCACAGCAGATCACTATGTACGTCTGAAATCAGATTTAAGTGTGAACATATCAGATAGGTATATTGGCATTTCTGAAAGTTTGATCTCAAAGCATATATAGACCTTCTTTAAAAATTTATTTATACTTTAAGAGATGTAGTCTTCATAGCAAATTCTGACCTCACCCCTACCTTTTCCATTTCCCCTTCTTCTTGATAACAAACCTTGTCTATTTGTACTTATTTCACCACCTATCTTCTGTAAAACATCCCATTTAAAGTTGTAAATGAATCTGCCCTCGAATAGGTGTTAAGACTTCGGTGTCCTGAGCAGGAAACTGATGTGATAATGCACATTATGTGCACCTACAGCAGTTTATCCTTTTTTCACCTGACTTTTGTTACTTCCATATAGTTAACTTTTATTCTCTCATTCATATATTTTTTAAAATAGGAAAAAAAATATGTCTGGAGACTACCTGATGATGTTGTGAGTTTCTAGCTGTGAGATTTCTCTAGCACTAATATCTGAATTCAATATAGCAAATCCTGACTAGGCCACCTGTCAGCAGGTGAATAACATATTTATGAGACTTGCAACCCAATTTCTAATTTATAATATTTTGCAAAAAAGGAACTGGCAAAGGGAGTCAGCTATGTTTTGACCTTGCTTATACTGAATGTTTGTAACTATACGGAATTTGAGGTCATCCTGATGAGAATGAAGATTTATTATCTGTTCAGTGAGAATTCTTAGGATTAACTCTCTCTGCCAAAAAACCTTGATATTCATCTTGTCTAATTCTTTGTGAATTTAATGCAGAAAATTCTTGAGGCAAAAAAGATACTTTGACTCACCGTAAGTTTATAATGACTGATACAGGATGAAGTAATTCAAAGGGGAAAGGAACCATTCTGTTCTATGCTGGATTTCATGGATTCCATGACAAAGGAGTGAAGTAGTGTGGTGGGCCTAGGATAGGTGCATGGTTTTGGCAAGGGCCAATGAAGTTTTCATTCCGCTTCAGGCAGAGCTGTCCTGATGTGAAATTTTATTTTCAGCAATGTATTTCAGCATGAACATCAGTGCTAAAAATATAGCCACTGTTAAAAATATAGCCACTGTTGTGAGCAGAAGCCTTGTGTCATGGTTTGACACTGGCCCAATGCCAGGTACCCACGACAGTGGCTCACTCACCCTCCCCTGTCACAGCTAGGCAGAGGAGAAAGGGGAAAAAAGCTAATGAAGGCTTCATTAGTTGAGATAAGGACCAGGAGAAACACTTCAAGGGCAAAACAGGCTTAAGTTAAAGTTACAAAGTGAATTTATTGCTAACAGAATCAGAGGAGGAAAATGAGAAGTAAAATAAACCCTTAAAAACACCTTTTTCCCCAAGGCCCTCCCTGTGCAGTGAGGCAGGGCAGGGAGACAGGGCATGGGGGTTTGGTCAGTTCATCACTAGAATTTCCTTCTGCTGCTCTGGGAGACGAGTCCTTCTCCCCTGAGGCTGTGGGGTCCCTCCCACGGGAGACAGTTCTCCGTGACCTTCCCCGGTGTGGGTCCACTCTCACGAGCAGCAGCTGTACAGCACCTGCTGCAGTGTGATTTCTCCCACGGGCACAGAGTCCTCCCAAAACTGCTGCAGTGTGATTTCTCCCACGGGCACACAGCCCTCCCAAAACTGCTGCAGTGTGATTTCTCCCACGGGCACACAGCCCTCCCAAAACTGCTGTGCCGTGGGTCTCTCTTCTGCGGGGTGCAGCCCTCCAAGGACAGGCTGCTCCAGCCTGGAAGCAGGGGGCCTCTCTCCACTGGGTCTGGCACTGGATCCCAGCCTCCTCCAGGCACCCACCCGCTCTGGCACGGGCACCTCCCCAGGGGCTGCGGGTGGATCTCTGCATCCCCCGTGGATCCCCACGGGCTGCGGGTGGATCTCTGCATCCCCCGTGGATCCCCATGAGCTGCGGGTGGATCTCTGCCCCGGAATGCCCCGTGGATCCCCACGGGCTGCGGGTGGATCTCTGCATCCCCCGTGGATCCCCATGAGCTGCGGGTGGATCTCTGCCCCGGAATGCCCCGTGGATCCCCACGGGCTGCGGGTGGATCTCTGCATTCCCCGTGGAGCCCCATGAGCTGCGGGTGGATCTCTGCCCCGGAATGCCCCGTGGATCCCCAGGGGCTGCAGGTGGATCTCTGCATTCCCCGTGGAGCCCCATGAGCTGCGGGTGGATCTCTGCCCCGGAATGCCCCGTGGATCCCCAGGGGCTGCAGGTGGATCTCTGCATTCCCCGTGGAGCCCCATGAGCTGCGGGTGGATCTCTGCCCCGGAATGCCCCGTGGATCCCCAGGGGCTGCAGGTGGATCTCTGCATTCCCCGTGGAGCCCCATGAGCTGCGGGTGGATCTCTGCCCCGGAATGCCCCGTGGATCCCCAGGGGCTGCAGGTGGATCTCTGCATTCCCCGTGGAGCCCCATGAGCTGCGGGTGGATCTCTGCCCCGGAATGCCCCGTGGATCCCCAGGGGCTGCAGGTGGATCTCTGCATTCCCCGTGGAGCCCCATGAGCTGCGGGTGGATCTCTGCCCCGGAATGCCCCGTGGATCCCCAGGGGCTGCAGGTGGATCTCTGCATTCCCCGTGGAGCCCCATGAGCTGCGGGTGGATCTCTGCCCCGGAATGCCCCGTGGATCCCCATGGCCTGCAGAGCCACAGCTCCTTCACCCTGGTCCGCACCCCGGCCTGCAGAGGAACCTCGGTTCCGGCTCCTGGAGCACCTCCTCCCCCTTCTTCTCCACTGACCTTGGTGTTGCCGTGTGGTTTTCCCTCATATGTTCTCACCTCCTCCTCTTCTCTGACTAGAATCCAAAATCTTGTGACTTTGTTTTGATTTTTTTCTTAAATATGTCATCACAGAGGTGTTACCTCTCATTGGCCCAGATTTAGCCAGCAGCATGTCCATCTTCAGAGCTGTCAGAGATGGGCTCTGCTGGACGTGGTGGAAGTTTCCAGGAGTTTCTCACAGGAGCCATCTCTGTGGCCCCCCTGCTACCAAAAACCATGCTGTGCAAAACCAATACACCTTGTTAGGACCAAATTTATTTCGCTAAGTGTGTCTGAGGAGGAGTACAAGAGAGTCTCTGGACCCCACAGCACTGTACAGAAAAAGGAGCCATAAACCTATCTTAAAAAATATATATTTGAAAAAGAGAAATATGAGACGAAGATGTAACTGGCACTGGAAACCATGGCAACAGGTGGGGAAATCTCAAAAGAGCAGAGAATCCAGGAGCACTGTTCAAGACTAAAATGTGTTAATATCTTCTCTATGAACTCCCTGTCATCTAGGGAACTGTCCTTCTGCAGCCTGCAAAATTTCACATTGTGGAAGTTTTAGAAATATTTTAATTTCTTAGAAAAATGTTGGGTACTTAATTATGAGGAGGTATCTACATGGAGTACCGCACTGGGGTGAAGATACGCAGACAGGGCAACTGTGCCCCAAATGTGCTTGACAAGGCTCCATCCTAACAAATCATAGGAATACCAAAAGTGTCCCCGAAATGCAAATTCAGAATCCCCTAGGGTCAGGTAGCCCCCCGTCTCAGGCAGCTGGGGGAAGCCTATCCATTTGTCCATGCCAGGTGGATGTGTGACAGGACACATGGTCCCCCAGTTTGGGCACAGGTTGGTTTCTCTGCACTGCCCATGACTCCAGGAGGAGTTGCCACTGGGTGGAAACTTAGGTGCCTGCCTGAGATTGCTCAAGTTTAAGGAAATTGATTCTTAATCATGCACTTAATTCTACTTATCTTCCTCATTATTCTAGCAGGGCAAAATTATCATGTTTTAATTTATGAAGCTGTGCATAACATTTGTCAGTGTCTTGCTACTTTTTATTCTCAGAAATACGACACCACAATCTTGTTTGTTGATAATATTTTGAAACCATATTACATATCAGAACTAATCATAAAGTCTCTGTACTTTCTGGTGACATAAATGATATCTCTTGGAATTTTTTGCATAAAGATGATGAGACATGTTTCTCAAAACATCTGAACACCCTACTGCTAGCTCTCTGGTTTATATGCTTTTGAAAGGTTTAACATGACACTGAAAACACAAGCATTTTAAAAGAGATGGAAGTAAAGTCAATAAATGCACTAGTACATAATTCCACCCCCCCCTAAAATACAGAAAAACTCCAGCATTATTTAGAAACAGTTTAACTCCTTAAAATGTTTTAAAATTATAGATTGATGGTTGAAAAGTCCAAATATTTGGACAAAAAGTTTTCACACAAAAAGTCTGAGAAATCATAGACCTGAAATACAAAACAAAGAACATATTGCTGGCTTTCTTTTTTCTAGTAATATTTCAGCTGATAGATCATCCAAAGATTTTACTCAATTTAAGAGGGCCAAGAAGCTATCTTTTTACTCAAAAGGACATAAGTGCATTTTGGCATTTAAGCTTTCCCTTTGGATATTTTGATCCTGGTTCATGTATATTCCTAAAAATCTCAGCTACTCCATCCAGAAACCTGCATTCATCCAAAAGGTTAACTGATATCCTGTTGCTGACCCACCATTATTCTAGAAGAATTGCTGTCCTTCAGTTTATATGAACATATTCAGAATTGATCAATTTAAAATTCATTGCAATATAGATGCTTTCAGACAATTTCCAATTAGAGAAAAGTATTAATGTGCTTATATCTTTTTTGTTTGTTTCTTCTCATTGAAGAAGTCTGACTGGAGGTTTTTGAACAGGTTGCCATTCTTACTCAGTGTATGTGTTTGTTCCTAGAGTTCTTTGTAATGCTGCTGTCTCCCTCCAACCTAGCTTTCTTTCTTTACATAGATATCCTGTCTTTTGTCTCTGTGCTGATGGCAGCAAAACATGTCTATCAAGTAAAATCCTTTCCTTTACCATTTAATTATCTTTGAATTTGTGTCGTGATCATCAATTGTTCCAATGACTGCCTCCTCTAAGACTGACTGAGAAAATGAAATGTCCCAGTTGACAGCCTATTTTCCAAAAATAACAACATGAAAAAGCATGAAAGGCTTGTCCTAAACTGTGTTAAGATGTCCTGCTCAGCCTGCAGTTTAATAGAAATTCTGTCATGGGACATCTGGGAGCTCAGTTAAATGATATTTTTAAAACAGTAAGAGGCCAGTATTTTTTTCTGGTAAGTTTTGATGAAATAACAGGTAAAATATTGGCTCTTTTTGAAATAATTGGGAGGTTCACAATAGAGGTCAGTGCTAGGATTTCATTCAAGTGAAAACTCAATATTGAGTGTTATGCCTTGTTTCTTCAGGACTTAGAACTGTTCCACGCTGTGGATCACTCATGGTCACTTTATTTATTTCAGGTACTTCTCCACCTGCAAAATACTCACCTTGGCTCATGAAACAAATTCTGAACCTAGACCACTAATCTGGTCTTCTCCTGACTCACCTAAGACAGGAGATTGTTTGGTATCATGGCCTCAGCAAGTCCCAGTATCCGAGCTGTGTGGGTGCCAGAAGGCAGCGTGTGTCTGTGGAGACCCAGCTCCTGGGAACAGCCCAGGGCATCGACCCCACAGCCCTCCCAGCCCTGCCAGGAGCCAAGGGCTTCAGGCTTCAGAGAAGGGTTTCTGCCATCAGCATGCCACAGGACTGTTGGAAAAACATACCCAATGTCTGACTAATTTATAAAACCTACTATAACTGATCAGGTGACCAATCCAATGCCAAAAGAAAAACAACATTAAAAATTGGGAGAAAATTCTTAAAATAGAAAATATGAGCACATGTCTGCATATAGCTCGACAGATGGCATCTTTTTAAACAGGGTTTGTCCATATGGCAAGCAAGTAGATTGAATCTGAATGCTGTATAGGATCCCAATGGAGCAAATCCCGAATTTTTTTTACTCGTAGAGTGTACGTTATATATCTCACTTATGCTTCAGATGACAACATGAGCAGTTTTATGCCATCAGCTTCTGGTAGTAGCTGCAAATAATCAGAGAGAGAGAGGGAAGAGATGAAGAAACATCAACTTATCAGTGCATTAGGGAACTCTCTGAGTGAGGGTTTGAATAAATAGACATGAAGACCAGGAAAAAAGAGACATCCAAACCCCAGTAAAGGAGTTCTCCATAACCAGTTTAATAATTTAATAGCTGACTAAGATAGAAAATGCAATTACTGAAGCTGCTTGACCACCCAGTCATTAGCACTGACAGACAACAGAGTCCTGGAGTACCAAAAAGCCCATGTCAGTTCAGAAAGGCTGCTGAGGATATGAAATTTCTTTAATACGGTAGGTATCTGCCCAGGTAGAGAAGATTTCTGAATCAGAATAAGGACATCCCTTGCCTATTTGTCCCTCACAGGAGCTTAAGCATTCAGCTCACGCACTGGTTCCTGCTCCTGAGCTGCAAACTCTTCTCAGCAGAGGTACTCCAGGCATAAAGGAAAGGTTGTAGCCGAGCATGTATTACCTGCTGTGGCACAGGGATTACACTGCTTACACAGGAGGAAGCCTACCCGGCAGCCTTACGGTGCAGGAGAACTGGGAAGAAGCCAATTTTATCTATGGAGAAAACTTTAAAGGTAGTTACACCATTCATTTCCAACCAGAAAATTTCCGTTCCCTTTGAAAGGAAGCGTAGCAAGGCTATGTTGTTTGAAAACAAAGAAAGCAAATGTATAAATATAAAATATGTATTTTTTAATGGAAGTTTAATTGCTGACAAGTTCAATCAATCTCACTTACTTGTTGACATACAAAGTGTTGAAAAAATGTTTCTCTTTTTTAACAACAAAAAAAAAAAATAGAGCCCAGTTTAAATATTTCTTAGCTGAATAAATGTGTACCTGCACATTTGGTGAAATGAAAAATTAAATATAAATAGTTTATATATTAAACATTCTGCAGTTATCCACATTTTCAATTCAGTTTAACAAACACTTAATTGTCCTCTTTTACAGACAATGTCATCTTTGGAACCAGGAAAAGAGCAAAGGGTTGCGTATGACATTAAGGAAACTCTTGGGGAGAAAATTTACCTGAACTCACCTGTAAAAAAACCAGGACAGGCTGATATCAAACTGTTGTGCTTTCACTGCTGCATTTCGTTACTGAATGGACCAGTTAAAGTAAGACTGGACTATCGAAGAAACTGAGAACAGAACTTTATTTTCAGGCTGAAATTTATACTTTCAAGTGAAACATGATATCTGAGCACATTTCTAATTATTTGCAATCACCTTGTGCCTGCAGTAAAAACTGAATACACAGATAGCAGTACCTGCATACTATCTTGAAGACTTTGGAGGCATTTTGAGGGCAATAAGATGTCCATGCAAAATATGGTGGAAAACATTAATAAAAGCCTGTCTTCAAAACATTATTAAATTATTTCTGATTCTCTTCTTTCTGAGTCCCATACAAGAACAGAATGCATGCAGGGAATGAGAGTTCAGTCATTTATCATCCAGCTACCAAATCCCATAAAGTCTGATGAATTTCAGGTTCTAACTATCCCAGTTTTTATAATTCTCCACAAGTAAGTGAGGTTTTCTGAGGCATAATTCTATGTTCTCTAGAAAGATGCACCCCAGAGCAATTAAGAGGCTAATGAAAGAGTTTGCCAAGCCACTTTTAATCAATTACCACCAGTCCTGATTAACTGGATAAGTCCCAGTTGACTGGAAATTGGCAACTGTGATGCTCATCTACAAGAAGGGTCAGAAGAACAACCTGAGGATCTACAGGCCTGTCAACTCAGCCTTGGTACCAGGGAAGGATATGGAGCTGGTCATCCTGAATATCATCATGTGGCATGTGCAGGACAACCAGGAGATCAGGTCCAGCCAACATGTGTTTATAAAAGGCAGGTCCTGCTTGACCAACCTGTTCTCCTTCTATGACAAAGTGACCTACTTATGAGATGAGGGAAAGGCTGTGGATGTTGTCTAACTAGACTTCATGAAGGCCTGACATAGTCTACCACAAAATTTTCCTGGAGAAACTGGAAGCCCATGGCTTGGACAGGTGTACCCTTTGCTGGGTAGGAAACTGGCTGGATGGCCAGGCTCAGAGAGTGGTAACGAATGGAACTTAATCCAGTTGAAGGTCAGCCACCAGTCTTGGGTTCCCCAAGGCTCAGTACTGGGGCCAGTCCTGTTTAATATCTTTATTGACCACCTGGATGAGGGGATTGAGTGCACTGTCAGTCAGTTTTACGTGCAGACACTAAGCAGAAGTGTTGTTCAAATGGAGGGTCAGAAGGCTCTGCAGAGGGATCTGGACAGGCTGGATCGATGAGCTGAGGCCAATTGTATGAGGGTCAACCAGGCCAAGTGCCAGATGCTGCACTTGGGTTGCAGCAACCCCATGCAGTGCTACAGCCTCAGGGCAGAGGGGCTGAAAAGGGGCCCGAGGGAAAAAGGACCTGGGGGTGCTGTTTTACAGCAGGCTGGATATGAGCTTGCAGTGTGACAGGTGGCCAAGAAGGCCAATGGCATCCTGACCTGTGTCAAGAGTAGTGTGGCCAGTGGGACCAGGGCAGTGACCGTCCGTCTGTACTTGTCACTGGTGAGGCCACAGATCAAATCCTGTGCTCAAGTTTGGACCCCTCACTTCAAAATGGACATTGAGGTGCTGGAGCATGTCCAAGGAAGATCCATGAAGCTGGTGAACTAAACTTATTAGGAGTGGATGAGGAGGCTTGGGAGAACCTCTGCTCTCTACAAGTACTGGAAAGGAGGTCGTAGTGAAGTGGAGGACAATGTATTTTGCCACGTCTCAAATGAATGCATGAGAGGAAATGCACCAGTGAAGGTTCAGACTGGATATTAGGAAACATTTTTTCACTGAAAGAATAGTTAAGCATTGCAGTATGTTTCCCAGGGTGGTGGTGGAGTTGGAAGGCTCTGGAAGTGTTCAAGAGGTGTCTGGATGTGACACCAGGGGATATGGTTTAGGGGTGATTATGGTGGTGCTGGGCTGATGGCTGGACTAGATGATCTTGAAGGTCTCTTCCAATCTTGATGAGTCTGATTCTCTGAAGAATGGGTGCTATTGCTAACTATAAATACCATTAATTATTAAAACTAGTCATCATTGTACTGTTAAGTTTTTCCAAAATCTTTCCTGTTCACCAGACACAGAAAGTATCTTTGACCTTTCAGACCAGAAAATGAGGCTTAGAAAAGTATCCATCTTTTCAGCACAAAGAAGGTTGAAGATTGGTAATTCTATCCTTTCCTCCTTTATTATCTATAGAAAGAGGATGTAAACTTGGGAATGTATATCAGGCTGGTGAGTCATGCTGATTAACAGATATTTAGCCAGGCTCATTTGCTCAACCTTAATGCTTGTCACATGTCATGCCACGAATTCCACTGTGCATTACAAAGGATTTGACATCATGGAAGTAATTATTCCAAAATGATCCTGATGGATTAAAAAAAAAATAAAAATAAGGTAATTTAGTCCTAAACCCAACATTGTCTAATGAGAATGTTTCTGGGTCTGCAAATCCATAGTCATGTTTTATTTATAGCCTGCCTATGATTCACCATTAGAGTTTCTTTCAGATTTTGAAACAAAAATTGTTCTTCCATGAACGAGTGTTTTTAGATAACCACAGCTGCTCCTCACTAGCTGCTGTTTCAATAGCAGAAAGCCTAACACTAGTATTCTTATACATCTTTACTCTTATCTGCTCAAATTCAAACATATTTCAACACACACAATCAATCCCATTGTGAAGAATTCAGGCAGCAGCCACCGCAGCCAGCATTTGGCTTGTCAGCAAAACCCCTTTTCGTTCCAAAGAGGAACAGCTGATGGAATGAAACTTTGCTGTTGGCTAGAAAGCTTTGAAAGGATTGTGCTGTCCCAGCTCTGCCCCAGCTGTGCCAAAATGCCTCTGAAGATGTTTAAGGCAGTTGTCAGAAACTCTACTGGGTAGGCAGCAAAGAAAGGCAGGACTCTACTTAGCCCTTCTGCTGCTTTAGCATTGAGGGCTGCAATTTAAATTTTTCTGTGTATTGCTTGCTGGGTGATAAAAAGATGAGTGGTCTGAAGTGATTTGGCATTGAGAAAATTAGTTTGGGAGGTTTTGTGGTTGCAGTTTACATTTCTGCTCTCTTGATTTAAAAGCCTTCTCTGCAAATGGACAAGTTTACAGGTTGTTTAAGAAGCAGAGCTTGAGCTAAATATTTCTGGTAATCATGTGCCAAAAAAAAATTTTGGTCATCTCTGCACACACATTTCCCCCTATATATACCTAGTAAGGTTTGTTTCCACTGGGATAAAACCCTGTTGAACCTTCTGGGCTGCAGGGGTACTGTTTACCGACAGATGCTTTTGCACTTTCAGATACCAAGTTATTATTATGCTCCCATGTGCTCTTTCATGATCTAATCCAACTTGAATAGAGAGAGACTCTGAGTTAATAACCAGCTCACCTACCCTGGCATTTCTTACTGTGTACCTCTACAGACAGTGCTGGAGAAGTGAGACTACAGCTTCACATATATGACTGGCATAGCCACATCAAATGGAGCTGGTTTGTTGTCTCCCCTTGGTTCATCTCAGTGTTGGAGATGGCTACAAATAAAACTTTGATCGATGCCAGTAGGGATGCAGAGATGATTGAGTGGCAGTGAAATTCTTACTGTACTTGTGGTGCTTTGTGAGTAGAAAACAACTGAAGCATTGTGACTGTAATCAGCACATCTGGGGAACTCATAGGATGAGTTTGTAATGTTGGCCTAAGGTTGTAACATGAATGCTCTTGTCACTTATACTCCTGGCAGCTTACTGCTGTCTGGCAGCTTGGAGAAGGCAGAAAAAGCTGTAGGGAGTAGTTAAGTGGATGACTTTTGACTCTCTGTAAATAGAAAAGGAAAAATTCAGGTCTTTGGGCAGTCCTGTAACTTCAGTATTTGCAAGTCTGCTATTTCATTCCTGTGGGCAGCCAGAAGACTTGGCTCTTTCAAGAGTATGTTCCCCTTTCAAGAATATTGTGATTATATGGACCTACAGTGCAAAATGTCTCATACTACATGAGTACTTAGTCAACTGTCCATAAAAATAATATATACACCCATAAAAGTAGAGCAGCTTCACATAAATTCTTCTTTTTTCACTTAGAACTACATGTTCATACTTATTCGCCAAATATATATCTGAAAAAAAACCAACAGTCATCAAAACTAGGAGATTTCTTTCCATGAGAGAAGGTATCAGAAATGAGTACTGGGATCACTTTTCTGCTGTTGGTATTCCTATATTCAGTGTGTTTGGGAAGCAGTTACATGCATTTTCTATTTTGTTTTGTATGTTCTCAGTGCAAAACACATGCATGATTTCTATATCTCTTTCAGTTTGATTTCAGCATTAATCTGTTTTGTATAAATTTATTTCCTGTGCCAAATTTTTATGGAAATTACATCTTAAATATGCTAAGTGGAGAGGTCAGATCTCTCTCTATTTGTTAAACAAATTAGTGTTAGAGGTTCTGTACAGTTCCAACACAAAAACCACGAGAAAGGCTATGAGGAGGGAAGCACTTAGAAAAACCCAATGAAAAGTACTTTGCAATGTCAAAAATCATAGGGTTGCTAACAAAAAATGCAGATTTGCCAAAAAATTCCATGTGAAGGAGTTAACTTAGTTTAAGCTAAAATATTAACTACTCTGACTGCCTCACTCACTACAGGAAATATATTAAGTATTTCTTTAAAATGTGACCTTGGAAATCTGAACCTGATAATTAGTGGTAACAGGGGAACAACTGAAGATCTTTGAGCTCTGGTTGGTGTGGGTAAAGATCCATATGTATTTGGATATATAGCTGAAACTGATCCTATTTATGCTTTGCTCTTCCCATTTCACAAGACAGTCTTTGGGCTATCCTGCTTCTTTGAACAGACAACCAAGGCTCTTAACCTACAGACCATCTCCCTCCCTCTCTCCCTCGATTCCCATTCATCTCCAGCCATGTTTAGCTCTTCCCTGCTGGATATGTGCACCACTTGCATGACTGCTACTGCGTGACTGAGCATATATCCAGGGCTTCATGAAAAGCTCTGATCAGCATTCAGTTCACAATGATACACAAGGATTTACAGCCAGGGTAACAGGGTGGTCTCGCCTGCAAATTTATAACTTTCAAAGAAAGCCAAGTTGGGTAACTTTTGTGCTCATTGCATAAGGAAGCCTTACAGTGATCTTAAACTTAGATGGAAAAGAGGAATGATGAAATAGGGATCAGTCTTATATGAAGAAATGGACTGCTTGAAAGAGAGGAAAAGTTGAAGGGTCTAGAGGTAAAGAATTGCTGATTGATCACCCATCATGACAGAAAAACAGGAAAGAGACAAAAAATAGAAACAAAGGAGTAACAGTCCCTGTAGAGGGAATAGGAAATTGGAAAGAGGAAGAAAGACCAAAGGAAAAAGTTATAAGGCTTCTGATTTCTCTTTTGATGGCAGTAGTTCTTTTATTCTAGGAATCAGTAAAATAAGTCTACTTATCTAGCATCTGTGGTGATTTAAAACTTTGCTGCCTGGGGGCTGCTTTTTACCATCTTCTGTTGGAGGTTCCCCAGCCCAGCTGCCCCAGCAGAGCAGGGACAACAGCAATGGGCTCCCCTCAACCCTTTGGCCATCTGGCAGTCTGGGTTTAATGGCCAGGAGTAATAAGCTGGAGTTTCCTACCTGACTCCTCACTAAAGCAGGTGGGATCCATGCACACAGTGAGTAAAGCAAAAATGGTTCATACACACAAAGTATAAAGCCAACAAGGTCCATGCACTGTCACTGAGCCTGCAGGTCCAGCAGGTAAGATCCGTGTACACAGTCCCACCAGATGGCACAGTGGGAACTCTGGCAGAAGACTGAGAGGTGGCAAACTGTTTTTGCAGTCACAACAGCTCAGAGGCTTTTTGAGGGAGTCATATGTCTGCTAGGTGAGATGAGCTATTCCAGTCAAATAAATAAGTTGTTTCTTCGCTGGGACCAGTTTGTTCTTAGGATGTTGCCATACTTTGTACCCATTTATTAAGAAAGAATTGAAAAAAGACATAATTTTTTTATCCTCAGTTTGTGGATCATGGGAGAACCAAATGGAAATTGCACTGCAGCACAAACTACTTAGTTACAGAAGGATATCCCTGTTTCAGGGTCTTTATATGAAATCTTTGTGAAGCCACAGGGGTGAAGAAGAGGGCCTCGACAATTCAGTTAGATTATTGTATTAAAAATATTCTCTGAAGTATAATACAATTAAGTCACTGGAGGAAAAAATAAAAGATGCATTAGACCAAGAACATGCATTACATTATGATTATGGTACCATAATTCCTGTGAAAATAAATCATAATCACGTATTTCCTTTTTGAAAGCCAGTGGATATGCCATCTCTGCCTGGAGCTCTAGTCAAACTTGTATTCTACTGAAAATAAATTAAAATTTTTCGAAGTTAAACCTGGAAAAATAAAACTTTTGCATGTTGGATATCTTTCCTTAATATAACCAGTGTATATGGTTAAATTTAATTTGAATGCACTGGTTTGGAAGCTCCAGCTATTTTAAAAAGTCCTCAAAGAGACATATGTAATCATTTGAGAACAAAATATAATTTCATCATTTGTTCATAATATTCTAATTTTTTCCTCAAAATTTTGCTGAAAGTGATGGAAAATGAATTGGTATTGAATATTAGGGTCAAAATTTTCAAATTTGAGCACCTAAAATTAGATTTCTAACTCCATATTTAAATAGCTAAATATAAGTAGCCTGATTTTCAGAGCTGCTGAGCAATCCCAGCTGCCACTGAAATCAGTGGGAGCTTTAGGTAAATACCAGATTGCCTATTTAGTCTCATTATCATGTAAAGACTAAATAGGGGTTGATATACTTTAGCCAATGTTATTAAAGAAGGTTGTTGTGGTAGGACAGGGATCTGTAGAAGTGCATAGAAAACTCTCAGTGAGTTTCAGAGGCCAAGCTGTTGCTCATGTGGGCACAAACCCTTCCTGAGCCATCCCTCCCGTTAACTTAAACCGTATCAGAGGGCCCCGTGCCACTTCTGAATGGTCTCTGGCAACTAGGCTGCAATTGCTGTCCTAGAGAAATCATTGTGCCAATCTCCTTTACTGTCTAAAGACTTCTCCTGATGTATAGGCTTCGCCAAACCTTTTCAGCTTCCTTCTATTCCATTCTTTCGAATGGCTATTTCACTGCTCCCTGTCCCGTTCCTGATGTCTGCCCTCCGACAGCGCCGTCCGGCTGTGCCTGGGCTCCAGCACCTCTCCCCAGGCTGCTGCCCGTGGCAGAGGGGCAGCCCTGCCGCCGTGCCTGCCTGTGGCTGCTGCCCACAGCTCCCACGAGTCCAGGCTGGGAAGAGCTGGCGAGTGGCTCTGTGCACCTCCTGGGTGTAGCCCATGGCCCAAGGGCAGCCGGGACTCACAACACTTCTTGCGTTTCTTGCGGTTTTTCCATGCAAGGTGGTTTGAGACAATATCACAGCTCCCACACTGCCTCACACCTGGGACAGGAGAGGCTTTCCTGCACAGGCGTTGTGCTGGGACCTGCACCCTTGGTCTGTATTTTGTGAAGTAGTGCTTTCTGATAGTTCTCCATTACCTCTTCAAGCCTCTTTCCCTACAATAAAAGTTGTATAATGTTTATTTTTACTCCGCATGGCTTTTCCAGGCTCAAAAGCTTCTCTGAGCCCTCCAGAGAGCCCTGGCGGAGCAGCTGCCCAGCTGCGGGCCTTGCTCTCTCCCTCTCTGCCGAGCCCAGCAGCGACTGGATACTGCTGATTATGAAACGAAACAAAAGAGCAGCAGCTTCCACTGAACAAGCAATTGATGCAAAGATCAAAGAAGAAGCAAACAAAACACATCTTGAAAGAGAACAATTCAAAGCATCAAGCAGATGCTTCATTTTCCCTACCTTGCGGTACATCTGCAGAGAAAAGCCTCAAGTCACTGAAGTCAACATCCAACCTGACAGGAGCCAGGATTCCGCATCCAGGGTTTTAATCCCTGGCTTATGTCAGAAGTGCTACATTCCTCACATGTTTTGGTTTTTTGGTTTGGCTTAGGTTGGTCTTTTGTCTCATTCCACTTCATTTTCACAGCCAGGGGAACTCTGCTTTTTAGCACAGTTCCCAGTCTTTCCTTGGAGTAAGATGGATATTCTGTGTGTAAACCCTGATTTCATCAGGCGTGTGACCTTCAAGGGTTATATTTCTGTTTAGCTTCCAGAAGCTCATTTAGCTATCATGGTCTCAATTGAGGTTGCAACAGGATCTGGCAAAATTTAATTTGTGCTTTAAGTTGCTAATGTTCTATTTGATGGTTAATAATTTCACCGGGCTTTAGTTTGCATTCAAGTCTTCCATGTAAAACATCTTTAAAAAAAATAAAGAAAATACTTATTAGCTAACCTTTTTGGTAAAAATACAGAGAAGGGCTGTAAATATTTCATAAGAGAAAAAAAATGTCCGAAAAATTTTTGGGTTTTTTTATGTTAAAAAAAAGGTCAAATTTACTTTCAAATAAATGAGAAGTTTAAATGCCTCCATGCCTGGAAGTAGGTGATTCTTGGGAAAAGTGGGAAGAAGAGACTCCTATTTTTGTATCAGTATAACTTTCTGTGCTGAAAGGAAGTAAAATTTGTACTCAAAGTCAGTGGACAAATTGCTGAACTTAAAGACATTGAATACAAAGAAAAGAGAACAGAATGTTTTCAAAGACATTTATAATCATCACAGCGTGAATATTGATGGACAAGATTGAGGACATTAGGTTTTCTGAAGTGCCTGAGTGAATTATAAGCCTGAGAATCACTGAATTTGAATGATGATTTGAGACACCTGCCTGGTGTGATGCAACACTGGGCAGTCACCCCTGCGTTCTTCACAGTCGGCCCTAAGGTATTTTGACAGGAATTTACTACAGAAAGTCAACACTGAATGGAATAACGTGGATTTGTGACAATAAGGAAGAGGTAACATTTAGAAGAATTTAATGAGACACTTAGAGGGAAAAAAGTTCTGGAAGGAAGAAAAT
The DNA here is from genome assembly GCA_013397915.1 of Daphoenositta chrysoptera. NCBI lineage: Eukaryota > Metazoa > Chordata > Aves > Passeriformes > Daphoenositta > Daphoenositta chrysoptera. Next base: position 1,246,296 of record VZRO01007213.1, on the reverse strand, counting down.
AGGGAGTAGATAAAAGGGGCTATACCAGTTGTAAATGTCAAGAAAGCTTTCAATTCTTTGTGTAGGTAAACATCTCTGAACACATGTTCTTGAAGAATGGATTTGATTGTCAGATATTCAGAGTGAATTGCTTTCCACTGTTATTTCTAATGATGGTGATAGAGATTATATTTTGATACAATAAGTTATGAGCAAGTATCTTGTCTGACAAGTGTTACTTCTTATAATTTTCATTGACAATATTCCCATCATTGCTGCTAGATGGTATTGCCTCCCTCTCATACTACTCCACCATCTCATACAAAAATGGGTCTTACTAGAGTTTCTGCCTCTCCCCATCCTTTTGCCCCATCCCCTACCATTAATTTCCCCTTTTCTGTCACAGCCTGTCTCCAGTTCTGAGGTCTGTGGACTATTATCTGCCTCTCATCTCCTCAGTCCCTGCTATTTCAAGCTCTCTTTCCTCCTTTATTTCTGTTCTCATTATCTCAGACTCACCTTCAACTCTGTTGGCTCCTATCCCACTGCCTGCAAGCATGCTCTTGCATATTCTAGGTCAAAATAAGGCTTCTTTATCCAACTTGCCCAGTTACAATCCTATCTCCTTCCTCACCTTTGTTTTCAGCACTCTAGGGCCCAGATCCAAAAATCTATTTAGGATCCTAACTTGTCCTTGAATGGCTAAATGTATTCTGAATGCAGTACTGCCTCAGTTTTCTTTTCTTAGTTCTCATGATGACCTTTTAAATGTCCCTTGTACCTTGTGACAGCTGATTTACTTTTTTGGGAAACATTTATATGCTTTCGTTCTTTACGGAAGAGACAGTGTAAGAATTGAGTAGGTTGTACTTGTGCTCCTACAGCCTCAGTATCATTCCCCTGATAGTAGCCACTTCCAAGATGGAGCTGAGAGGAAACTTCTTACTATGTTTGTATTGGACTAGTTATCACAAATTAGTTCACAAAAATAAAAGGAGCAATGAAGTGTAATTCCCATGTTCATTATATTCTCTCTCCATCAACAAGAAATCTTCCCATATTTTAACAAGACATATGGGCTATTCAACCCTTCAATAAATCTGCAGTCAAATAGGCTGCTAAGCTGAACTAACTAATAGGACAATGACATACATGACTGCTTCACAATAAGCACATCTTAACATTTCTAATAAGTTTAATTCTGTGGAAGCAGTGTTCAGGACACAGAGGAGATGGGAGCAGCTCAACACAAAGAACAGAGACCGATGGAAGGAATTCAGCCAGCAAGCATGGAAAGACATTCCTACACAGGGATTTTGGATTTCATGGGTAGAGCTGTTGAACCACTTGAAGGCTGTAACACAAATTTCAGAGGATCCATAGAGAGGACCTGGGTGTTGCAATGTGTCATATCACAGCATCTTTTAATGTTTTAACCACCTAGAAGTATTCACAATACAACACTTAGAAACCCATCTGTGAGGGTCCATGAACTGGGATTCACAAAATCCAGCTGCTGGAGAAGGCAACTGGGAAGTGCTATGGAGATGTCAGAGCATTTGAATGCTTTTCTGGCTTGTTAGTCTTTCAAGTCACAGGCACTTGCAGAAAGTGATCCCATCTTATTAATTCCTTTGGGACCAACGGTGCTGAACTGTTTGCTGGAATAAAAAAGATAAATTCAAGTCCTTAGTTTAAAAAAAAATGACAAGAAATTAGTTTTGCTTCCTAAAGCTGGCTGTGAGGAACATGAAGACACTTAGCAATAGCAAGTAATTGGTGTTTTCGTTATTAACTCCCTGGCTTGTCAGAAGCTGGCAGAGATGCTATAAAGATCTGAGTTCTGTGTTTAGATGTTTGAGGTCAGCCAGCCAAGGTTCCTTCTTTGGATTCAGCTCACAGGTGTTATTCTCTTGGTTGTGCCTGACATTATTTTATGTTTCTTAACTTCTCACATGAATGGTTAATGGCCCGGAACAAATTTTGGAAGGACGCCTAAAACAGAGCAAAACTGTAGAATGATGATTGCTTTTGGTACATTTTTGCATTCAGCAGGAGCCTGATTTTCTCATTTGGGCTTCAGGAGCTAAAATGTCCCCAGTACTGCCTTCCCATGCCTGCCCATCGCAATGCCGTACACAGAGGATAACAGGGAATCTGCTGTGTCCTATCTCTAAGCTGGCCTCGTTAGTACAAGCTTGGTTTGAGTGTTTCATCTTTGACTTCACAGCTGGTTGGAAATGACTTACTGTACAAGTGGGGTAATCAGAAACCCTCATTGCTTTAATATCGATCTACATACAGTGGTTGCTGATCATATTTTGGAGTCTCTTTACATTTTAGGGTAACAGAAAGCTGTCCTAATTTTCTTCAGTAGAACATAAAAATATCCCCTTCTCATAGAAATGAAACGTAGTAGCAGATAACTAAATTTAAGTGATGTCAATAGCTACATTTTCCTTTTAATAATTTAGACTACATAATACAATTTGCTTAGCTGGATCACTTACTGCCTATGTATCATCTCAGATCAACCACAGAACACCAGAATTTATTAATACAACAGAAGAACATAAAATATAATTAGCTTCTTAAAAAATCCATTATAGTGTCAATAAGTTCAGCTGACTTTGAGGGTGTGAATATATTTGAACTCTGCTATTAAGGCATGATCATTTACTGAAATCCAGTGATATACAGAAGGGACATCCATGATGTGATGTGACCTAAGACACAGTGGTCACAACAGAGGGCATGCTGGGATATTTTATAAGATGTAAAGGAAACACTGAAGTTTTCATCCACTAATTTCAGCAAAACTCAATTAAATTTTGTTGAGCTGTGCTCAGGTATTCTAGAAAACTGAACCAACAGCCTTTCAGTGGTGTAGCAATAAAAGCTTTCCACCTTGCATGTCATAGAAGTTTAATCTGGGAAGTAAAAAGAAGAGAGGGGAAAAAAAGAGAAATGGATCTGGGATGTAAGAATGAAAAATCATTATTTTTTTCCTTTCTTGCCTTCCCTCCTGGAGTGTCACGAGGACCCACAGAAGGTGGTAGTCTGGTGTCACACTTCACCCTGTAGAGGCTGGGACTGCAGCTGCCCTGGACACATCCCTCTTGCTGCAGGGTGAGCAGTGCTGGGCTTGCTGCCAGTGAGAGGTCTTTGCTGTGATTGTGCATTTGTTTGAATTATGGGCTCAGTCCTTCCCTTTGCTTGGCTGCTGGGTAGGGTCCATGTGCAGATATTTGGCATCTCTCTGCCCCTCTCCAGAGCTGTTCAGGAATGCTGAAGAAGCTGGCAGCTCCACAGATGTGCTGGGACTCCCACTGTGGTATGGACAGCAAGTCAGGGCTCAGCTTGTGAAAAACAGAATCCCCATGCCAGATGTCTGGCAATCCCCACACTCTCCATTGATCTGAACAAGGGACACTGTTTCCATGTATATTTAGTAAAAAATTTTTAATAAAGTCTGGCGAGCAATATAGTGTAAGGAAATGTGTTTGCTTAACCTGGCACACAACCCTCCTGGTTATGTGGATGGACAGGGACTGTTGCCCAGACCAAACATAATTTCTTCTGCTTCGAAATACTGACTGATATATAGTACTGAATGTGATTGTGTGCATTTATTACTTGAACATTGACAGTGTAGTTATATATACAAATATACAAAATATGTCTTTATATGTATATATCTTTATATCTCTTCATCATTAATATACTTAAGTCAGGAAAAATCAGATGCCTGTTTAAATAATATTCTTCTATGGTTTTTTTCCCCGATGTTGTCTCCTAAAACCGCGTTATAAACAATAATAAATAGCTGAATATAGTAAGAAAGTGCTGGACAACTCAGGTCATAGAAAGAAAACAGAATTTTGTCATTTGATAGGGATATTAAAGAAAAAATCAAAGTCTGGGGGTTTTTTGCTTTCTCTTGTGATGGAAGATGATAAATGTCAATGAGCTTTCAAAAAACCCACTAGATTCATTGGAGCCAATAATGCGAAAACTCTCTGTGCAACAATAAATTTGGAAAGTTATTTATTCTTGGGATTGAAGTCTTAGGCTGCAGGGGTAGCAGCACTTAAGGTTCTCACTTTGCGCATTTTCCCTGAAAATGGAAAATAAATAACTCTGTGACTAAGCCTTTTTTTTAAATCCTAAAATAAAGGCTTTTAGATGCAAACCAGTTACTCTACAGCAGCAAGCTCCCACTAACACTTACTGTACCCTCAAAGAAGAGAGGTGGCACCCCAAATAAATATGAGGTAACGTACCTCTTTTCCTAAGAAGAAATTCCCCTACAGTTGCTGCACTAGTGCCAATGCTCTGAAGTACCTGAATTTCAAGGTGATGAAATATCTGGGGATCTTGCATCTATGCCTGAGAGATCTACCCATTAAGAAGAACAGATAAGGTAATACTTTTTATTGTAGCATGTGTATTTTAGGCACTTGGCCCTGCATCAGCACCCATTGCCCCTCAGAGCCAGGGTGTAGCTGTACAGCTCCCAAGCTGGGGAGAAGCCCAGGGGAGCCAGCACAGGAGTGCAGATTTGCATTAGCCAGAAAGGAGGAAAAGTGTGAAGAGGATTGGATCTAAGTACAATATAGGGGCCTTTATTTTAGCACTTCACTCAAGGTTCGTAAGACATCATGAAATGAGGTTCCTGGGCCTTTTTCTGGTGATGCCTCTTGATGAGCTAATCGGTCAGGCGTGATAGTGGGATGCAGGAGACTGAATTTCCATTAGATTTTTTCTTCAGCATTTGTATTTATTTTCATGTTTACCACCTCCCAAAAGCATTATAAAACCAGCAGCATTATAGCCCCCCTCTCCTTCTGCTTAATTGCTTCATGTGTGGTGCATTACCATACATCACATGCATAGCTGCAAAAAGCAAGGGGCACAGTTCTTTATATGTCTGGTTAGGGCACTCACTTGGAAGTGACGAGACCCAGGCTTCAGTTGCCTATTCCTGCTAATGTTTGTGATCTTTATATTTAGTCATCAATGAATAAACGTATTATTTCAGTGCTTCAGAGACAAAATCATTTAGCACTGAGTTGCTCCTAGGAATGCTTAGACCTTTGAGCACCTAGGTATTCCTTTTTCTTTGGGAAAAGATAGATATCTAGAGTTCCCAAGTACCATTTTGGTGAGGAGCAAATTTATAACGTGCAATGGTTTTGCTTTTGGAGATGAGCTTTGACCTGCTGCTCCAAGAAAAGAACTTGGATTTCTTGCAGCTGACAATCTAATTAGTGTATGTATCTTTTCCAGTGGGAGAAAACCAAATAGATTAATACAGACAAAATAACTTTCTAAGCAGTAGGGACTCTCCTTATGGTAATGTTATTCACTGCGTTTTCTGGATAATGGATCAAAAGAAAATGATCATTTATCAGAGGAAGTAAAAAAAATGCTTAGCTGAGTTCAGTCCTTGGTAAACGCTGTCTCTGATTTGGGACGTGCTATTTTTGGTGCTTTGTTATGTTATTTGATATACATAGCTGGTAAAGTACTTGAAAAAGGTGAAGTTTTCACAGAAGTACTCTCAGTCCTGTAGCATCCAAGGTCACAGGGCTCTTACAAATAGGAGAGTGTAGATAAAGAGAAGCTGGCATGTGTCCTGGAAAGATGCTGCTAGTCGATCAAAAGAACAGACTAAATTCCTAAGAAGTCATTTTCCACTGTTCAGAAATTAGGGGCAAATTGAGAGTTGGGTTGGTTTTTTGGTTTTGTTTTAGGTTTTTTTTATTTGTTTTTGTTTGTTTGTTTGTTTTTGAATAGCTGAGACAGCAGAAAATACTGAGATAGAGATGCTATCCTGTGTATTCTGTGGAGATGTACGGAGATGGAAAAATTAGGAAGAAATAGTAGAAAAGCCTTGTATCAAAGTATTCCTATGTTTTCTTTTCCCAACTTCCTGAAGTTTTTTTTTCTTTTCGCAACTTCCTGATCCTTCTCCTGGCCATCTCTGGGACCAGGGCAGCAGAACATAACACAAGGATTAGTGCCAAAACCAGTTTGTGTATGAAGAGAGGCAGGACCTGTGACATCTGTGTTACTCCCATATTGCTACTATGGAAACTTCCTAATTCACTGACTCATGGCTGTGACTGCTGGGGAATACAGCAGCTGGAGCACCCTGGAGAGCCTGTGAAAGTGGTGGTGTTTGCTCCACCAGCTGCTGGTGCTGCAGCCTGCCCTGCACTAAAGCATCCAATGCAAGTTGTTAGGAACCCGCAAAATCTCCATGGATAACTTGAACCCATTTTATTTTTAAACCCATTGTCATAAATGAACCTCTGACAAAGCATTTGTGAGGGCATGTTCTGCCTGAAATGTAGGAATTAAAGATTATAAAAGAGAGATTCTCCAGTGCCCAGGTCTGAGTGAGGTTTCCATATGAAGAGTCTGAACACTATCATAGGGAGAAACTATTCACCATTTTAGTAAAGGGTGGATTTTGGGCATGTTAAAGTCCTTTCAAATAGAGGGCCTTAGACATTGCAAATCACCTGATTTCTTGCCTGGAAAGGCCTTTAGTATGCTTGTGGAGGCCGTTGTCCATTGTGAATAAATCACAACCACCCAGTGTTTGAAGCATAATTGTAATTGTGTCAGGCATCAAATTTCATAGCTGTTTTGTGCAACAGCAGACTTCAAGCTCTCCTGCCGTGGTGGGAGGGATACACAGTACAGTGGAAGCTTTAATTTCTGCTGATACTAATGCTGTATCAATTACTTGCTCCATTTCATTTTAATCACTTTAGTTTGTTTAACCTAGAACGGTGTAGAAGGAGTAATGAAGGAATCCAATTACTACAGCTCTACTCGGGAAAAAAAACTGAAATAAAAAAGAAATAGAATTCCGAGCATGTGTGGGTTTTTAAAATAATACTGTGATGACCCACCTAAGCTAGAAAAACAGTTAAGAGTGACTCTCACTGTAGTCCTGCTAAAAAAAGAAGCTGCTCAGAATGAACAAACATAACCTGGTATGAATTTTGGAGAATAGTTTATTTTTATCAGCCATCTAATTGTGCTAATATTCTAATATGAGTATGGAATAGAATGTGAGTAGGTTGCTTGTTTTCTCTGCATCAAAACTGATAATAGTTTAAATTCTTTTCATGCTTCAAGCAAAAGGCACTGAATGAGTACATCCAGAAGTGAGTTAAAATGCATTCTACTCCTCACAAAAGACAGAACTTCTGAAAATTGCAATGTAATGCCAGCAAAACATGTTGTTCTAAAGAAAGTCTGAGAACTAAAAATGGTGTCAACTTCAAAGCTTAAGTGATAATAGTTAATTAGTGCTGAAATCACTGTTAAAAAGAAATTCAGGTCCTAAGTCCCGTGCATCCTGATGCCATGAGCAAAAAACCACATACATAAAGTGAACTCCAATAAAACCAATACTGTCATGAGCAGTGTTTAGAGTGAAGGTGTTAACTGTCCATCAGTGCCCAGTCCCACACTGCTGTTTACCAGACTCAGGACCTAAGATTCCTTCTAGCTGCCAAGCAGCTGTGCCAGCACCCAGTACGTGCTGCTCTGTTGTACAACTGGAGTTTCATTTTGGGTTGGCCTGCAGCCCTCACTGCTCCCAGTCTCTGTGAACAACAGGAAAGATCTTCTTGTTTTTCACGTTACTGTGAGGGCACGTACTCAATTTCTGGGCCAGAGACAAATTCAGGTTTGCTATCTGCTTTTCTTGCAGCAGTTCTTTGATACTTTTGGGTTTGGTTCTGCATGTGCTGAAGAGGTAAATAACACTTGGTTGCTGAGCTGGAGGTGCTCGTATTGCCTACCTGCACTTCTCAGTTCACAGGCTCAAGGACATAAGGTATTTGATTCGGGGAATGATGAAGAAGGCCAAACTGTAACCATATAGTAAAGCAAAACAGAATTAGCTGGTCATTGACAACCTGGAGTTTCCTGAAATCAACAGTTTTTTCCTACTTTCTGAATGGCTAAGGGGACACATTTCCCTGATACCAGTGTTGAGGACATCCCTAGACAATGAAGTACAATCCATTAGAGCAGCTCTTTCACCTAAATCAAGAAAGTATTACAAATTTTTTTGGCCAGTGGAAAAGATCAGATATTTCTTGAGCATCAGCCAAATTTGGGCACCAAATGAAATTACTATTTTCTTCTTAACACTGTTGAAACCAAGGCTGGATAAAAGTAATATCTCCAGTTGTCAAAACCTATCTGCTCTTTGTTTTCTAGATCTGCCTTTTCACAATCCAGGGAGCAGGACCACTAACCCACAGAGGTGAACTTACACTGTAAATATTTCTCCAGTTTGCTTTGATCTAGCAAAGCAAAGCAAGGGAACAGAGTATCAGCATATCGAGATCAGATTCATTCCTATTATCTGTTTAATGTTCTGATTTCAAAGTCCTCAAGACTGCCTTTATTCATGGCAATGTCCCAGATGTTTCATCTCACGTTTGCCGAGTGGTGCCACAGCTTCCTTGTGCCCTGCACTTGCACACAGTAATCACTGTCCCATTAGCACTCAGGGCACATATGTCTCCTAGCCAAGCTGGCAACTGGCCTTGCTTATTAAATTCCCTTCTCAAGTTATTTAAGCTTATACGTAGTATCTGAATCAGCATTATGCATGCTTACCTCACATCTGTCCTGTGTGGAATCAGGCTACATAACTCTCTTTGTGTTGACAGAGGGAGAGTAACAATTCACCGTCTGTCTTAATGAAACATTTTCCACAGTGCTGTAGCCTGATAGAAAGTGAAATTATATTTGCTTAGAAAAGGAAGGTTTTTTTTTTTGCAAGGAGACAGCTTTTGTTCTGTCAGGAAGATATGTATCTAAATCTAGGTATGCCCTTTCTCCTGCCAGCAGCAAGCTGGAATGGTATGCTTCCTGATTCTCCATTAGGGACAAAGATACCATCAGCATTTGGGCCCCTGGCTGCCCTTGCACAAGCTCTAGCAGCAGGTGTTATGCAAGGATTGGGCAAAGGTAATACTCCTTATAGAAATAAGAAAACTAGCAACTTGTAGGTGTAAGTGTACAGATGTGCTTTAATACTGTGCATGTTTCCTTAATGGCCTTAATTATAATCTAAATTATTTGTAGTGTTCTTGTTGTTATGTTAATGTTCTCATAAGAGATGAAATGCCACTGAGGTTTGTTCACATTGATTTAAATTACTCTTTTTTAGTACTATGATCCTTTTGCCTAGGGGTAAACTACTGCTGAGCATATTCATGCAATTTTCCTGAGGGAAGAATTAAGCTATTGGTCTATTTACCATCTTAGAACATGTAACTCTGAAATGGGGCAGTTTCAGTTGGAGTAGAGGATGGGCACTGAAGGATGACATGGTGGTTTTTCCATGGTATGACAGTCTCTACCCTGCCCCTCAACATGTGCCTGATGTGCAGGGTGTGCAGCCTGTTTGGTGTAACCCCACTGAGTGCTGAGTCCCCGGGGTTCAAAGGACCTCCATCAGCAGCCTTTCACAGCAACAGCCTCTCTGTAATCATGACACTGGTTTGAGCCAGTGGGAGAAGAAGATCACAAAGATGGCAGAAGAAAAATAAAGGGACAAAGAAAAGGTGAAAGATGGAGAAATAGTGTATTTTATGTTCACATTTGCACATTTAACAATTCAGGAATTTGTCTGACTACTTAGTCTCTGCATGACTTTTTCTTTTCAATTATTTTGAAAGTTTGAACGCTTCATTACAAGATTCAGTGGCAGGACAACTTTCCAGTAGCTTGATAATGACTGTTTCCCTGGCTAATGAATCTCTCTGTTGTGCTCAGTATTCCACTGATTCACATATTCTCTTACAGGGAGTCAGGTAGCCTCAGGTTATCAATTAATAAAAAATGCTCTGCTTTACCCTCCTCTGCTGTTATGTTTTTGATGTAATTATGAAGCATTTCCTTATCAACTTGTTCATGATCAGTCCAGATTCAAATTTGAACCTAAAATGAAAAAAGAAAAAAGAAACCCAGGAAAAAAAGAGGCAGGCCTGATGGACCTTCACATTTACACAAACAGGGACAACCGTGGGAAGAGGATTCACTGGGACTCCTCCCAGCCCTCCCACAGCTTGCTGGCATTATTGCTGCCTTCCTCTGCCTCCCCTCCAATTTGCTCTTATTCTTTCTCTGAAGATAATGTGAGTGGGGAGGCAAGAATAAGTAAGTGACACTGAGAAAATGGGAAGAAAGGGAAAAAAAATAATATGTTACAGCAACAGCCACATTATTGTGAACTTGCTGCTTTCTGAGCTCAGCAAGGCCTTCCCCAGCCCCTCCTTCATTTGCCGTGCCTGCACACTTGAGGCAGTCACCCAAAACTCTGCCTGCTGCTGCCAGCTCCTGCTGCAAAGGCATGAAGGCAGCTCTGAGGGCCAGGGACTGCATGGTTCATGAACTCGAAGGAAAGAATTCTGCTTGAACCTGCCTCAGGGTCACAGAGACCAGGACAGAAAAATAGTTTACAAAACACAGTTTTCTTGCAGGTCAAATGTTGTCAGCTCTGCTGGATGTCTGAGTTATATTTTGCTGTTTTATGATGAAACTGCTTCAAATGTGTCCCAAAGGTGCGACCTCTATTGAGCCAGACACTGCTCAACTTTTTTTGTTAAAATAATTGTTCTTGGCCATGTGTTCATGTACAGGCCTGTGTCTCTTCTCACCTTATGATGGAAGTGTATCACACAAGGCTTTTGGAAGAAGACAATTTACCACAAACCGTCATACACACAAGCCCTGAATTTGTCCTCCTGCCACAGAAAGCTATGTAGCAGGTGTTCAGACAAAAGCTCTGCAGAACACCCCTTCCTCACATCCCTGCTCAGCATAGGCCACAAAACACTCCCAGTAGGTTGGGGAAAACTCAGACTTAAATTATAAGTTTAAAAGCCACAGCTATGCTGTTTTACAAAAAATAGAGGGAAGATCATGTGGCATTCGTGGGGTGAAAACAAAAAAACCTTAGAAATGGGTCATGCCTTTTTCTTCCTTCAGAGAAAAGCAAGAATAGTCCCTGATAACCTCAATTGAGAAAAAATTCTCTTCCCATCTCAAATCTGACAATGGTAAACGAGACATACCAGGCAAACACTTCTGAGGCCAATATGAAGAAGCAGCTGTGCACTTTGATTTCTTAGTGCTTCACAAAGGGGCAAAAATCTACCCAAAAGCAAGGTAGTCAAGAAGTATAGATCTAGTCTGGTTCCTTCCATCATAATTACAGCAGCTTCATTAAATAATTAATTATCATAATCTAAATAAGATGCACCTATGTGTGGTAAGGTGTCAGTAACAAAAATTGACATGTTGCCTCAGTTAATGTTCAAGTAGGACCAGGGACCCATGTGAAACAGTCCTGCAGCTTCTGATTTTCACTAGTCCCATAGCTGTAGCAAAATCTTCAGTTGTTTATGACATAATATAATATGTATATTATTCAAATGTGAACAATTAAGAGAATCTTCTCTTCACAGGAGTTCAGGATTACAGAGCATGTTATACAATGGGAAGGGCTGATGTGAGCTCAAGGGTGATGTCACATCTAGGAGTGCAAAAAAGCACGTACACATGTAAGACAAACTTACGCAGAACATCTGTATCACTGATTTTTTTCAGTATAACAACTTGCATGAAAATCAGCATAGGGGGGTGGACACTTCTCAAGGGTGAAGGGTTTTAAACTGATTGGACACTTTTTTGTGACATGTCATGTAGAGAAAAAAAGACCATGACCCAATTAGAAAAATTTGCTCTAATGAAAGATCTTTATATCCTTTTTGATGGGTTAATCAGGTTGTGTTAAGGCATATGACTCATGCATGAAGCCAATTTTGATAATTAATCAGGAGACTCAAGTGAGCAATCCAAGAAATGAAAGCACCAGATGAGGGCATGCAGCAATGAAGTCTTGGTTTAGTTCTAACACATAGGGTTCACATGTGAATTTCATGGACTGAAAAGCTGTGTATGGTGTAGTGGAAGGACAGCCTCACTTTGTGTCACCAAATACTTCTTGTAGTTCAGGAAACAGTAAGTAATACATAGTTTCATGTAGAAACCATGAGAACTGGTGGGCTGTGGTCCTTGTGATGTGTGCACCAGGGACACCAATTTACATGGATGGAGTTGGGCAGGGGAGCAGTACAAATATGAAGTGCTGCTTCTTAGTGGGTTTTATGTGGCCATGCCGTGATGTTCTGACACTGAACACAGGGCCATTATTTTTGTATGGTGCCTGCATGCAGCAAAGCACTTTGCCTGTACCACTATTGGCTGTTTATGGCTATCAGTGAGAAGGACAGGAGTGAATGATGGGCTTAGCAATAATCTTAAAATGGGGGATAATGTTGCCAGCAACTCTGTTGGAATAGCAGCACAGATAAGCAGCACTTTCATCCAGGCTATTCCCAGGCTATTCCCACCTCAGGACCTGGAAACACTAAATTCAACTCAGAGAAGCTCTTCAGGTCCTGGTCTTTTGAATGCGTTATTTTTATCCTGCTGTGCTTCAAGACTTGTTTTATTTACGGCACATTCCCCTCCAGCTGCCGTCTCCCCTGGTTTTTTTGTTCTTTTCTGGTTCTTTTTATTTCCTTTTTCACTTCATTCCTTTCCTTGCTTTGACCTTTTACTGTTTTTTCACACTCATCTCAACCCTTCCTCTCAGGCACTGTCCCATTTTCTTCCTTCCTTTGCTTGTCAGTCATAATCTCCTCACTCCTAACTAAGCTGTTGTGCTTCACCAGAGCCTTGTTACATCTAGTCACTCAGTCCTAAAACACCCTGCAATTGGAAGAATTTCCTGTGCTGGTCTCTAGGAAGTAAAGCAGATCTGCACATCAGCATTAGGTGGAGTGGGACGTTTATTATCTAACACAGACACCAAATTATTTTGTTGCATTGGTATGGATGGTACATGGGCTGTGCTTAGTGCAATGAAATTGGGATAAAGGATGGACCAGCACTGGCCCATGATTATTTAGTAGATATTAAGCTCTCTGAAATGGTTTTGGACCATTCCAAAGACTTCTTATCTAGCTGGTGCTGGGCACCTCCTGAGGGATGGCAGCCCACAGACAGCTCTGCTGCAGATACCTTGCCTGGGGGAGGATCCTGTGCTTGTTGGGAGAACTGTAGAGTAAGTCCTCCCTACAGGAGCTGATACCCTGCTAGGCAGCACCATTACAATCAGTCCTGTGGGTCTAGTTTATTTCACTACATGAAAACAAAGATTATTGATCAACCTGGTCTAGTGGAGAGTCATGGCAGGTGGCTTGGATCCAGATGATCTTTAAAGGTCCCTTCCATTCTGTGATTCTATGATTCTATAAACATATGTGTGTTTCTCAAAACCTGAAGATGCAGGGACCTCTTTGGCAGAGGCTCAGGGTAAGAATCTGTTCCACAAATACTTTGCATTGGAAAAAAGCTCATCATACTGAGCAATCATCATCTGTGAAAAGGAAAAGAAGCGTACCCATGAATAGCTACATTTTCTTGATCGTTTGATTTGGAACTGAAACAGTACTAAAAATATTCAGGACACATTATAAACTGCACAATGCTCCTCCTTTTTTGATGCACTATCTTGTACTTACAAACAGATGTTAGTCTGGACCAGGTAAACCACCATTTCTGTATTTTACATTACATTTGAGTGGTCTCATAGGCATGCTACATATCACATATTTTAAAGGTGGGAATTGGGAGAAAAAAAAATTGGTGTTTGGGATTTTTTTCTTGTCTTTGACTCTTGCAGGACAATGGCTAGGAATTCTAGCTCCTAAACTTATCTTTCAAAAATAATTGGTGTTGCCTCTGAATATGAGGAATGAAGAGATTCATCTGAGAATGTGATCTCTTTTTTGCTAGGGAAATATTATAGCGGCTTGGAGATATTGTTTTGATATCTTGATTCTTCTCACAGGAAACAACATTGCATGCAGTATCCTGGTTCTCACACATTAAAGAGCTGCTGGTTTCACAGAATCACAGAATGGGCAAGGCTGGAAGGGACAACAGTGGGTCAGCTGCTCCAACCTCCCTGCTCAAGCAGGGTCATCCTAGAGCACATTGCACAGGACTGGATCCAGATGGTTCTTGAATATCTTGAACATCCACAACCTCACTGGGCAGTCTACTCCAGTCTGTGTTCCCTGGCTATTGGCCTTCATGGGCACAAGGACAAATTCCTGGCTCATGAACAGCTTGTTGTCCACCAGGACTCACAGGTCCTCCTGTGTTGAGCTTCTTCCCAGCAGGTTGGTTCACATCCTGTAGTGGTTCATGGGGTTATTCTTCCCCAGGGGAAGGAGCCTGCCTTTGCCTTTGTTGAATTTCAGAAGGTTCTTCTCTGCCCATCTCTCCAACCTCTCGAGGTCCCTCTGAAGGGCCACACAGCCCTCTGGGGAATTGGCCACACCTCCCAGCTTTGTGATGTCAATGAACTTGATGAGGAGGCATCTACTCCTTCATCTAAGTAATTGATAAGTTAAACAATGCTTGGCCCAGTATTGTACCTTGGGTGACACCACTAGCAACAGGCCTCCAACTAGACCCTGAGCCACTGATTATGGCCCTCTGGGATCTGCCAGTTCTCAATCCACCTCACTGTCCAGTCATCTAGAACTTTCTGTGTTTGTTTATGAGGATATTATGATATTGTGTTTCACTGACATGTTTGTTTATCTGCATGACTTACATCTACATGGTTGTTTGAAGGTGTATCTTTTATGATACTGATGGTAACTGACTGATCAACAATGGGGTAGTAGAGATGGTCTGATGGAGTGGTGGTTACCATGTCTGTGGTGGGAATCACTGGGAAAATATTTCGGGCAGTGGAGGTGTTTGCTCTGTGATGTTCACTGATGGATTATTAGCTCCTGTTATTTGCAATATAGACTTGTGTGTTCAGCTGAGGAAGACTTTGCAAGTTAAAGATCAGCTTGGAAAGGATGCAAAGAGGATGAAAGCACAGCACAGACACATATGAGCTTACAAAGAGCAGAAATAAGTGGCAAAATGCGGTCAACCATTTCCACAAAACAGTGATTGTCCTCTGACTTCTGATATTCAAGAGGTACAAACACCTTCAAAAGATGTTCCTGGGAAATAGATTTAATAAGTCTCTTGGCTTCTAGGAGTCATTAGATTAATAGAGGTACAGGTTTTATGGCACATAATAGTTTTCCAATCTAAGTTAAACTATTGATGCTCCATAAATAAATTTTTGTTGTTCTTTAAAGACAAATCCAATGGGTATAAAGGAGAGATACTTAATGACTGAATATTGCTTACAGTTATATTCACTAAGAGCTCTTCTGTATTGCTTTCTTTAGAATAGAACAATATGTGCTGAAGCTTCTGACATTACACACTGGTTAAATGACAAAATGTAAAAAAATACATTTTTAATGGTAAACTTAGCTCTTATTTAAAGAAGGCGTCATAATAAAAAGAAAAAGTAGGAAGGTATTTCATTAATTACTAAACATTTATGTCTCCTGTATCTCTATCTATATTTGATTTGAGCAAGCAGAGTTAATTTAACCTGATTCAGCTATTTCTCTGAGTTTTAGAAAGTAATGAAAGTTCAAAAAAGGCTACACGACTTTTTTTATGAGGCATCTTACGTAACGTAAGCTTCAATACAGCATATCTATTTTCATATGCTTCAGTGCATTATGTTAGGAATTAGTCTAATGTTCTGCCTTTAACTGGTTGTCTTCTTAATTAATTAAAAAGCATGAAATTTATTGAAAAGATTTAAAGATGCTTCTCTCAGATGCAGCTGTAAGAATATTTTCTCACAGTATAAAGATTAGAATGGACTTCAGAAACTTTTAAAATATTGATTTTTCATGCTTTCAAATTAATTTTATCAGTAAATGTAACAAGTTTAATAAATTGGTGTTCAAAAACACCAGATGTAATGAAATATATAAAACCTGATGCAAATATCATTTCAACAAATAAATTGATTCATGATAACTGAGTTGCCTTTCAAGAGCACTAGAAATGGACTTTTGAGAAAAGAGGAGAAAAAATTTCTCATAAAAGAAAAAGGTTTTCTGAAAAGATGAAACAAAACCTTTTCCCTTACTTTTTTTTCCTGGAGATTATTTCTGATGCCGGGGTATATAAAGGTGATCATTGTCTTTAACTACACTTGTTTACTTAATATTATCCTCAGAATAGCTTTAGTTCATGCAGAACTGCTTGGTAAATCAAGCAAACCAAACCTTCTGTGGTTTTTTGTTTCTATAAATAGAAAAAGGTAATAAAGTAATTTATCTGCCTTTCACCGCTAATTTCACATTCAACTCATGTGCAAGATTTAGTATATCATTTCAATCTACTCTGTATAAAAGCACTTTTCAGATCAATGAGGGGGTTTGGTCTCAGATAACCAGATATAAATTTAGAGAACATACTTTGGTTTGTAGTTCTTATGTCAGTGTGTACGTTGACAAAGCTTGTGCTGACCACGTTTCTGTCTTCCTGACATTTTGAAGCATGCACTTCCAGATTTAGTTTTCATATCCATGTGTTTCAGAGTAGAAAACAATTAACAGTGCAACATAAATAAAGCTGGCACATTTTACTTTTATCTGGTGAGCTGAAAAGCTTCCTGCTTTCTGTAGAACTGTGCTAGAGCCTGACCTTCAAACAAATGCCTGAGGCATGGGTATCACGTCAGGGTGGGGTGAACTCCATGGAGCTCAGGAGTGCTGTGGTGAGTGAGCATTGGTCCAGGGCAAAATGATGGATTGACAGCTTCCAGGGTTTTTACAGACAGCGTCACCAGGACAGAGGAATACCTTGATTAACCCCCTGGTCTGTGGATAGTGACGGTGAGGAGAATTGGTAACATACCAGCATCAAGGAGTGCCTAAGCTCCTGTAGAAGCTTGTACGAAGTGATGCACAATTTTGATGTCTGGAGGGCTGGTGCAGATCAGGCTTGTTAAGATGGAGAGTCACGGTCATATTGTCTGTTTTTGTTCGTGTTTTCAGGAATGAATTTGACTCTTGGTTATGCTAGCACCAACAGAGCTAATAGAAACCACATTACAAAATGGGCTCTGGCGCTGTTTCCCTGCTGCAGCATGAAGACAAATGACAGTATCACGAAACCTCCTCATAAAACATTTTGTGTTCAGTCATGTTTCCGTCTGGTCTCAATGCTGTCAGTGAAACAAAAGGGCTTAAAATAGAGCAGAGGACTGAGAAGGTATCATGTTAAAAAACAGGGTTGATTCTAAAATCCTCATAAAAATTAAAACAGTAATCTGGAAATAACTTGTGGCATTTTTAAAGATGAGGAAATGTTATAATTGTCTTCTCTCAAAAAATGTATTTATTCAGGTAGATGAAAAAAAAAAAACCAAAACAAACCACAAACCTTACTTGAATAATTTAAATAGATTTTGGTGAAGGGTCTTCTTAAAAAATTATTCTTCCTTCCTTCTTGTCATATCAGATTTTGGTATTAGAAAAACCAATAACAAACAGAAAACCCCCAGCAACTGAAAAAAGGAAGAAAATGGCCTAAAGGAAAATGTTGTGGAGCCAAAGGTAAGTAATTTAAGATAAATAAAAGATATCTAGTTTTACACTGTTTCATGGCTGATTGGTAAAGCACAAAGCCATTTAAAAGCCTAAGATGAAAATGGCTCAGAAGTTAATGGGTACCTCAAAATAACCCCTATGAAGCAAACTGAGGGAAAAACTTTTTGATATTTTCTTTCCCATAGCTTTTGCCTGAGAAAGAGAAATAATTTACTTGATGGTCAATACTACCAGTTTTGCAAGGCTAAAGGAGCATGTGTGTTTCCAAAGGAGCAGAGAATTTTGTATTTCATTCAGTAGTGAAACATATTTGCCAGAACTCGACTCACAGGCCATGGGGTAAACTGGCAGCCAGGAACCAAGTCTGTCAGTCTTGCAGAAAGTAATTTTCTGATTTTATTGATGTAGAAATTACGCTTTGACACAAACCTACCCAACTATTTTTTTCCAAATTACCTGCATTATTTCAATAGCTTTAGCAACTGTCAAATAGTTTCACAGACCCTGTTCATTTGGACCCATTTGGGTGACAAATCACTGAATTCTGTTAATGCCATAAAAATTTATGACTGCTTTCAATACTTCAGCAGCTATCGATCCAATAAAATTTTTATTATGCTGCAGAAAGAAATTACCTCTGTAATGATCTTACTGCATAACCAGTATGTATTGCACAGTATGTGGAAGGGGTGGCAAGAAATTTTCTTTTAAAGGAATATCTTTATGCAATCCAGCAAGAAACCATCCATTCAGTGAAGTACGAATGATATTTAGATCTGCAGAAAGCTGGCAATAGGGTCTTTTGCAGCTTATTAACCCCTTGATTTCTGACAAAGAGGAAAACCTGCGTAACTGCCTGTGGTGGTTTAGTTTTCTTTGCTGAAGGTCTGTAAAATCTGCTGTGACTTCAGGAGGTTCGGTGGAGTTCCTGAAGCTTGTGAAATAACACAAGCAGCAAGCTATCAGTCTTGTTCTGACTGGATCTTTTTGTGTATGCCCACAGAGGCACTGATGAGCACATAATAAATCCCTGTATACATAGGAACAGAAATATTTCTGTATACCCATCTGTTTTTTTCACCCTCTTGTCTTGTTTTGAACTTAAAGACTTAAGAAAAAAAAAAAAAAGGTAAGTTGGATTGAAAAAAACCAGCAAGTCTTAAGTGGTTTTGGTTTTTTGGAGGTCAGTTTTAGAGTGTTTTCTTCTTAATAATTGTGTGGTCAGTTATTAGCACATTAAAATAGTCTTGGAAAGCTGCATGCTATCCTAAGTCTGAGATCTACCCTTAGACCTCAGAAAACAAAACCGTAAGATCATTGTGCTTGCAAGGTTTGTCCCTAAACACCTTAGATCAATAGACATTTGGAATAATAAGGCTGAGCTGCTGTTTTCCTTTGATGTGGACCAAAGCAATAAGAGCAAGAGCAAGAAATACAATGAGACACTAGTAAAACCAAATAGATTTGACATGCTCCCAAACTCAAGAGAATGCAGAATTCGCTTTCTCCACTGTTTGAGGTCAGGAGAGAAAGTTTGCAAGAGTTTTGTTATTCTGCAACTGCAGAGAGCAGAAAGGATATTACTGGATACCATGGCAAAGGAAGGGCCAGAATGAAGGTTATATTAGCAGTCTCTTACATCAGCCTGAATATTCATTTTCCATCCCATTACACTACTACAGGCTGAGACTATTTAATGTAGCTATGCCAAGTAGTGAATTTCTTGGACATAGAAATATTACTAACAGCTTTGTTCCCTGAGTTTGCAAATTCATTTCTGTAACATTTTCCTTAGTGACCTTCTTCCTGTAAATCCATGGAATCCTTAAAAAAGCTGGATTTGCTGTAGGAAGAACTTAGTAGAACTCACTCATTTCATCCCCATGCTACAGCTTTTTGAACTCACCACTTGTACAGTTGCAATTATTCTTCTTTTCTTGTCTAGCTTGAACCTAGCTTTGGCAGCAATATTAGAGAAAAGGCCCAGTGGGCTCCCTATTATTAACTTCATCTTTTGTACCAATACCATGATTAACTTTGCATCTGCCATTAATGACACAGGTGAAAAATGCCGTCATTTTTACAATACATTCTAATTTCACAGGCCCATGGGAAGTTACTTCCTCATTACTGCTTTTGTTTCAGTAGTGTTTTCTGTCAGATCTGTGGATTTAGTGTGGGAAAATACCTTTGGCTATCAATTGTTTGTCATTTGTGACTACATAAAATAAAAGAGAAAGCTAGCTAATATTCCATAGGACACAACTGAAGGGGAAACACTGTCAAATTCCATCTGTCTGCAGTTCAGCTGGAAAGAGCAGAAACACCTGCCTGGAGGGATGGAGCTGTGCAGCTCTCTGAAGCCACAGGACTGGAGTGCTCTTTCTCAGATGCCCAAAACCTGTCAGGTATAATTGGAAGAGACCTTTTCAAGGCTTCAGAACATGACATCATGGTGGCGTAAATGAAACTAGTGAAAATTCAGGTGATCTTTATGTAAAAAGAATTATGCCTAGAAATACCATAAAATAAAATCGCTTCATGTTCAAGCATGCGTGTTGTCTGGATACAATTTTCCAGAGCAGGACACTTCATTTTGAAGGGAATGCAACCTCATTTTGTAGGTGAGATTATAACTCATGACATTTGCCATTCCTTTCTGACTTTCACTGTTTCTATAACAGATCGAATCTCTGCATCTTGCATTTAAAATTTAATAAATAATTTTTGCAGTTAGGTGAAGCAGAGGCGATGTATTCATATTCAATCAAAGCTTCATCTCAGTGTCAGCATTCATCTATATATTTTTAGAACATGTAATATTTCAAGAGGTAACAGCTGGGCTTTGTTTGTTTTGAGTTGTGAACCAGTTGTACAGGAAGGTGCAGTCTTAAAGTTCTGTTCACAGAAACTTCTTGTGGCTCTCCCAGAGATGGGGGAGTCCCCAGAAAGGTTCTCTGTGTCCTCCCCTACAGCCAAGGGTAAGGGTCTGTCAAGAACAGGGACAGGACATGTCCCATGTCCACGGCTGCATTCCCAGCTGATCTCTTAACGGATACCAATAGTTCTTTCTCATCCGAGCAATTATATAAAGTCTCAACAAACATT
Organism: Daphoenositta chrysoptera; assembly: GCA_013397915.1. Taxonomy (NCBI): domain Eukaryota; kingdom Metazoa; phylum Chordata; class Aves; order Passeriformes; genus Daphoenositta; species Daphoenositta chrysoptera. The sequence goes on along the minus strand of VZRO01007213.1, from coordinate 1,225,597 downwards.
TTCTTTCTGAACTCTGTTCATTGCTGAACTGTACTGCATTAGATATTTAAAGGTGAGAATGGCTTATGGTGAGAAGAACTGAAGTTTCCTTCAGCTACAGAAATCTGTGAGTGTCTGTGGCTGGCGTGCCCCAGGGACTGTTCCATCGGTTCTAGCTTGACATGAATGTTGCGAGGCAAAGGACAAAAAGCGAAGGTACTGTGAAAGGAAGCAGTCACAGAACACTTAAAAAGTATGAAAAAAAATAGGACATGTGGCAGTGGGTTCACAGTCAGGTGAAATACACACAAAGTGATGCAGAATGGAGAGAGGTTTCCTTCAAATTGAAGTGTTGGCACAGAATAAACAGGAGTCTTCTCTCTCCTCCAAAGCAAGATATTCAGAAGAAACTGAGAAATTGCTCTCTAGGATGATGATGAATCAAATAACGTCTCCCCATACATCTCTGATATGCACCTGGGATAACTCAAAAAGCTGAATGAAATTATTCAACATATTATTATAGACTTACAAAAACAGTAACTCTTTCCTACAGCACAGACTGAAAGCAGACAACACAATTCTCTTGATGTTTGTACTTCATAAAGTAGTGCTTACATATTTCTATAGCCACAATCCAGCAGCAGGGATGAGTTAACAGTCTGAGACAATATGGAAAAACAGTGCATTGCCTTCTAAACTACTGAAGACATTTGAAAAGTTCTCTGCATGTTTGTATCTGTCTTCTAATTCATTCTGAACTCAGACAGATCCATTAATTTTTCTTTGTGCAAAATATATCATCAGTCTTGCCAGAAGAACATCAGACTTTCCAATGATGAATCTCCTCAGCCTTTCTTCTCTTATGCTCCAAATACTCTTGTATTTGGCCCTGGAACACCCTTTCCCATTCTGAATGTGCCAAAAAGATACACATTGCTGATGGTTTAGTTAGAGGAAGATGGATTTCACTCTCATGCCACAGAAGTGTCATGAGATCCCATCATGGAAAAATTACCTGCTTTTGCACCTCTAATGTCAGGCTCAGATATTCATGTGCATCTGAACTTTCATCCAGTGAGGCACACCCCACGGCTAAAAGAGCCACATCCATCATCTCCAGATTTGGTAAGAGCCCAGCAGAGAAGATGGTGGTACCTGTGAGGGCCCAGCTCTGCAGCCAGCTGATGTCCCAGGCTGTGGGAGAGTTCAAGAACCTGAATAAAGAGGCACACAAGACTCAGCCCCAGGTGAGAAGCAGAGATAATTTCTTCACCCTCCTCAGGTGGTATATGCAGTAGCACAGCTACGGGCCAAAGGCATCCCTTCCCTTTGATCAGGCTGTGCATCTTTGCTGTCCCTCTGTCTGAAGGAGAACTCATGGTCAGACAGCAAGGTCAGTGAGATGGAGCACTTACTGCCCGTGCGGGTTTGTATTCATGTGAGGTACATCTGCCACCACAGGTTTTATGCCACCCAAGGTAGTCAGGGAACAGCTGTTCCAGTTTGGGACACACACGTCACCCCTTGTTGTGGGGCTGCTGTTTTCCCTTCCCTTATGGAAGAAAATTGAAAGTGAGTGCAGCTCTGTAACACAAGAAGTCAGGACTGCCGTTTTTGTGCTGACAGGATGAACACCACTCTGGTTGTCTAGTATTAGTGCTCTACAGTCAGAAGATAGGAAATTCCCACCTGCAGGGGGTAGGCATTGCAACAAACAGTGAAGGAAAACAGAAGGGCAGGCAATTCAGGGAGGGACAGGGCTACTATGGTAAGAATATCCCACAGAATACCAAAGCTGGGCTTTTTGAAATAAACTACTAAAAATTTCTGGAAGGAGAAGGAAAACATAATAATTCTTTCATTTATTCTTTACTTGAGTAAAGTCTCTGAGGAAACATGTTATTATCATTTGAAATTATGAGAGTATTATAAATTACATTATAAATAATTCATTTAAGTCAATATGTTTCTTTTACAGCTATGTGCAGATACATAGGAAGGTATTTTGAACAGCACTAAAAATAAGTAAGGGAGAAAGAGCAAGAAAGTGAAATGAATGTAATTCTACCACTGACATGGTCAATATTTTATTACGGCTTCATAAATCTAACCGTCCCAAACTGTCCTTGGTAAAAAAGTGAAACAAATTACTGTCGTCAAGTTCCCTGTAGGTGTTAATGTGTGACATTACTGTGGTCTCCACTCTCTGCACAATATTGAATCATTCAACTGGAAATACAACATTACTTTCTTACTTTTCAGCTGACAGGGATTATTGTTTGCCCAGTCAGAATCTGGCAAAGTAAAGGCGCTAGAGAAACATCATGTCTCAGTGCTGTTTCTGAAACAAAATTCTGTAGCCACCATCAAGAAACACCAGACTGAAGCTGCTATGTTAGAAAACCTCAGCCTTAACTTACTAATGTAAAGATTTTGTTTGCTTTTCCAATTTCATTATAGAATCATAACTAATTTTATGGTTTTTACTCAATTTTCTCTCTTCCTATGCTAAGAATTTATGCCCTTAACAAAACAGTTGAGAGCTGCAACTTGGAAAGTGCTTGGCTTATTTTTGTCATTGTCCTTCTGGATGGTAGTTCATTTTTCAGAGAGTGATCTTAGTTTGTAAAACCAATCAAGTATGTGACCAATTTATTGTGATTAAAGATGAGTGAACATTTGGGGACTCATTTTTTACAGGAGCAGAAAGTACCTGATGGAACATGATGACAAGTCCTAGCTGGAGCAAATGCCAAACTCTGGAGGGGATTGCAGTTTAAAAAAAGCATATTATAAATTTGCTCAAGTGCATTCATAAAAATACAAAGGTAGTTCTTGGGCTTACAGCAAAATTCAGTTTACTGCCTGGCTGCAGCTCTGAAACGTCATGGAGACAAACTACTCTCTTTTCCAAAAGCAGTGAGATCTTTTGTCAAGGCCATGTAATGTGTAGTGACAGATCCATTTAGAAAGTGCATCAGTCTTAAGTAGCATCACCAGAAATCAACAAAGTCCTGAAAGAAAAAAAATTCATAATTAAAAAAAAAAAAAATACCCATGAATGGCACTAATCTAAATAGTCTCATTCACTTGTTTCCTTAACTCAGTGGTCATACTATTGTGTTCAGGACAAATGCCTGTTCTCATGGATTTGCATCACCTAAATGCTGTAGACATGGGCTAGTTACTACCTTTTACTGATAGTCACCACAAAGAGGAAAAAAATTGAATCTTTGGATGGTGCTCCAGATCTCCAGTCCTAGTCCTGGTGTCGCTTTCACTGGTTGCTCCAGTGAAGGTTAAGCCTAATGCAAAGGGGGGTGCAGAACAGCTTACTGCTGTATCAGCGGCTATAATGATAAGAGAAGATAAGCATCAGAGAAAAATCCCCAGGCCTATTCATCAAGTTTATTGAACGTTCTGAAAATATTTTTTCCTCACAAATTTCCTGAAACAGAAGTAAATAGTAAGAAAACATTTTCATGAGTCACTTAAATGATAGGCAGACTATATTTCTCTAATGACACAGCAATATTAAGGTCAGCCTGACCTGGGAACATTTTGTCTTTTAATTAAAAGAGGCATCAGTTACGAATTCTTCCTTGCTGAATACAATTTAGCCAAAATTCTCTCTATAGAGAGTAAATTTAACTTGTTAAATGCCACAGTATCTAAAACCTTTGGGTACAACAGCCATATTATGATGAAAACCAGTGTAACTCATACTGATGATATCTTGTCATTCTATGCAACAGCTTTCTAAAGAGAATGAAGGACTTTCATTTAGCTGCAAAGAAAAAATGTTCCAGCTTGGTAGGGACTGAGTAGAAAAGTGTCTTCAATTCATTAAGCTGTGCTGAATATTAAAGCTATTTTTCACTGCATTCTTAAAAAAAGTTTGTTTGTTCTCAGATGATTGCACATTCTCCTACCATTTTTAGCAGTTATTCACCGAAGTCCTGCAACAATGAAGGGAGGCTGAGGATTATGCTGGATTGTCCTATTTGTGTTGTAGATTTTACATACACACATGGACACACAGGCCTTTATAGAAAACGTTCCATGGACCCCAGGTACCAGCAGAAGGAGAGCTCTTCCAGTTCTGGGCTGAGAGTGCTCGCTCACCCCTGACAGGCCATCTATTGAAGCAGTTAATCCCTGAGCTCACAGCAGGACAGAAGGGATGATGATGCTTGTTATTTTTTTAATTTAAATGTACAATGATTGGAGGTTACCTGCAGCACTTCACTGACTGAATCAAGACTGGGTAAAAGGAAAACACAAATAAAAATTCTTAAATACTAAGTAATTTCAAAACACTTTTGTAATCAAGTGCTTATTCTGCATGGATTCTGTAAAACATAGCATGCTCATGCCTTTGTCACTATGCCTTCCTATTTTTATATTCTCTAATAGATTCCAAACCCACCACTTTGCAGTAACTATAATGAGGAATGATGATCCACTGGTGAAAATAGCCTTGATTCAGTCTGCACTGCAATAGGTAAGAACATGTCAAGGGCAAGGCATCAGTATGCTGTTTGCTAAGATCTTTGGAGTCAATTTCTGCAATGCACTCGGTGATTTTGGACATATTATTGAATCTCAGTTGTCCTCTCACGAAACACCTAAGAATAGCTTTTGGTATAAAAAGATAGGACTTTGCCATTCATTATTCTTAGCTTGCTCCAATATGGAAAGTTACAAAAAAAAAAAAAAAAAAAAAAGGGGGAAAAAACCCTATTGCTATTGCTTGCAACATACCCTAAGAGGGACTGCCCAGACTGACCTGGAAATCAGTGTCCCAGCTTTCTTTGGGAGAGTTGAGTGCTAACCATCTCTTGAGTTGGGATGGCGTGCCAGCCCCCTGATGGCAGAGGCTGAGCTCCCTGAGTTTAGGTCACAGAGAACTACAGACATTTGTGCCATCGCTCCCAGAGACCTGCGCTCTGTTTTATTGCTCTGCAACACAGCTCAGTGGGGACTTCCCTGCAGGCATGCCATCGCAGAGCCTGAAGATTCCCCAGACCCACAGAAACTTTTCAAAGCCAGACTGCAAGTGTGGGGCCAACATCGGAAATCAGAACCTGATCTCAGAGCTTTGAATTCATAGGGCTTTTTGCAGCAAATTTAACTTTACATGAACCAAGTGCACTGCTCTCCAATTTTGATATGTTCTTTTGAAGATATCTGATAGTGCAGGGGAATGTAAATCATTCATGGGGAACTAAAAATATTGATGATACGTTGTGATGTTTCCCCCTTGGTCTCAGATGTTTATCAGCTATAAAGTTCTCTTGGCTTCTCTTGAGGATTTTAAATTTAAAATAAGCAAGTGAAATCCAGTCAAAATTTCCTTAAGGACATACCTGCTTTTCCCAAATGAAAAGGTAACATCCAAAGCATGAATAATCTGTTTTACTAAATTAATATGCAGCAATGAGCTCTAGGTTTGGGCTTTGACTTCAGCTTAATTATCTGGTAGCATTTCAGAGATCGTTTATTCCACCAGAATCTCTTCTCCAGACATTATATAACTGCATTTCAAGGACTGTGCTCTGCTTTCAGGTTAATACCAGTGTATCTGAGAGCAATTTTCTTCACTGGGTTGACTCCTGATTTACCTCAATATAACACCAAAAATAGAATGTAGCCTCTATGTACATGAGACTTATGCCTTTTCTTTCTCATATTTTGGTGATATAACACTTAAAGGTACACCAAGTAGATATCTAGGGAATAGCAGGAGAGCTGTGCTGCCTGGGAAATATATATATATTTTATAAATTGCAAGTGCCTTTTTCTGCTGTATAACTTTATTTGTATTATTTATTTGTATTACTGGCAAATACGTTTATTTCATTCTAAGCTACTCTTGTCCCAGAAACTGTTCATAAAATAATTTCATTTCTCAATGACAATGCATACAACAGCTTTATACCACAGGGTGGCTCACTTGGTCAGAAAAGAACACTCATGCCCACTCTGGCTTTGCAAGGCATCTCCTCTGCTTTTACATCTGACCCAACAGCCTGTGGAAAAGGAGTGACAGGAAGGTTTCTCAGATTTTATAACCTCCTCAGCTCCTGATGATAACGACCAACATGGTAATATGTGCAGATATCCCTAAACTTTGCTTGAGGAGATTATTTCCAAACAGCTTTGGCCCTGCTGCAGTGAGTTGTTCAGTGCTATTCCCAGAAAGAGGGACAGCTGTCTGTCTGATGGATCTGTGCTGGTTTGAGCAGTGAGTAGCCTATGATCACACCATTCATCTCACACAGGTCTGTGTGCAGCCCATCCTTTTTATGCTCAAATATAAGTCGTGAAGTATTGTGTCCTTGTAGTTCTGCAGTACAGTTGCACTCCGCTGTTCAAAAGCACCTTCATGCACCCTTTTTCTCTTAAAAAGAGAAGTGTAAATTCTACCTGTAAATTTAGGTACCTTGTCTGGCAATTTTACTTCTAGAACACAGTTTTCCCTAAGAAACAGAAAAATTATGTGGCACTGAGGTAGTACATTTGAACTCTTCACGACCTCCTGCAAACACTCCCAGGGCAGTACCTGACAAACCATCCCATGAGACTGGACTCATGCATCAGTTTTAAAATATATCATAGAAGCATGTCATAGAATGGCCTGGATTGGAAAGGACCTTAAAGATCACATAGATCCAAACTCCCTGTCAAGGGCAGGAACACCCTCCACTAGACCAGGTTGCTCAGAGCTTCATCTGACCCAGCCTTAAACACTTCCAGGGATGGGACATCCACAGCTTCTCTTGAAAACCTTTTCCAGTGTCTTGTCATAATTTTAACTTTTGACAAAGGCATGGTTTTCCATTAAGAATACCCAAGTTCCACCAGATCCTTCTCCAGCATGATCCAGACTGTTTCTGAAAGAAACTTGGATCTTTTTCCTTCCAACTTGTTCCTGTTTTGGTTCTTCCCTCTGCCTTCCATCACAACTTTCTCTATCTGCTGATCTGCCTCTGGTGCTGGACTAGCCCAGTGATTGATCAGTCCTTGAAGGCTTTTTACAAGAGTTCTGTGTGTATCTCCACAGGAAAGGAGGAGAAAACAAATATAAAAAATGAAGGGGAAGGACAAAATAAAAGAGAACACTGTTTTTTTCTTTCATCCTCTGTAAGAACTTTCTCTTTCCAAATGACATTTCCTCCTGCAGTCAGGTGTTGTGTTTCAATATATTCATAAAAGAGAAGACAGAGAAGAATAACAAACAACACAGCTTCATCTTAACAAAATGAATGGAAAATCATTCAACATTTATAAGGAATAGAAGAGTAAAAGAGGAGCAAAGGGTAATGAAGCCAAAATATCCAAAATACCAAAAATATAAATGTTCTGCAGTGGTTTGTGACTAAATCTTGTTTTGCTGATATAATTCAATATCATCAAAGTCCTCCCAAGCCTGTACACATGAATCAAAGTGCCAGTTTTCCTTCCTAAAGGTAAATACTTTAATCCAGCTAATCAAATTCTTCTGAAAATCTTGAAACACATCGGCTCATTGTTCCACAATGAGCACAATCACAGCTGCTCATTGTTCCAGGGTCAGGATTTTTTCATCCTGGGTCTAGCACACGGTGGGTAGGAGCTTGCCTGAGTCCCTGACCTGCCCTTTTGGAGCTCTTGGAGTCACGGCAGTGAGATAAGGGGCTGCAAGAGGAGCTCAGCAAAGCTCCAATCCTGGCTACCTGTACATGATGGAAGACAACTGCTTACTGAATTCAGCAATAATTTCTACCCTTTCTTCCAAATGGATGGATTAGCAATCATGCTCGGATTAGAGGAATGACTACTGGGAAAGCATACTGTACAAAAATTAATTTTTTAATTGGAAGTCAAACTTTAAGAGAAGCCCTTTGCTTCAGTTTATGGAAATATGCCCTCATTTTTTAGTCATCTTTTTGATGGCCATTTCTTACCCCTAGAGATTAGACTTTCACCATATACTCTGCATGTCACTGTCTTATGACTAATGTGTCATAAAAGAGCATGTGATTTAATCTGTGCCATCTGGACTGAAAGTGTAAGCATAGTGGGCTTTAAATTTTTTGTTACATACTGAAGATGGATATTCAGCAGCCTGAACAGTATTTCTAGTGTAATATTCATGCAATATTCATAAGTAATAACCACAATGGTTTATTAAGTTTCCACGAGAAGAAGAAATAGTACATGTAATTAATCTGGTCATGTTTTCATGGTCATTTGTTGTATTTTGCTGATTAGCTCAGGACAGTGCCCTGTAAAGAAAACTGCCAGTTGCTCTTACAGACAGACATCTACAAGATGCACATGCTCCTGGCCTACAGGTTCACAACAAAGTCACAATAAAATGCAGTAGGAGAAGTGTGAAGCTTTGCCATGTGTGCTTTTTTATCTACAGGAGAGTTTGGAATCTAACTTTAAACTCATGCCTACTCAACTGGCTTCCTGGGATTGAGTCATGATTCATCATAACTGTAACACTTCCAATCAACAAAAGAGAGGTTTCATAGTTGAGGGAACAGCATTTTGTTATCTCTATCCATCTGTGCTTTAACTACAGGATTCTTTCTGCTTTGGCTTCCCAATTTTATATTCCATCTGTGTTATATTCCATCTATTCCATCCACTGAAGGATGAGCCAATATTTATTGTGATGTTGAAAATCTCAAGCGGTCTTTTTTTACCCCAAAGAAGATGTATTATAAAAACTGTTTGTTGGAGCATTGGTTTTGGTTGTTGTACTGAAAGAGTCGTATTTTGAAAAGAGTCCTGTTTATAAAGCCTGAATTGGTCAGTCACCTTTATCAAGGTCCCTTTACATCCAAAATCTCCTTGCTGTTCAAGCTGATAAAATGTGGTCAGATAGAGATGCTAGCCTCTGAGTATTTATTTTTATCTGGCTATGATCTGTGAAACTGCACTTTATCCCATTTGACTTCTTCTAAAACTGATTGAAAGAGTTTCTTGAAATAGCTTATCAGGCCAATGAGCAGAAATAAGCAGTGTAGTTGTGTAAAAGCTTTTCTTTTCAACTTTCTTAAATTCATTTCTTTTTATATATAAAAGGATGAACAGAGGAAATCTGATGAAGTAAGACAATGGTGTGTTATTTTTGTTTTAAATAAAAGGCCATGAAATCATGAGTGACATTAATTTGTTTTGATTTTCTATGGCCTTGAAAGTCTCCAAATTTGTCCTTTGAGACCTGAAGTCTGTCCAGATAAATAAAATAAACCCATTTTCTATTTTGTGATTTTTTTTCTTTGAGTAAGACACAAGTAGAATAAGTATATTTGATTTGTACAGGCTGCACAACCTTAATTTATTAAGAGAGAGGTTTTACTCATAGATAATTTTTTTTCAGTGACCAGTGACTACTTTTGGCATCATTTTGGAGCTGAGTAATTTCCATATTAAGGGGAAACTGGACCTCGTTTTCATTTTGGAGATGATCTTCAGTTTTTCAGAAATTATACTCCAAACTGTTAGTTTCTGTGACAAAAAAAAATTCTTCTTTTTCAAATGGTAGATGAAAAGTTAGTATTTTTTTCCCCCACCTTTTTAAAAAAATATTTAAAATTTTAAAAAAATATTTCTATCTATGTCTGACGCTATCAAACAGTCTGAAAGCAGGTTTACCTGTAAGGGAAGATTGATTAAAGCTGAAAGGAATCTGTTACATGTATGAACATAAAATATCTAATTTAAACATGTCATAGAATCATAGAATGGTTTGGGTTGGAAGAGATCTTAACGATTATCAAGTTCCCACTAGCTGCAGGGACACCAGCTATGCTTTGAACACTTCCAGGGATGGGGCATCCACAGCTTCTTTGGGTAACCTGTTCCAGTGCCTTGCCACCCTCACAGTAAAAAATTTCTTCCTAATATCTAATATAAAACTACCTTCTTCCTGTCTGAAGCCACTACCCCTAGTCCTATCACTACACACACTTGTAAAAAGTTCCTCTCCCCCTCTCTTGTAGAACTCCTTCAGGTACCAAAAGGCTGCAATAAGGTCATCCCAGAGCCTTCCTTTCTCCAGGCTAAACAACCCCAGTTCTCAGCCTTTCCTCTTAGGAGAGGTGTTCCAGACCTCTAATAATCTTTGTAGCCAAAAGACTCACGAATGTGAGGTGGAAAAGCCTGGTCTCTGTTCTTATCCAGTGATGTCTGATAACTATATGTCCTACATGACCGGGCACAGGGACATGGTTTTGCTCAGTGCAGCTGAATGTCAAATCCACAAGGTGAAAACAGCCTCATTCTTACCAGCCCATGACCTGCTCTCATGAGCAGCCTTGCAGCTGCTGGGCTTCCCTTGGAAAGGCATCCTCACCCTTGAGATTCCATTGCAGGCAGCAAAACTTCTGTGGAAAATCGAGCTCCTCTCTTGGCTTCTGGCTAAAGGATCTATCTGAAAGTACTGCACTGATAACAACATTGTTCAACTTTTCAAACGTCTTTAAGGGGTCATGGCAGAATTTGCCTAATGTAAGCCTAAGTGTGGATTGCAATAGTGATTCCTGCCCCTAGCATTAATAGGATTATTTCTAAGATACTGTTTTGTCACCAAACATTACAGAAGTTTGTAGGCATGGAGAATCCAAGGCCATGAAGATACATTATCAGGCAATCTCGGATTTCATGGTGAAGATCTGTTGCCAGTTAGTTTGCTTTAAATATTTTCTGTTTAACTGAAATGAAATATAGATCACACTGCTTTTCCACTCTTTTATACAAGTTCTGTGGATTGAACTGGTGTTCTGCATTATCATAAACAAAATGTTTTTCAAAATTTTCACCTTTAGTTGAGCTCAGAATCTGATGAATGATCACTGTAAAAGATCTGTTTGAAAAATATTATAAAGGAAGGAACCAAAACAGGAATAGTGTTGGGAAGATATTGGGAGGTCAAACTTACCTTCTGTTTTGGACAATACTATTAAAAAGCAGGGAGATATCCATTAAATTGGTTCTTTTGTTCAATGAGATTTCTGTGGCAGGAGGGAAAGGGTCCCAAAATGATGCAGGAATAGGATGCTTGGCATTTGCAGCCCTCATTGACTGTGATGAATCGGTTTAGAACAAAGGAGTGAAAAAAACCACATGACTGAATTAGATTAAGAGTTGCTGCATGTTTTGGAAGCAAGAGTAGTTTATGTCACCTGAGAAATCTAAGCAGAAATAATTAGAGTTCTGTTAAGAGCTCGTGTTTAATTATGGCTGACAAGAATTTAATTATTTAATCAAATAAGGTTTTATTACTAATGCATCTATCTTTAGAACACCATGACAGAAGCAGAAGATTTTCAAAGATGCTTGTACGAAAATGTAAGCTGACAGGTTCCAAATATGGTAATACCAGAAGCTTGATGTAAGCTATTGACTTTTTGTACTTACCTCAAAAGGATTTGTTCATGAAGCAGCTGGTGTTTAGCAAAGTCTTTTATTGTATCAACTTGAACTTTGTCTTCACTTTTCTTCTTAAGGGTAGTTTTGGAAAAAATTAGACATGATACCGTATGAAGAGTGATGAGCAGCCAAATGGAGTCTGCAAAGGTGACAATGGATGAAAAGTTGTTTGGGGAATTTAAGAAATGGAACTTAAAGAATGTTAACTGACACAGAAAATGAAGGTGCTAGTAATATATATACTTCGAACAATCCATTATCATAATAAGAGTGATGTGCTTATATCAAATGAAGAAATTACAATACATTTCTTTGAGGAAAAAAGGTCAGCTTTGAACACCCGTAATCAAATAGCTTGTGCCATCTTGCTTCCAATGACAGTAAAATGAAAAAAATCGGTATTCCACTGAAATAAAATGATGAGTGCTCACAAAAACCTTTCTCTAAGCAAAACTAAGCAAGCAGTGAGTGGAGAGGAATTTTACCTGTGCCTGTGATTCCTCCTTGAGGCACTAAGGAATCACAGTTCTGAGAGTTGATTTGTTTTGCAAATTCACAGGACAAATATCTAAACCAAACTCACAAAATCATCAACTGACTGACAACTGCCCCAAGACTATTGTGATTAATTAGGTTTCAAATAGGCAATACAATGACTTACACTTTCTGGGTGTTCAAGTAAGGGCATCCAGTTGTAGTGCATAAATTGTACTGCTGAATGATCAGGCAGGAATCAACTGTAGATGGTGCTGATGGGCTTTTTGCACTGATTAATTTGATTTTTTTTCCCCCTGTATAGTGAATTCCTCAATTATACTTCTGAAATATCAAGGTTAGAAATGAGAAGTTAGGAAATATTTCTGGCATCTACAAAACGGCAGTTCCGTAAAATAAGCAATCAGCTCACCTGTTAACATGGAACTCAAACACATAATTAAACTTGTATCAAGCTTTGCTGTAAATCCTGAACTTCTTGACATTGAGGAAACTCAGGGTAATTTAAAGGCTGAAAGTTCTCAGACAGAAAACAGTGACTTCAGTAGAGCCTCTCCCATGTGCATTAATGCAAATAGGAAGATTGAAAATGGGTACACAAGCTGCTGTGTAGAAGAGCAGAGAAGTATGGGGTGGTAACTGAAGGGGCACAGGATCAGACTGGCAAAAGCATTTCCAAAGCTAACAACCAGAACTAGGCAGTTAACATATGTAAAACAAAATATATATAATAAATGCAGATATAATGTGGAATTACAAACCAATGAAGAAAAAGCAAGGTGCGTATTGTGTTAGCAAGGAGATAAAAGAAGTGCCAAGTGGCCTCAGGAGTGGAGAGGAAGATAGCATCATTATCATACTCATGACAAAATACTGGGGTCACTGGTGACTCACTACAGCACCAAGTCAACAATCAAGGGGCCTGGAGGGCAGTGGAGGGTGAACAGAGAAAAGTCTCAGTTCTAGTGAATGTGTGCAGCCATTGTCATTCCACCATTGTAAAGACTTTTCCCATAGTAGTATTCTTCCCCTCTTTGGACGGTAATTATACAAATTATATGAATTTGTATAATTGTTGGCAGACAAAATAGGAATGACACTAACAAGGAATTCCTGACTTTGCACAAAAGGTATGTTTCTTTTGCCCATAACATGATTTTTAGATCTATAGCAAAGTACCATTACCACTTTGGTATTTACTTTAGAGTAAGTACAACAAATTAAAAATCACCAAGACAGCAGATGTGAAACATATTAATGACTTCCTGGCTTTCATGGATTACATGAAAACAAGCATTAACCCATAGTCTTTATGATTTCAGCATTCCTAGAAGTTGTGGTTTCCAGTAGAAACACTGTGTCTATATAGGAAGTTCATGAAAATAGTAACTCTTCATGATGGAAAACCACCCTAATCTATAAGGTTAAAGAGTGATACCCAGGTGGCTGTTTCATGTATTTCTGTTGCTAAATGCCCATCATTAAAGGATGTGGAATGAACCACAATTCATCTCTGCTTACCTTTCAGATCTTAGAAATGCTTAGTTGAGAGGATGCATGACCACTGAGCTGTAAGTTTCCTTCAGCAAAAACCCAGTTCTATGGATTTACTCCAAATCATCCTACCAATAGTGCAGGATATCTCAGTCAAGCACAAGGTCTAGCCACTAAAGTTGCTGTACGTCACTGACCTAGCGCATGTTACTTCAGGAGACAAGAGATACCAAAGCTATCCACGCAGTGAGTGTGTGCATCCCATGTCTGTGCATCCCTCTGTTATTTCTTCCCGTTTCAACCCAATGAATCAAGAATGCTTTGCAGTGGATAAGCCAAATCAGCTCAGTGTGGCTCACGAGAACTTCCCCGACAGTCAAAAATAGGCCTGACCCCAGAGCCTGCCCAGCTGCTGTTCACCCTTCTCATCACCAAGCAAGCATGCACAGCTCATTGCAGTGGTGGATTGAGTTTAACCTGAAATTTAAAAATTGTTTGTGGCCACCATGAATTGGTCTGTGCTGCTTGGAGAACAAAAATAATATTGTAACAGTTAGAAAAGTTGCACTGAAACTGGAATGTTTGTGGGCATTATCAGGACCAGATCAGCAAGGTGCTTGCTAAGTAGAGGAGGAAGCTGAAGATTTTGAGAGATATTAAAGGCTTCAGTCACACTGTACATGTAAAAAAACATACAGAAAAGACACAGTTTTAAGACCAAAACAAGGTGCAACTTTCAGGCCCTGTTTGGTTCATAAAATAGAATATATAATCCTGATTGTTTTCAGCTTATAACTCATTTTGAGCCTATTATATAGTATCTTTTTACAGCTCAAAGTAAAATGTAAAAATGTGTATATTGTACATCATGCCAGCTGTAGCACTTCAGTATTTTGACTTGCCTTTAATATTACCCCTGCAGTAACTGAAACTGACACAGCTTTTCACAGAGAATTGTGAAATGCGAAACTACCAAGCTCTTTGGAACTATCTTTTAAAACAGTATCAGTCAAGTGAATGTCTCTTACTCTGTGTTAGGCTGCAGAATACTCACTTGATGGTGCTTGCTTTCATCTAGTACAGAGCTCCTGGGCTCTGTCACACAAACATTTCTCATTTCATGATTCACTGGTCTGAGGCACCACAAAAGCCCCTTTGGAGATGTTACAGCTGATCATCTCCATCTGTCTCTCATACATGCACAAACTCCACAGCTGCCACTTCCTAAAATCTGTATGGTATTTCAGATATCAGCTTAATAATACTATGGGAAATGCCTGTACTTTTATCCTTGTTTGTTGTATAAATTCTGATGCCTTTGAACCCTACTGGGAAGCAAAGAACTATGATTTCTTTAAAAGTTGTTTTGTTTCTGTTCTGGTTAGTAGTAACTTTTGCTTGCAGGCATTCATCAAGTACTGCACAGTTGAAGTTACTGAAACAAATGAAAAATTTATGACCTTACATAACGCAAACATAGTAGCTGACTTGCATTGTGCAACACTTTTGTCAGTGATATGTGCACATAATATACTGTTTAATACTTCTTTCTTTTAAACCTTGAACAGTTTTAAAAACAATGACAGTATATTTTTTTATACTGGGATCCTTTAATTTCACCCATGCCATTATAAATTACAGACCATATAAATTACAGATTCAACCACCATGGATCTGTATTCAAAGACAAGTATTTTTGTATTATTTTTGCATACAGTTTTACAGTATTTTTTGAGACCATCTGTATACCATCCCTTTGCAGTTAGAATAACTTCTATTTCTTAGAGACACACAAAGAACAAATGATATTACATTTGGTAATAAACAATGCCAGATTTTAATGGGACATCCAGCCATAAGATCAGAAATTATCTGTATTAAAAGTACCGATCTCTGTACATGAAAACATGGTCAAATTCCACATCTAAACCACTTTGGAGAAGTGCTCTTCAGAGCAGAGATGTAAGCCAGCCTGCTAAATAGATCCTGTGTTGGTGGTGTTGCAGCCACGAGTGACAGTTCAGCTGTCTGTGACATTGGCTTGGAGGAAGACTTCTGAGTCCCATGCAGTTTGATTTACCCCAGGATCCCTCCCTGGAGAGCAGGGTTCTCTGCCGGGCTAGTGGGGCTTGAAGCTGCTGTTGAGAGCTAGTGAAAAAGAGGAAGAGAGTTCAGTATGTCCCCAGCTTGACCCTGTCCTCAGGGTCTGTGCTGTGGCACACGGGCAGCTCTGCAGCAGCCCATCCCTTTCTCTCACTCCCTTCCACAGGTCCACACTGCACTCTTTTAAAGGTGAGCATAGGTCATATTTTTTTAATATTTATTTTAGATTAACATAACTATAGTAATGTTAGTACCATTTCTTTCCTTGCAATAAAATAATTCTCCCCATCTTTACAGGTGGTGTAGGAGGATAGGGGTCAGGTCTACCCGTCAGGTGTTAACTGTGCTTTGCTAACCTGGCTCCTTGGGGACATTATCTATGGTACCTGCTGTTATGTGCATGAAAGCATGAAAATCCTGGAAAGAGTTTACCCGTTTGCATGATTATGCAGTGAGAGTACTCCCTGGGGACAAGCAAAGACACAGGCTGGAGACATTCCTCCACAGTCTGTTACATATTCCACATGCACCACTCCTAAGCTGCAGTGCACTGGCAGTCCTTGGAGCAGACACCACAGCTGAGGCCTCCTCCCACCCAGGAGAATGACCTAAAAAATGGGCACAGGAAATGTGTTTCCTTTGGCACTCTGATTAGAAGTGGCACAGATGTTATTCAACTCCCAGCTCTCAGGTGGAGCAGAGGGTCAGGGTTCTTCCTTGTGATGCAGGTTTGAAAATTCTCCAGCAAAGGAGGACAATGAACCTGGCTTCCTCACACTGTGACTGAGCCAGCTGTTACCAGGCTGGAATATGAGCAGCAGGTGTGGCAGTGACCTCAGCCAAGAGGCATAATCCACTCAGGCAGCCCTGAACCAGCTCAGAGAATGCTTCAAGAATTAAAATTCTTCAGGAATGAGCTGAAGTTTTCTGGAGCAGAAATATGGACATAAGCAACTGAAGCAAGACTTCCTGAAACAGAGTCTAGTTTGGATGTAGCTCCTGCATAATTCTTTGAATTTAAGTATCATAACCTACTAGGGAATTCTTCTTTATCACACTTCTAATACCTCAATAATTCATATTACTGTGTCCTGACTGGCATTAAGTTCAATGGCCTGCAGTGTGTATGGGAAGATTTATTGCAAAATACAGATACAGGAATGGATCAAGGACAGTTTTTGAATCACACTGGCTTTCTCTTGAGGCCCCCCTTTCACCATTATACACAAGACTGGCCTTTCTCAAATTATGACTTTATTATAGGCCAACTGTTAAGGTTCCAGGACCCTTCATGTTTTTAATTTCTTCTTCATATAGATTTCTATTAGTTAAATTCCTTGCTGGTTTCATAGATAATGATGTTACTTATATTAATAATTTGGAGGCAGCTTTAAAAATTTCCTTAGAAGAAAATATACATTTACTGCACCAGAATATCTCCAGCTAAGAGCAGTGACTGTCAGGCAAAACTGGATGCTAAAAGTCTCTTTACTGGGGTCACACTGATGACAGATGAAGACTTTGACTTAATAAAAAAAGTAAGGAAGACAATACAGAAACACATTAAAGTGATAAATAAGTGCAGAAATAACAGGAAAAAAAACCTGTCTGCTAAATTTGCATTGCCATACATGGATGTGTGCCTTCTCAGAAAATAGTTGCTAGCTTGAAAATGGATAAGGAGAGGTATAGTATTAATGACAGAGTTCTCAGAAGAACGATCAGGTTCCTTGCAAGCAAAGGGACCTTTCTTAAAGCATGCTGTGCTTGTTAAAAGGAGATGCAAGTTTGAAAAGGCAGAAGCTCCTAGAAGAGAAATCCAGTCAGAAGCACTAAATACCAATTGGTCTTCTGTGAGAATCACAGACCCTGCTGAAAATCTTGATTATACTGACTAATCTCTAACAGTCATGAAAATCTCCAGAGCCTTCTGAGATGGTATGATTTGTAAATAACTTGAGGATATGTTTGCATTTTTCAGGGGCAGTGGATGGTACACTCTGAGAATAACTTGCATATTTAATCTTTAATATCTATATCTTTTCCCATGTTTACTTTAGGTTATTTTTTCTCTATTTTATATTTCACCTTTGGACATCAACTTTGGATGAATTATTTAAAACCTTTTTTTATGTGACATGGCAGATAATTATGATTTGTGCATTAAGGATTTCTATATACAAAGCAGAGGTTGAAGAGGTAAAATTGTATAATTTTGAAGATGGTGGTAAATATGCATATAAAGTAATCAAAATACAGTGCACCATCCAATTCTGATTTCAAAGGGAATTCTGTTCCAGCTCTATTAGAAGAAATGCAATTATTTATTTGTCTCCTTTTAGAGCTTTGGTTTAGTGTCAGGCCACTTGGAAAGGGTGATTTCTGGAAAGGTTAAATTAAAATTGATAAGCAACAGTTAGGCATATTCTCTTGCCTGGGCAGGAGCTATCTTACACACCACTCTGTGCTGTCTCAGCAGAAGGGTTTAGATAATGAAACTGTATTCCCTATATTTTCTGGTTTTTTAGCATAGATTAAAAACAAAGAGAAACAGCTTCAGAACACCAGTTTTCAAAGTCCTGGGATGCTGCGAACACATGGTTACTCCTACTGGTTATTTTTTCCTGTCCTGATGGGATAGTTTACAAAGCAGTAGAGTACCAGCAGCCTCCACAAGTAGATTGAACTTCCCAGAGTCCTTTACAAGGGCCCACCTCTTTCAACTTTAAAGGGCAATGGGAAACTTAGTTTAGAAAAACTCATTCAGTCCTCTTCCCAAACATAGGCACCTAAAAATGAGGTATCCTCAAAGCTGGATCTAAGCTGCTCTGGATCTGAGCCAGGGCTTTTATGAACTTGTTTTTATTGAGGAATAGGAAGGGAGGGGAGTGTGACAGCACTCAGTGTTGAAGTGCTCCAAATTAATATGTTGCACGGCACAGCACGAATGTTGTTGTAAATTTGTTATTGCTGACAACAAATGGGAGAAAAGAAAATCTCAGCTGTTTACTTTTATGACTGGCCTATTTATCTAAAACCTTACCTGTCTCATATGGAATTATAGATGACTGCTAAATAAGTAATATGTATGCATTGCACCTGAATAAAGTATTGTTGCTTGAGAAAGAAGACATACTCAACTTCCCAGAAGCATAACAATCACTCTTCAAGCTTCCATTCTCAGATGGAAGGAGAAAATATATGAAACACACCTGGAGATATACTGTGTTGATGGAAACACTGCTAGCATACATATGTGATATATTACACTTTACTGAGTGTCAGTGAATTTCTGAAAACTCTAAATCCATCAGAAAATAAATGACAATGGAGAAAGACAAAACAAGGCAAAATAGGACGCCGCGAGAAATGAACCATTTTGTTGGTGGAACAAATTGATACTTTGCAGGAGATGCCCCCAGAGAAGGTGTGACCAATTCCTGCTGAGCTGTCTGATAGCATCAGTGTACACCCTGCAGATGGTTGTAGGCCAAAGGCTAGAATAGAAAAAGAAATGACATTCACAAAGGAAGCAGATTTAAGAGATAGAATAAAGTAATCTAGATTGTTCTGGTAAGTTCACAGCCTGCTGTTTGCTTTTTGAGACAAAACTGGTTAACACCTCTATGTTATTTTGAATCATTCTTCTGCTTTTCTTGGTATCCATTAGCCATAATGACATTTTGAGGGCTCTTGATTTAATAGAAGTTTCCTACCTAATGTGAACAAAGTGTGACTCTTTTCATATCTGAATTGTTTGGGTTTTTTTCAGTGACTACCAGAAATCTGTCACAAAGCAGGCCTGAGGGTTTTTTCTTTTCTTCTTTTCGTTTCTATAAACATTAGAATAGGTTCAGGAGAGAAGTTGAAGTCTCCCTTCTTCAGCTTTTGATCAGCATGAACAACTGTTGGAGTGAAGGAGTGTTCTCTAAACTGTGGCCAGTGTGATCTTGCTCAGAAAGCAGAACCATCAATATAAAGCGCAAATATTGAAAATTATGCCCGTTTCTGATATGTATAAAGGTTCAGTTCTTTGTAGAAGTTCCTCTTGTTTACACACTGTGACCAGGACACACAAGGGGCAGAGGTAAGCAGAAGCTGGTCTGACATGGTATTTGCACTGGATGAACTAAAGTAGTTCTAATAATTTTGATCAAAGTAAAATGACATCTAATCTTGTTTCCTTATCTGATTTTAGTCATGATAACCTGATTAAAATTTGAGCTCTGTACTTATAGTCCTAATAGTTATGATTCCCATTTGGCTCATTAAAGCTTGATTGTGGGTTCACGCTTTAGGTCAGGGGAATAAGTATGGATTCAGCTGGATTCAGCTTCTAGCCTTTTCCTTTTTACATTTTGCATTTGCTGCAAGGTCGATGGGAAAAAGCGCTCAATATAAATGATCCCCAAGGGTCCTTATTAGAAACACATCTGTTCAATGATGGCAAAATCTGTTTACAATTACTCTAACACCAATTCAGCTAACTACTTTGGAATCCTTCAAAAGTATGCAACGTTAACTTCTGTCATCTTTTCATTTTAGTGAAAACACTATATAGAACAAAGTCAAAACCTTTCTGAACAGCAGTAATAAGACATTAACTGTATTAAATTAACAACAATGACACTCTCAGCTAAGCCTTAGAGTCCCAGCAAAAAAACCCAATCACAGAAAACATTATTATTCTTTGAGAATTTTTTCCTTAAATCAAAGCTAATTCAATTTGCTCCTTTCCTTAGTTCAGTATTAACCCATTGCTATATCAACTCTTCATTTTTTATCTGGGTTTATACGAGCATGATTAAATTACAAACACTTAAAAAATGTAAACAGTGGCTTTTTTATTTTAGGTAGAAATTTTCTGTTATCCAAAGGTATTAAACCTCATCATTGATGTTGACACCTCTCCTTATTCTTTTAAGACTTATCAATGTAAGTTATTCAGGCATGCTTAATTTTAAAATGTTTAAAATTGTTGCCTTCTGTTTTGTGTCCTTGGTGGTTATTGCTGCAAGCTCTATCACACAATGACTTCCTTCAACTACAGAT
The DNA here is from genome assembly GCA_013397915.1 of Daphoenositta chrysoptera. Taxonomy (NCBI): domain Eukaryota; kingdom Metazoa; phylum Chordata; class Aves; order Passeriformes; genus Daphoenositta; species Daphoenositta chrysoptera. Next base: position 1,205,041 of record VZRO01007213.1, on the reverse strand, counting down.
CACGAACATTTGTTGAACACAGGAGCTCCTGCCACTGTCTCCTACAAACCTTGTTTTTGCATAGGCTGTAGGCTTTGAACTGTGGTTTTCTTCTTCTACCTGTTTTTTCCTGATTCCATATAATTTCTATTAATTATTCTCACCATCTAAGGCTCATCTTACCTTTCTCTTTCTTTACTCTCCTCCTAGATGAGGCTGAATTATTATATGCTGTAGGTAGCCTTCTCTCCATGTGAGATCACATAAACTTATTAAGCATTTTTAACCTCATTTCAATTATCACTCTTTTTGTTTCCTTATTATAATTATCTTTCCCAGCTGCCTTAACTTATGATTAGTTTCAGATCGTTGAAACTGAATCCTCTGAAGCACAAAAATTACCCGCTGAGGGTTCATTCTTCTTGCAGATGACAAGTATAATAAAGTTTTAGTCACTTAGCTCAAAAAGGTTAGTCCTCTTTAGCTAGTGAGATGAGACATAACATAGGACTTCTTCAAGTTAGATCAGAAAATTGCCAAAAGTATTTTTAGATATATCAAGGGCATTTCAGCACTGGCAGAAAAAGACTTTCAGCTTTTCCTGATTTTAGTTGAACATACACAAGGTAATCCTGTTGATTTTCAATATTTTATAGCAGGTAGAACTGGTCAGATGTTTTCTTAATGAAAAAGCTCGGTTGGCAAGTTTTTATTTAATAAATAAGTTTTTAAAGCAGATTAATGAAAAAGGCTTGAATGTTTTCTTACGATTAAAAAAATTTTGTTCAGTTTGGATTCTAGCTTTTAGACACACATGCAAAAGGAAAATAGGTTGAGTTTTAAAGTGAGGGTCTTAAATACTAACATTTAATAGAAATACTATATGCAAACACACCTTTGAAATTCTTCTGATGCTCCCACACATGGATTTTTCTTCTCTGGCACATCATACTGTGGTAGGTGGGAAAGTCTGGAGTACATAAGATGAAGCAGCAAGGGGCCTCACCCAAGTGTTTGGATCTGCATATAGGGCAGCTTAGTTGAAGAGGGGCTGTGGTTGAGATAATGGCTCCCTTGGTTAAGGGAACTAAACAAAACTCCCTGGCTCTTCCCACCCATCAGCAGCTTCTGTTGTCACAAAAGCATTGCTTCCCATATGCAGGCACATATGCCCTACTGCATATGAAGGAAAGGAAGGAAAGTATGAAAAGGTTTTGGAAGGCTTTACATTATCTTCCAGCCAAGTATAGTTTTCCAGAACAATCCAGAACAATGGCATGCAGCACTGCTTCTTCTGATCACTGAAAAATTCACTGAAGGGGCAGAGCAGGAAGCCACCTCTGGGAAAGAGCAGAGTACAGTCATCTCATGCCCATCCTGCTGGAGCAGGAGCAAGAGCCACACTACTGCAGAATTTCCAAATCCTTCTCATAGAGAGCAGCAGGATGCTATTTTTAGGAGCCATTTGGTCTACTGAAAAATGCCATGTTGTTGATGTGGTAATCAATAGTAAGAATATAATTCTACAGCCAGGGAAGTTACCTGGAGTGAGAGGGCAGAATTAGCAGCTTCCCTTTAGAAACTGCTTGCTAATTTTTAGTGGTTATGTGTACACAGCCGTGGTCTGTGTTTTCAGGTAATTTATTGTCAAGTGCTGCTTGAAAACAGACGATTACAAACAAGAATGGTGCTATGAATCCAAATGTTTGTAACTTCTGGAAAACATTTTCCATTTGGATTTAAGTGACAGAGAAAAAGTGTATTTTCATGATAACATGCAGGTTTTGATCCCATGGAGATTAACTAACATTCTGGAAATCCAAAGAGAGATGTCACATAAGCCACAGTAAAGACAGAATATGTCCCTGAATGATTTACTTCCCTGAAAGGGAACAGAGAGGTGTTGCTTTTTGTACATATAAATTCAGTGACACGTTCACCTCAGGAAATTCAACTTCTTGCTGCACAGGATGAGATTTATTAGTGCAATGACATGAGGCACTTAACTCAGGAGATATTAATTACCAGACCCAGGAGGAACTCGTTACAGTAAATCAACAACATAAACCGATCTCCATGCCAAGGTCATGCGCTGTCGGTCACTTTTAAACAGAGCAGTTTTATATTTCTTGTAGTTTCATAAAATGATGTCAGTGACATCATCTCTCTGACAGATTGATCTAATTAAAATAATCACGATAGACACATGTGTGGATCTAGGCCACAAAGAAGCACTCTGAAACCAAGTTCTTTGCAGGTCGCAGGCCAGAAGGAAAAGAGGGCCTGGTTGTTTATTCTTTACATATTTATATGTTTCTAGGAACAACCGTGGATTGGAGGTCAGTGTTACTACCTCCTCCATCTTTACAGGTTCACAGAATAGTCCATCACACATTCTCCACCCAGGGGAAAAGAATGTAAACTAAAGTTACAGTTAACTAAAACATTGCTATGTTTATAGAAAGTGTGTGAGAAACTTTATCAAAGAATCAACACATAGAAAACTGCAAGAGACAGGGCAACACACGTTTGGAAAATCTTCCTGTTACTGGGTCTTGGAAAGTTGACTATTATGGAAACGATTATACTATCTAGGCAAAAAACTATATCTCGACAAAGATGAGGAAAAGTCTTGCCCTCCCTACTTTTTTCTGTGGTTCTGTTCCTGACAGTTAATGTACTCCTTTGCTATCCTTTTTCTAGTGTTGTGTGGCTGCTTCAGGAAAGAAGCCCTAAGAACTCCAAATGTCCCCCAACATATTAGAGGAATCAGCAAGAGGGGAAAAATGAGGAGGAAATGAGAAATTCTCATTGAGACATAGCTTAATTTGTATTCATCATGGGAAGCAAGTTGTTTTTAATTTGCAAACTGAAGTAATGCCGTTTAGGATCGTGGAGGTAATCTACATGGAAATAGAACTGCTGTAAGGTCTAGTCCACGAGTAGATTCCTGCAAACATTTGGAGCGTTATTATTTAGGTTGCCAAAACTACTCAAAAGGAGTATGAATTGGCTGTGTAGAGTCCAGGTTATATCAAATCAGTATGCAGCATTTTATACACTGGTGTTATTCTAGTGATTTCAATATTCAACTTTTTATGTCTTCTTTCAAATGCATTTATAACCAAATGCAGAGTAATACTTCACTATCTTCCACTATACATTGCTTCACCCTGTTTTGTATCATTATTATAGTTACATGAATTAAACACCTGTATGTTATATGATGGGATGATCATAATTCAAATTTCAACAAAAATTATCTGTGTTGTTATTAGAAAGAAAATATTTCACATTTTAATTATTTAGAATGGTGTGTATGAAAACCAATAGTTCATAAAGTGCCATTTTTTGACATCTCAAAGTAATTTTAAATGTTTTTGAAAAACCCTTAAGCACCTGTTTTTAACCAATGGGTACTGTCTGTAAAAGGAAGATCATGCATTCCAAGGCCAACATTTAATGAGCCCTAAAACAATAGCCTGAAAACAAGACTTTATTTTCATAGGTAATGAATCAGAATATAAAAATGTAGTTGATGATAGCTTTCAAAACTAAATTCCTAAGAAAAACACATGGGTGACTTGCAGAAAAACTAGGTGTCTAAATCATCTGATGGGAAGCCCTCAATAGACCATTATTCCTTTCTACTATTAGGATGCTCCTCAAGGTCGAGCTTTTGCCTTCAGTCTTCCCTTATGTTGGTGAGATGTGAATGTATTCCAGTGTATGAGACAATATCCACAGGTTATATATTAGAAATAACATTTATACAAGGAAATCAGAATTCTGTCATCCTACATATCACCTTATGTCACCTTATTGATCAATGCTTTCAGTTGATACTCCTCTTTAAGAAACAAATGACTACACTAAGAAAAACCATCTTGACTACAACAACTCACTGTGACAGAGAAGGTGGTGTTAATGAACATGTTTTAATAGTGCCACTGGGGAGCAATTCAGCAGAAAGGCTCCCATATTAATATTTCAGGGACTGATATGTAAATGAACTGCTGCACTGAAAATTCCTGATGTCCTTCATAAGGCATCTGCCTTGTTGGTACAAGGGAACAAGAACAATATTTCTTGGGGGTGGCAAAGACTTTCTTAAAAGAACATTTCAGTGAAGCACTGCAAGAAACCATTTATTTGCCATAAAGTAGTTTCTGATTTTATTGCTTTTGTTGTCTTTTAAAAAAAATAATCAAATTGGAAAAAACAGAAATAAATGACTAAGAGCTCTCACTGATTTTGAGCAGCACTACTGTCCACACAACTGCCAAAACAGTTTCAAACATCTTCCTTCTCTTGTGGTGACAGTGGAAGAAGGATGCTGTTGTTTTGGTGGGGCTGCTGCAGTGGGAGTGTGAATATGAATACAGTGTTACACCTGCTTTATGTTCAAAGAAACAAGAGCACAGCCTTGTCATTCCCAGCTTTGAAAACCATCAGTGATTTTTCTCCTGAAGTCTGAATTCCCTTGAGGGTGTGAAACGCTGCATTACGTGTGTTAGTACTTTTTCAACAAATGCTTTATGCTTTTATTTAACAGTGTTACCAGGTGCCACATTTCTCCACTGGGTATGATAAGTTATTTACAGAGCTATCAGGGTACATGAAATTCAAGCACATACAGAAATTCCATGATCCTTCCAGCAAGTTATGCAAAATCATAACTAATGTATTTTGTGAGGTCTTTTGGGAAGGTGGAAGTGTGAAAGGTTCATACTGATCCTCAAAAGGTCAGCAGCAGGAAGCTGATCAAAGCCCTGGAAAGCTTTGATCACTCTTCCGTTGGATCCCCTATGTTATGCTTGCTTTTCTTCCACATCACCTGGCCATCTTAAAAGCATCACCACTACAAAGAACCAGCTGGCCTCTTTCTGCTTTGCTGCATGCTGATGAGGGGAAGGAAGACACAGGGTGCTTTTATAGCAAGGTACCCAGATACCTATCAGGACATTCAATCCTGCTGCAGCATGTGATGCTCCTCGAGGTGTCTGAACTTGTGGTATAAATGGGTGATGTCAAAGCAACACATCCTTTGTAAGGCTGTTTCCCAGCTCTTTTCCCTGCAGCAGTGGCTTTGTCCTGTTTGTTGCAATGGCCTGAATGTGTGCCAGTAGACATTTCCATATTTTATCACCAGCAGTTGCTGGTGAGGGTGTTTCAGGTCACAGTGTTTCAGGGATGTATTTGGCATAAAGTCTTTCTGACAGTAGGTCAGCCCAGAATGAGACTTCCAACTCCTGAAGTCCAAAGCCTGGGTTGCTCTGCCTCATGTGGGTACAGGTCACATAACATAGAGTGTGCACCCAAAGCACTAAATATTTATCATCTCTGAGGCAAAAATGCTTCATAAGTTACACATCTAAAGTTCTGGCCATTTTTAAACAGCAGTCTCTGTGCACAAAAGGATGTATTTGCTAAAGACAACAAAGTGAATAATTTTTTTTTTTGCTAGGGGAAACCTGACACAGAGATTCTGCTAGAATCTTATCAACCCACAAGCAATTACCTAAAGGTAAAACTTCCAGTATACCCATTCAGTCCCCTGTGCAGGGGGGTCTGGAATTGAGGCAATCAATTATCCCAGGCAATTTTTTTTTCTATAAAACGTTGTCTGAAACCCAGGAAATATGTACTGCATCCACATATGCTGAATTTAAGAGAAACCCGGAGGCAGACTGTGAATTATGACTCAATCTCTTTCCAATTTGCTGATGGGACCATTGAGTTGCATATTTCCTACATGTGCAATTCACAAAAAAATGTTGCAATTTTGGTTTTAAAGTACTGTTATGAAGGTTTCTGCTCTCCAACAGAGCTCTGTGGATACAAGTGATGTCAAGTTGCACATTGACTGATATATACGATGATAGACCTTCATGTCAAAGAGATAACTACTAGTCATGAGCAAACGGAAGAATAAAACATACAAGACGGAGCTGTAAAGAGAAAAATAAGAATGTGCATTATGTCAGAGTGTGTCTGTGTGTATGTGGCAAACACAGAGAAAAACAATGCTTGAGAAGCTTATTTAATTATCTAAGCCCCTATTAAAAGTTCAGTGATTTATAGATTTGAAAGGGTTCCAAACAAATATATCACAGCCAGACATGCCAAGTGTTTCTGATTAGCAAATTAGCTAAATCCTATGCAAAATATTACAGGATTGAATTTGGAAAAAAAAAGCAAATTGGATTTGGGGAGGTTAAATATAGTTCTTGTGGTGCAAACGTTTTGGTAATGAGACAGAAAAAAAAATCCGAGATTAAAATGAAGGTATTGTCTACACCCTAAGAAATGGATTATCTGGGTACTGTATCTGCTCATACATCTATTTTCTGCCGCTAACAAAACCAGAGAATTCACTGAAGAATTGTAGTTAATATTTGAATTAAGACTATTTGAGCTGGCAATTTGAACTTCTGGATTCTCTGAGAATTCTCAGCTACTTTTGCATAGATACTCAACTCCGCTATTTACAAAAACCCTTTTCCAAGGAAACATGGAATAGAGCTGTGCGTCAATATGGACAAAGATTTTTATTTGAGATACTGCATGATGATCTGCTTTGATCTAAACACAATTATAATAATATACAATTATAATTATATTGGATGCTCTCTAGGACAGGAATGATATGAAATGCAGTGCAACGTATCCATCACACTTTTAATTAAGATAAAAAGCAATTAATTAATTACAGAGCAAGCTGATACATATGTTAGTCTGGCCTTCATCACAGCATTTTCATAGTGACTTGTTTTTCTCCTATGAAAGTGAGACCTGCCCAGCTGTTTTTATTTTGGAGCTGACTCTCAGATTGGGTGTCTTTCAGTTAGCAAAATTTCAGTAAGGAGAGCACTGTTTTTGCTTGTGATAGATTCAGTCAGCATTGTATATTGACTTTTAGCTAGACCCTCACATTTTTCAGCAGCCCATGGTGTCTTGGTAACAGAGAACCTTTGCCTTGCCTTACCGAAAGCAAATCTTGTCCTTCACTCCAGGTACCTGGTAAGTTCTGAAAGGTTTATGTCAGCCACGAATGAGCACCCTTAAGCTGGGCCTGTGCATGGGTCACTGCCCAGTTTGCAGCCTCTGCCCAGACATGGAAAGTCACGAGTCTGGCCCAATTGCAGGTGACCGTCACTAAGTCATGGACTGGGGCAAGTGGGTGAGTCTTACCCCTGCAACACTGCCCTATGAAATGGTGCCAGGAGCAGCTGGGAGCACAGCTTGCTTCTGCTTTCACTAATCTTTTACCCAGACTGGGGTTCACAGAGCTGTTGCAGGCAGCCTAAGGCTCACCTTGGGAGCCCAGGGCTCATCCAGATATGTCTAGTGGTACATAAACAACCCATTAAACACTTGGTCACTCAGGGACCCTTCTCTTCCAGATGATGCCCTGGAGTTCCCCAGCTGGGATTTGTTTCCAGATTTGCTGTCAGTTTGAAAAAAAAGCTGATCTTGAGAAATGTCTCAAAGGGACAATTTAGAAATGCCCACCGGAGCCATTAGAAAGCTCTGGGAAAATCTGAAACTGTGAGACAGCATGAGTAAAACCCATCTACCCATTCTCTGAAACAAAACAGGAATTCAACACAATTTACTTTAATGTCAACGATTGCAGTGAACTTTTAATTAAGAAAATATGTGTGGAGCAACACAGTTCTCTGCTGAAGCATTTCATTCTTCTGCTCTTGGTACAATCCCAGGAAAATCCTTCTTTCAATTCATCTTGTAGATGAAACCATTAATCAAACTACTCACATATTTTAAAATGAGAAATAGAGTGCCACAGATTTCCTGCTGCATTCAACCTGTTTTTGATGAAAAGGAAAATCAAAAATGTTTCTCTGATGGAGCTTTCCAAAATTCTGTATATCTTCCATTAAGCAAGTTCTTCAGTGTTTAATGTAAGCTGCACTTTGATTAGGGAAATTGCTGTAGAAAGGAGCAGCAATCTAAAAAAAAACTCCCAACAACCTGCACTCTTAGTGTATAGCTTCCTCGTGGCAAGGATCTGTAAAATGTTATTGCTTCTCAATTATCACTTCCTAGCTGATCTTTGAGAAAGCAAAGCTATTGCTCACAGGGATGTTAGCAAACTGTACGCATAAACTGGTGGGTTAGTTTGGCTTCAACAGAAGCAAATAGCAGAATTGCTATTTTTGTGCTATCAGTCCTGTAATGAAAACAGAACACATTAGAAAAGTGTGATAAGATGAAGAAGTTCTATTTGTTTTTGTACTGTGTCTTATTGCCCTCCTCGTGTGGAAGAAGCTGGTGTGGGATAGCTAGTGACTTTTGGTATGATGTGACACCACTTGAACTGACAAGTGATTAGCTAGTGTTCTCTCCCTTTTTCTCCTGGGGCATGTATCTTAGATTCAGGCACCGAAGATCTCATTGGTGTGGGCTTTCTCCCACTAGGGCCATACTGGTTATCACAAGGCAAGACTGGCTTCTTCACTTACAAGGGATGATGAGCTATGCAGAAAGGAAAGATGGGTTTACCTATGGAGGTAAGAGAGACTTTTTGGGAAAATATGTCTCAGGCCATAGCTAGAGTCTGTGATTTCCTTCATCTGAAAATTCACTGGAAGTAAAGTGCCCAGTTATATCTTTTGGTGATGACTACTTTGTATATTTAGAGATAAAAACATGTTCCCTACCATTTCAAGATCTACGGGGTTGTATGTGGACCCTTCCACCACCAGTACAGATCCAACCACACCATTCAGATCTGGACAAAAGGACATGGTGTTGGCAGAGAACCAGAGGATTATCAGGTACTAGGGAAGCTCAGCAGATACCATCATGAGTATNACCATTCAGATCTGGACAAAAGGATGCAGATACCAGCAGATACCATCATGAGGTCCTTGGATGAACTGGGAAAACTTTTCTGAAAAGAGAAATAATGATTGGTATACACAAAAATCATATTCAGAAATTTATATCAGAGTATTTAGAAAGCAAAACTGGGAAAGCTGTGGGCATTTTTCCCCCCACTTTCTTCTTCTGCATTTTATTTTCATTTTCAGAGGAGGAGAAGGTCAAATTGTGTTTGAAATGAAGGTGTTCGTGGCTATGATATGGAAAAACATCTGCCATTTCCAATTAAACCTGCTTTCACTGATACTCATTGGTGCCTCACATTTCCTCCATCTGCACTCTTGAAAATAAGGGAGAGTCTTTGTAGAGAATGTTGTTTCCTTTTTCTGACCCATTTCTATGACTGCAACACTCTTGGAACAGGTTTATCAGTGTTCAAACATGCTTTTAAACACACACTGCTGATGTACCTGATATTTCTAAATATTCACAAGATTAGAATAAACTGAATTGGCTGACTGAATTGGGTCTAAATTATGAAACATGTAAAGAATTAATGGATGCAACTAGTTTCCAGAACATGGAAGGAAGTCAACTTCACCATCACATGAGGTTTCCAGGTTCTTTTAAGGCTATCAGTAAGCAGAAATTAATAATAAGCATGTAACTATAATAATATTATATAATTAATTATATAATAACAATAAGCATGTTAACTCTCTGGAGGGAGGTTGAATTTTGCTGTGCAGCAATTTAATTTCTTGTCAAGTTATATGTAATGCTCCCATTGTCATCAGGTTGGACAGCATTCTCTCCAAAACTAGTCCTTCACTTATCAGTTTCCTAAGTGCATAAGGCTAGGAAACCCAGGTAACTCATTTAACAGAGGTAAAATGGAAACAAACACAGGTAATTGTTCAGCCTAGAGGAGTGGAGGTTTGGGAAGTTTTATAACAGCTTTCCTGTACCTAAGAGAGATATAGAGGGACTTTTTACAAGGACTTGGAGGGGGAATGGCTTCAAAATGAGAGAGGGTAGGTTTAGATTAAATATTAGGAAGAGATTATTTCTTGTGAGTGTGATGAAGCACTGGAACAGGTTTCCCAGAGAAGTGATGAATGCCCCCACTCTGGAAGTGTCCAAAGACAGGTTGGATGGGGCTTTGAACAACCTGGTCTAGTGAAAGGTATCCCTGCCCATGGTGGGGGCATTGGAATTAGAGGATCTTTAAGATCCCTTCCAACCCAAACCATTCTATGATTCTCTATATTTAGGTGATTCATGCAATGCTATGTTTCAATGTAGAAGAACAAGCAAAACTGCTGAAATGCACTGCTAAACTATCTCTGCTGAGAATTTGAAATGTTGCTGTATTTTTCCTGGATCTATATTGCTGCTCGTCCTTGACCAGTTATTTACCTTATAGGCTATATCATCAAAAATACTTTGTTACAGCTGAGCTGTTTAGTGATGTCTCACCTTTCAGGCTTCACAACCTTAGGGTAGGTGTTCAGAGTCTTACTGTAATGGCTGTTTTACAAACTGCCCAAATGTTTACACAGGCTGGTCTTAAAACCCGTATTTAGAAAATCAACAATTTTATTTGGTAATATCATACCACAAGCTATTTGAAAAAATAAAGGATTTTACCCTAACCCCCCACCTTCTTAGAGACACAGGCAATTACTGTGCCTGCAGGAGAAATACCCCCTTCCAGCTAGAATTCATCATAGCCATCAACCATGTTCAGGAGCTGGTTGCTTGTCTCACATACTAATGTGAGATGCCACTGATGCCGGGGCATTTCCATCCTCTCTCGATTATTATCTTGGATGGAGAAGTTTAGATTGTTTATCCAGTATGTTGGAGACTACATATGAAAGCAGGGACTTGTGAAAGCTCTTACCATGAAAGTACAGTTTACCTGGGAGAGGGTGTTCTTAGCCGTTCTGGTTAAAGATCGAGATTTTGGGGGTATGGAATCTGATCCTCTCAAGATGCAAGCACTAAAGTAATTTTGTGAATGCCTAAAGCTGAAGAGGAAAACAGAGAAATTAATTTCCATAAAGCTAATTCTTTTTTTGCCTTTCTTGCCATTATGGTTCTAGAATTGTATTTCAGCCTATGGCTTAGCTGTGGTATGTGCTGTACTTGTGTGGAATGAGATATTCCCAGGTACACATATCTCACAACCAGATCTACAAGACAGATGAATACAGACCAAGGATATAGTTGAGCAGTAGTATAAATTGAAATGTTATCTGATTATTTCAGAAAATCAAGAGCCTTCTTTTCCTACACATAGAGACATCTTTGAGTGAAATCAGAAAAAATTTCAGGAGCCGATATGAAACAAAAGCATGGATATAGCACCTGTTGCTTATTTTTCTGGTCATTGTTTTCATGCTGCTGCAGTCACAGGGACATCACAGAGCTCTGCACTTCTAGGCCTATCACTGCCCCTGAGCTGGGAAAATAAGAGGTTATACGACAGGACAAAGAGTTTCTCAAGTCTGAAAAGCTTTCCAAGGACAATGCTGTGCTGCAAAATTGCAAAACACCTGAGATATATAACATCACTGATAGCCAAGGTGTGCAGAATGGAGTATAGTATAGTCCTAGCTCTACCATGGACTTCCTGTGTGATCGTGGCCAAGTCACTTGGCTTTCTTCTAGGTCTTTCTCCCTCTTTTGGATGCAACATCTTCTAAATGGGTAATTTCTTTCAAAACAGACATTGTACAGGAGTCTTTTATTAGCTGAGGCATCTAATCAACTCTAATACAAATCCAATCTCAGAGGCTTTCGTCAGGGGGAAAACACATCTAGAAATGTTCCAGCCCTTCTATTGACTACCTGGGAATGACAGTATAAATCAGCAGTGGGATTGTAGACACGGACTAGCTTATAAAGTAGTTGTTGACTTTCTCAGGAAATTTCTGATTTGATCTTGAGAAACTTGGTCTTTCCATTTTCCATAAAGTTGTACCAAAAGATCTACCAAAGAAAGAGAGGTAAATTAAGCCCTTTATATAAGATGCCAAAACCTCAGCCCAAGTGAATGTGGTATATTACTTGGAGTGGGGTACAACATTGTGATACAGTGTTCATGACCGTAGTGAAGTAAAAGTGGGAAGAAAATATTATTAGCTTTACTATTGATTTTTGGTTGGTTAGTACTCACAGAACAAGTCTGCTTCTGCTATCGAGACATTCACTCTTCAAAAGTCAGGCATGATGACTGTTTTAAGATTATAATAATGGATAACATCCTCACCATCTGCTTGAATTCTAGATCCACCAAGACACCTTTGATGTCACCACAAGGTCCACACAGTGCAAAGAAGGTGATTCCAGGGAGAGGAATTAGGTCACTCTTACATCCTCTCCTTTCTAGCCAAATCCTGAATACCTGGGATAGGAGGCTTTTAATCCCTTTGCCCTTCCTTCTTATGAGTCACTCATAATTTTGAATATTTTCTTCTGGTTTTCTGCTTACAGCAAGGCTCAAGGCTGGAGTGGCTACTTGACACACCTGGCCCCTCTGTAACACCTGTCTGAGCTTGTGAGGTAGATCAGAAGTGCCCTGCTTGACCTCAAGCTTGTACATTTTTGCCAGATCTCAGAGCAGCTGATACAGCAATGTTGAGTGTTCCTCCAGTACACTGATTGCAAAAACACATCAGGAATAAAGCTGACCCTTCTTAACTCTGGACTCTCTCATTCCCTTATGGGTTTGCTTATTGTATTTAAGGGAAAAAGGATGGGAACTGATAGGAGCACATGAACTACCACGACTCCTACGTAAATTTAAAAAGCGATTGTTTTCTCTAGTATGGCATAAAAAGACTCAAAACCAGTTTTGTCTCTAAAAACTCTCTGTTGCTAAAGGGAAAGCAGAGACACCTAATATTGTTACTATGGAAGTCTAGCATAATATCAAAAATACTGAGAATTGTAAAGATAGTGTTCTTTCTCACACTGTTTTCCTTTCAAATCCTGCAGGATTATAAAAATTTCCCCATGGCGAGCTGCCCTTGGTAAATATAGCTTTTCCACACTATCAGAACAATGAGGAAAAAAAACAAACCCAACCCAGCCTGAAAAAGGAAATGCTACTCATTTCATGAAGGAACATAGCACAGACACTCAATTCGGTGTTGTTGAGCTGAGGTGTGAGATGTCTGTACCAGGGGCTATTTGGGCAGAGTTCTTTGACTGTACAAACCTGGGATTAATGAGGAGCAGCAGGGAGGTGACATTTTACCTCTGTGTGATGCTGCTGAGATCAGTAACAGAACAACACATTCACTCTGGGTGGCCACTGATGTAACATCATCTAGAGAAACTGGAAAGCATACAAAAAATAGCTGCAAACTATCTAAAAGCACCGAAAAAAAAAGTTTGGATTTTGTTTTTTTCCCTCACAGATTTAAGGTGTTCAGCCTGTTTAATTTAATTTAAAAAATTTAAAAATGACAGCTTCACCCTCATGGTGTTAATTATACTACGTCATGAAGAGCTTTTCAATCCAGCCATGAAACACAATAAGAAAACTCAGTGGCTGAAATGATTAATAATTAGAAAAACGCACGTAGGAAAAATGCATGATTTTTAATAATGAAAAGGCTTTAGCAACAGCCAGACATTATCAGGTAAGATTCTGGGTTTACAATTCTTTAGTGTTTTTCAGCCAATACAGAGTATTCTCCTGTAAATATGTCATAAACTCACCTTAGGGATAGCTTAGGTTACCCACCATCAGCCCCTCTCTGGGGTTAGCTCAGACTCTAAGCACTTGCCCTACTCAACAGGGAATCTCCAGAGGACTGTCACTCCATGTCACCTTACACAAAGCAGAGGTAAATCCAGAGCATCTTGGAATTTCTGCCAGTTACACCACTCTGGGACACTCATCCCCAGAGCAGTGGAGCCGCACTTTTCTCAGGGAGGCAGCAGTTTGGAAACAGAACTAGCAGAGATCAGATGTTGGAACTGTATATTGCAAGGGAGAATTTTTTTCTTGGAGCCCACAATGCTGGAGTGCTAAGCCAAATAAAGATTTCCTTGGTCTGTTTCTATGCAATAATTCAGCACATTTTGTAGCCAGCTCTTCACATTCTCCCCACAGCATATGAGGTCTGTTCAGCTGGAGACGGTGTGTTCTTACAGCCCTTTAGCGTGGCTCCCGGGTCATATCTGGTCTAGATCCTCCTCAGCCGAAGTTCGCGGGAGTCTGGAGCTAGCACAAGTGTGCTAAAATGCTGCCACCTTGTGCTGGTTTGGCAGCAAACCCGGGCTGAGCTTTCCGCTGGTATCGCCCCCGGGGTGCGGTGCGGTGCCCCGGGATGCTCAGCTCTGTCCGGAGGCAGGGCAGGGAGCAGCCCCGGCGGGACCTGCACACAGATCCAGCCTCCGAACACACGGCTTTCCTGGCCGAAGAAATGGAGACGGAGCCAGGAACCTCTCTCAATTTCAGCTTCCAGTCTGAGCTTATCAACAGCTCAGGAAAGGAAGAAACTGATATGAACCAGAAGACTTGTAATGAAGTTAAAGAGATGCAACCCATTCCTGTAACTCTCCATTTTGTGGCATTAATATCACAAATGCGGAACAAATCTGCTGTTTTCATATTGGCAGGAACCTTCTGAGATGCAGAAGACAGACATTTAGCCTAAATCACTGCTTGTGTTTTTTTAAGCAGAGCAAAAACTAATTCTTAAGGATATGCCTAAGTTTCAAGAGGGAACTCAGAGCTTCCCAGAAAAAGGATGACTTACCTGGTATTAGAATTAGCACTCTCCAATAATACGTATGTCCTTCTTTATCCCATTTACCTTCAAAGCCTTTTTTTTGTTTGTTTTTCCGAAGCACTCTTATAACACCCTCTCTATACCATGCTTCACACTGCTATGAGCTGCATTTAATTCACTTAGAGTCCATAAACCAACCCATCCCAGCATCCCCTTAAATGGTTAATCAGTACCAGAGCCAAGTTTCTTGCCTGGCGTAACACTGCACTATGACACTCCCCTTATTTAAGCAGAAAACAGATTAGTTTGCAATAACCTGGAGATATTTTTTTTGGTATCTGATGACTAGAGCAGACATGAATTAGCATTTGAAAGTTACGTATGTGAAATTGTGAAGTACTATATTATGATGAGCTAATTGTTATTTCATCATATGGTTATTCAGAAGGCTAAAGAGCTTGTTTCCTTTGACCCAAGAGGGAAATCACTCATCAGGGGACTGTTATGGTCTAAAGCTTTGTAAGATTTAGACTTCAGCTGCAAAAGTATAAATTCTTACAGTCATTGCTCTGGCTGCTGCCCCTTGGCACTGACACTGTTTTGACTGCAAAACTTAAAGCTGGTTGGCAGTGTGTGAGTGTCTCTGGTACCTGCTCCCAGAAGTTTTCTCCATGTACAAGTAACAGATGAGGACTAAGCCATAGAACTGCTGAGCATCTCTTGTGACACTTCTGGAAACTGCAAGAGCTGGGTACTTTCAAGTCAGATGGTAGAAATGTTGCTAAGTGAGTCAAAGCAGATATTGCACAGTTTATTCTGGTGAAACTTAATAAACCCTTTGCATAAAATACTTCAGTGCAGATCATCTGTAAGGTCACATTTCTCCCCTTATTTCTTGCTCTGCAAAAATCTAAATAACTAAGCAAAGCACACAGGGAAATAAGCAAGCACAGAGGTATCTCCTGATTTAAGTGGAGTACTGACATTAATATCTCTTTTCCTGTTTCATTTAGAGCTAATCCATTGAAACACAACTTATTTTCAGACAATTTTGCTAATGTTAGGTAAAATTACTATGTTGTTATTGATCTCTTGTTTGCAATGCTGATTTTGCTAGAATGCAAGCAAACTGCAACACTAGTTAATCAGATAGATAATCTTCTTTGGATATTGATAGTACACTTGTGTCGCTGTTGTCCCGGGGATGATGGACAACTGACATAGACTTGATCCAGGAAGAAATGGAATTATTTATTAATTTACAGACCCGTTTATATCTCTTAGTTCACTTCAGTGGCGTAGGGCCATTGGTCACTGACCATCCACCTCTCGGGCACGGTTGGTGAAACCCTACAACCCCCATTTCAAAACATTTTCCCAAAGAGCCATAACAAACTTGGAAAACAAGCTGCAGGTGTTAAGATAGAGAACTTGTTTACAAAACCATCTCACTGTTTCTCATGGCTTGTGTGAGAAAGACAAGGTTCTCACAGAATACTGCAGAAAGCTGGGAGATCTCTCTGCTGAGAGCTTTTCAGCATCCACACACTTGTGTGTGCATAAGTGTGCTAGTCTGTGTCTGAGAGAGATTCAGACAGCAAGGGAAACTGTAATGACTGGTTTTCAGCTTGAAGTGCTGGGCTGTTGGTCACAGCTGGGACCAGAGCATCTCCGGTCTTTTGTTGTCTCCACCAGTGAGATTACAGAAGTGAATGGGATAGGAGGGAGGAGAAGGGAGCAGGGTACTTTTCACTAATGAGAGAAAAGCAGAGGAAGAACATAAAGCTACATTGAATTTTCAGTCTCTTTGTTCCTCATCGCTCCTAAGAAGGATGTGCATTACCTGCTCCCATCATCTCTCCTTTCCCTTACAGAGGGGCTTGTGACAAACGAGAGCTGTGCCAGGACCCTACAGTGCTGCATTTGGCTGCCTCCTCCACTGGATTTGTGGGGAAAGGCAATCATTAAGTAGCTCTTGTTGCTCTTGCCTACTTCAAGCCATTTGCTACTCTTGCAGCCTCTCCACTCATGCTCAGCTCTCAGAAACCACAGAAAACCACTGAAAGCTGGACTTTCCCAGTCTAACTCCTTTGGGTGTACAGGTAACTCGTGAACACTGGCACCCATTTCTGAGATTCCCTTCCTTCCCTTTGCTTGCCAGGCATTGTTATGATTATTTCACTATGAGCCTTATGGCTCCTGCTGGTTTCTACATGCCTTGGTTTCTGAAATGATCAGTAAGGGATTTCTATCATAGCCCCTCACATGTAGGGATGGAGTAGGCATCTGCCCTGCCATGCACAGATCTTTGCAGATATAACAACGTTCAAACATCCCAGGTGCATGAGATTGACTGAAAAACTATGACAGCTAAACATCTTGAGGTGAGGAAAGCTGTGTCTTCTCCTGATTTTAAAACATTTATGGTTTTATACTCTGCTCGTTTGTTTCCTCTGTCTGCACAGGCTAAATGTGGACACTTCAGTCTTAGCATTTAATAAAAAGAGAGAGGGCTTTGAAACAGCACAAATACAAGGAGGGCTAACAACCCTGAGTTCCCCGGCCCCTTTGCTCAGGGTGTGGAAAGTAGCCAACAGTCAGTTTTAGACTAACAATGATTTACTTATCTCTGTAAATATGTCAGTAGGTGTCCACAAGCCTATGTACAGATGGACTATTTATCCCTCTAACAGTGTGAGGTGAAGATCTTTGCCCCAGGCTTTTGGTCAGACATTCAGGACATTTTTCAGGCTGTCAGTTGCCTGTGTATCATATCTGTGATGCTGTAACAAGAAAGGTGATATAAGCCAGGCAGAACAGAAAGACATTTTCTGATTCTTCATGCTATCTGGGTTTACCTAGTGCAAGTGTTATTTGATTCATAATTCATTTTTCATATGCTGAAGGGAAATCCTGAGCTATGGACAAGAAGTCAACGTGTAGAAAAAAAAAATTCTAATTTCTGGTTACAGGTATCTCTGGAAGCTGTATATGTGGCTTCTAAAATATGATAGTGTTAAAAAAAAAAAATTGTGTGAAGAGTATTTATGAGTACCCAACTGCAGTTGGTGTCAGGTTGAACAACTGGTTCATCAAAACTATGTAATGCGAAACGTTTACTAGTTATTTTATTTTCTGTTTGCTGAATAGAACTCCAGGTCTGTATATTTCTTTTTTTCAGTTGTCAAAAGGCTATTTATTCTCATTGCAGTGGAATAGGATTGAAATAGGCAACCAGACTATTAACTTAAAACACAGATGCTAGGATGTTTTGGTAAAGTGTGTTTCTATGCTCACTCTCATTTGACTAAACACTTCCAGTAATTCTTATTTTTTTTTTAAAAATATGTATCTTAAAATATTTTTCTATCTAAAACATAGGTTTCCACCACATGTATCAAGATAAAACAGTGTCAGGAAAGAGGGAATCAGCCAGAGGAAATTTTCTTTAATGAATGTGGTTGTTGAGGCTACTTGACCTGTTAAACCACATTGCTCAGTTCTGGCAGGTCAGTTCTGTCCCACTATCCTGTTTCTTATCCTAAAAGTGAAGGAACTGGCAGAGGGATTTCCAGCAATCAGATGGAAAATATAGTCACGCTGGAGAAGTGTGCACCTCAGAAGGGCTCCCGTGAGAGCTGCAGGGTGAATGAGTCTGGGGCTCTGCAGGGCAGAAGCTGCAAGGCACAGGACCTTGATTGTGTCCCTGATAGATGACAAGTGACTCAGTTGTGTCAGGTGATATACATTTCAATGGATAGTATTTAGAACTATTTTCAACTTACTGTGTTTGTTCAGTTCAGATCTTGTTAGAAGCAACTGGGAAAGATGCAAAGAGCTTTTGTGGCCAGAGCTCTGCTAGGAGGATACATTTTCCATTCTGGAAACCTGCTTTTGCTAGTCAGGGCTGTGAGGATTAAAAAAAAACACCTGCACTCCTGTCTTCACAGAAAGCTAATAGATAACATATTGATTCTCGCTTGAACATTACAGCTGTAATGCCTTCTGTTATTACTATTCTTCTTTGTAATTTTTCACTGGGCTCTAGCATATTTGATTAACTAATTTTTCTTTTAAGTATCTACAGTACTTACAACTCAAGGAATGTTGTAATATCTCCTCTCGTTTTTTCCCCTCTCCCTCATTGATATTTTTTTCTCTGGTAATTGCTGACGTAATTATTCCTTCTACAAAACCTTATCTTTCTTGTTTTCTAAATACTAAACTTAGAAATTATGAAAAATTAGCAAACCCCAGTGCTAAGAACTGTACAAAGGCTGTTCTGCCCTGCTAATAAGATGTGTTACAAATAAGTCTATGATTTTTAACAAAATGAGTTGCTGTCTTGAATGAAAAAAGGAAAATAACAGTATTTGACTGGGGAGAGAAAGAGGCTTAAACACAGGAGATCATCAAACGTGTTGAAAGGAGGCAGCTGACAAAGTAGTGCATCCCTTACATCTTCTCCCAAGCTTCACTTGCCTTTCGCAGGGAGTGCACATGATTGACTGAAACTATGTTTGATCCCAAGCCATCCTCCCTCAGCCCTGCCTGGGAACAAGAGCAGCACAGCTCCTTGTGCAGGAGAATTCAGCAGGAGCCTGCAGGTAAGTGTGCTTCGCAGGACACGCTGAGGCAGGGGAAGGGGTGTCCTGAGGCAGTCACGGCTTCATAAGACCTGTCAGCTCACTCCCTACAAGATTCACCAAAATGAAGGCTGTTCTCTAAGTGGCCCTGAAGGTTGGTGGCACCAGCAGATGGAGAGGCTCTGTGTGCCTCGGTGGAACGAGGGCTCCCAGGTATTTCTGAATGACAGAGTGCAGCTCCGGCAGAGCAGAGCTGGCTGGTGTTCAGTCACTTGGAGCAGAAGCATTTTGGAGAGGATGCCTTTCTGCAAGAGAGTGCACAGATATAAAATGTAATAAATTATCACAGAAAAACTCAAATATACTGAAAAAGTGCCTTCACTTCGGCTTTGACCCTGAACTTTGTCTTATTGACTGACTCATTCTTGTCTACTACCTTGCACAACTTTTTTCCCCTTCATCACGTGCTTTCAGACTCTGAGTTGGAGTGGTTTCATGTATTAGGAGTTCCTGTTGTTCATGTACCCATATCTACTTTTTTTTAGGTTCTTTCTCAAGCACTTTATACATTTGTGTTACCTTTCCTTTCCTTCTGATAATATTTGTTTTTAATTATTGTCACATATACATGCAATAGAGGAAGGTACAGTCCTACTGAAGCTATGTTGAGGAGTGAGCCATAATGAATTCTGAAGTCATAGTGGGGTTTTTTGTCTATTAAAGCCTTGCACATGCTCAAAGATGATGATGATGATTATTGTGGATGTCACATACTAATAGTACAAAAGCACTTAAATTGAGCAATATGTGTGCTGCTGAACTTTGGGGATGTAGCAGGCACTTCTCTCAGAAAACTTAAAAAACACCCAGAAAAGAGGCAGAAGAGTTGCAACAATTTTTCCAGCCACTTCCTTTGATGAAAGGAGAGCATCACTCTGTCTCCATGACCTTGTCTCTGCAGCTGTGCTGGTTTTTGATACATCAGTTTTCCTAATCATTGGGATTGTTCTCTCTACTGTGTATGGTGCATTTAGAGTGCTGGCAAGACTTCACAAAAGCGACTAATCATTACTAATGTGGAGATGTTAAACACAAAGGAGACAAACCTCGATGGCAGAATGAATTTGATACATCCAGTCACATATGATCTATCTCCTTTTCTCTAAATTAATAATTACAGAATGAAATTTACACCCTCAAGAAGCTGAGTAAAAAAATTAACTTGCCTTAAAATTGCTAATAGCTAGAGGAATGCATACTCAGCACTTCATATGTAATTGCATTTAATTTCCTTTTGGTCAAGTATGATGTTTTCTATACAAAATATCCTAAAGAAGTTTTCAGGCTTTTTTGGCTTTTGGGTGTTTTTTTTTTTTTTAATTTTTATTTTTAAATAGCTGCCTAAAATGTCTCATGACCCCTTCCCTGGTATGAGATATCTTTGCTATCCAGGTGGTAGGTTATAATTCTCAGGGAGAATATAATATGAAATTCTCTGGGACCTTGGTGTGTTGTTGCACTTTGGAAGGCACATAGTATCCAACTGGTTTTAAAAGGAAAGAAATTGGTTTGCATAACTAGTTAAGATACTTTCGACAAAGTTGTTTTTCTTTGAAATTGTTGGTATACTCGGGGGAAAAAAGACATTTTCTGGAAAAAGATTGATTTTGACAAGAATTTCTGATCTAGTAGGTGAAACCTACTTTGTGATGAGACATATCATTCAGCCTGATTTGTGAAGTCCTCAATACTTAGCTGAGACCCAGAAAAGTAGGGATTTTGACCTGAAGCAATCCAAAGGCAAGATAAAGGGTCTAATAATAAGGCAATTAACACTTGTATTCTGTTATCAAATGCTGTCTTCCCAAAAAGAAATTTTATTCTATTGGGTAGCCCGCAAAAAACCCGAAATCCTTAACTTTTTTTGTTAAATGGGGATCTCATTTTCTTGCACTGTCCAGGTCTGAGCACAGACTATCTTGTAAGAACCCTTCAGTGCAGTGACTGAATGCTGAGCCATCTTTACACATAGCTATAGAAAAGTGGAAGTCTTCCCTGTAATGACCGAGGCACAGACTCAGACTGGCAGGGATACTGAGATGTTTATTCAAAGAAATGAGCTGATTTTATACACTTCTTCAAGACCCAGTATTTCCTTATACAGTATTTTTCACTAAGCAACCTATCAGACATTGCTATGACAGTAACACACTTTCTGAATGTCCTTATGTGGGGGTGATCACGCCCTGCCCACCCATCCAGCAGCTTCTGGCAGGCTGCTCTCCTCAGGGCTCTGCCCTGTGGCATCTCCTCCCCACAAGGTCAGGTGGAGACAAGCTTCTCTGTGCTGTCATGGCATTCTGCAGGCACATCCCACAGCCCGCAGCTCAACTCCATCCTGTCTCTTCTCGCACTTCCCCAGGGAGTGGCAAGCGGAAAAAAGTGGAGTAAAAAACCCCAAGATAATACTGACTTTACTCACTTTAGTAGGCAGTAGAACGTATGACAGGCAACCACTCCAAGCACTAAAGTTCTTTCTATTTTCCCTACCACCAGATTTTCTGCTTTTGTGAGTCATGAGGTCATGTTGCTGCCATTTTTCTTGAATGAAGAATTACCATCACTAGGTTTGTTCCCTTCATATCTGAAACTCTAGTAGGTCTCTAATAAGATGTTAAATGAGTAGTTTGCATAATGAAGGCTTCATGTTCTAGTTTGCAGAATCACAGAATGGGTCAGGCTGGAAGGGACCACAGGGGGTCATCTGGTCCAGCCTCCCTGCTCAAGCAGGGTCATCCCAGAACACATGGCACAGGATTGTGTCCAAACGGTTCTTGGATATCTCCGGCAAGGAAGACTTCAAAACATCTCTGGACAACCTGTGGCAGTTCACAGTCACCTCTAGAGTTAAGAAGTTCTTTCTCATATTCAGGCAGAACTTCCTGTGCATCAGTTTCCATCCGTTGCCTCTTGTCCTGTTGCTTGGCACCACCAAGAGGAGCCTGTCCATCCTCTTCACACCCTCCCTCAGATGCATTGAGAAGTTCCCCTCTCAGCTACCTCTTCTCAAGGCTGAACAGCCCAGCTCCCACAGTGTCTCCTCATAAGAGAGATAGATGCTCCAGTACCACAGTCATCTTTGTTGCCCATGACCCTTCATCCAAGTCTTTGATGAATAAGTTAAACACTGATGAATAAGTAAAACTGGTTCCAATATCGAACCTTGGGGGACATCTCTAACAGCAGGCCTCCAACTAGACCCCGCCTGTAGGTGCTCTGAAAAAGCCAGTTCTAGAGAAGTCCCATTACCAGCACCACAAGAATATTGTCTGGTCATTGACATTCAAGTCATGGCATTGCAAATGAACACTGAACCTCCATGTGTCATGTTTTTTTCCTGCCAAAATTTCTAACCTTATTCTTCCCAATCCACTACTGCAGTTTAACATTTTTAATACTAATAAAAAAAATAGCATCCATCAGTTAAAAGAAGACATTCCATGCTCATCTGTGTACAGATTACTCTTCATTCATAAATCACTAGTAAATCCAGAGGACTGCACAAGTTAGATTTTAAAATGAGAACATGTTTCTATTAGGAAAGAACCACATTTCTGGAAGGCATGAAATGTCCATACTTTGAAAATCAACCTCTCTAAGACATTCTGTGACATGTACCCCAAATCTAGGTATCTAAAATCACGAGTCTTGGTCAAGTCATTTGCATTCTGATCAGAGCTTAGGTACTTTAAGCAATAGTATCTATATGTGACAGCAGATATAGGTGTAAGACAGTGACACAGCAGAACAAATTACATTAAATATAGTAGTAGTGGTCAAACCAATTAAAAAATCAAAATAGAAAGCCAAAGTTTCATTTTTATTAAACTTTTGTTGTCAGGATAAAATATGCTAAAAATAAATAATATAGACAGAAATATTTCAGAGAAATAAATTACCATGCAGTAGAAGTCTCACAGGTAGAGGGCAGAAATTATTATTAGAACTCTGAAGAAGCTGTGTTGACATTGGCTATGGAGTTAGGGAAAAATCATCCACTCTGCATTACTTTGGAAACTTGTGAGTGATTTATACCGCATTTGTCTTATTCACATGGCATGTTTCTGGACAAGCCCAGCTCCCACTGATCTTAAAATGAAACAGTCTGCAGGTTGGGAAGGATGGAATCATACTACGTCACAGATTTGCAGCAGCTCTCGTATTGATGGATGACAAAGTCACCCTCCAGATTATGTGTGCATTAGTCACTTCAGCCAGCCTTGCCTTTCAGAGCCACAATGTGACAGAAAGCAAGGTCAGAGTGATCCAGTCAGCATTCAACAGCACAGACTGATCTGGAGAATTAGTTTGTTCTCATAGCTGTGATGTATGACATGGGACTGTTAATTAACATGCGTGATTAGGCCATCAGCAACGACTCTGCATATGCTCCAGTAGGAATTAAAGGAATGAGAAAATCCTCCCTAGTACAATGGATGAACGTGCTCCACTGTTTTTGTAATGTAAAGCTTTTGTATTTGGAGTTCCTACCTACAGTACTGCAAGGAAGCTGGCTCTGGTCTAGAGGATTGTGCTCCTGAAAACCTTTCAAAGTCAGTGATAAATTTGCGATGTTGAAATAAATAAGGGACAGAGAGTATGACAAGCCTGCAAGTCTAAATTAGGTTGCTACATATTATGGTTCACATCAGCCACTTTTAAGAAATGAGGTATGAGTCAGAAATACAAGCTTCACTAAAAGCAACCTTCTCAAAAGAAAGTTAGAAGAATGCAGCTGGATGAATGACCAGTCATTTTGGCTGCACAAGGGAAGCAACATTTTTTATTTTAGTGAAAATGAAAGAAAGGAATAAAGGGAAATAAAAGGGGACAAGTGAGGGAAGAACAGCTATCTGAAATCTTGTTTTCTGACAGGTGTCTTTAGACTTTCATAAATGGGAAACTGATAACCCAAGCTCATAAATTGCATATAATGGACAAATTATACAGAGCTTCGTGACTTTTTAATCATTTTCAGTTGACTCATCCCGGCTATGGACTTGTTTTATTCCCCACTGTCCAGTTGTGATTAACCTGCAAGAAACTAAAACCCACTAGACAGAGATACATATTAGAAAAACTCAGCTAAAATCAGCACATTTGTACCCTTTTTTTCCACAAATATTTTTAAGCTATTAATTTCTGTGTTTTAAAAAAAGAAAATTACACAGATATGCAATCATAAAACCATGAGACACAGTCCTCAATTGCCAAATTCTCTCTCACCCTGCAGTTTGCATTTGCTCCTTCTCAGGAGCCAGCTTTGTTGGTTTTCAGCACAAACTCTTTTGGATGCTCTCTCTGGAGAGCAGCCCATACAGAATAGAGCATATGTAGGATTTGTCTGTGCATGGCAAAGAGCACTGAGAAAGGGCTGCGTTAACCTCCACAGAGCTGCTAACAAAGCCAGACATCATTTTCTATCAGAGCCAGCCTATTCAGAACAAACCTTGTCCTGAACAAGGCTGTACCAGACACATAACTTTAAACTGTGCATTTGCAGTGGTTTACATCAGGACCTAGAGAATCAGTCCTTATTCACTCTCAGAAGAATATTTTCAAAAGTGTGTCTACATAAAAAAAAAAAATTGTGTCTTGTTCATGTCCTGCCTTGTTCATTCTTGAACATTTGCTTGAGAGGATGTATGTGTATGCATTCAAAACAGGGAGACAAGTGGGAATCTAAAGTTCTCTACAGTCAAAGCAGTTGCAAGTGAGAACCTGGTTGTTTAAAGGGAACCAGAGATGATGTGTTCAAGGCCAGATTGGACAGAGCTTTGAGCAACCTGATCTGTCCTGACCTGATTTTTCTTTTGAGGAGCAGCTAAAGCTTTGGATTTGTCTAGTTTGGAGAAAAGGAGGCTGAGAAATGACTTGATTGCTCTCTACAGCTGCCTGAGGAGGGGAAGTGGAGAGGGAGGTGCTGATCTCTTCTCCCTGGGATTCAATTATGAGATGCATAGGAAGGGTTTAAAGCTGCACCAGGGGAGGTTTAGACTGGACATTAAGAAGCATTTCTTCACCAAGAACATGGTCAAACACTGGAACAGGCTTTCTAGAAAGGTGGTCACTGCCCCAAGCCTGTCAGTGTTTAAGAGGCAATGCCCTTCATAACATGCTTCAACTCAGTCAGCCCTTAGTTGGTTGGGCAGTTGGACTAGACAATCATTGTAGGTCCCTTATAACTGTGATTATTGTATTCTATCTATTCTACTCTGTGCTGTTCTGCTCTATTCCTTCCCCATGGCAGGATCTTGGACTAGGAGATCTTTAGACATCCCTTCTCACTCAAGCCATTCTGTGATTCTGTGATGATGTTGGCTACAGAACACCTTTGCCTGCTCTTTGCCTGTGTGCTGCTGTGCATTAGTCTCAGCTGCCTGAGGCACCACGATGGCTGTGGAAACCTTTGGCACAGAGCAAAAATTGTCTGTCAAAAACACGAGGTTTTCCTCTATAGTGAGATTATCAGCTTCATGAAAGAGAGACTTATCATCTGTGCTGAATGAAATTAAAAACAGGAAACATATTGTAAACATTGCAACTTTTGTAATGATCATGTGAGACATCAGCTTTCCTTGTACAATGCCCCTGCTTCTCCTTCTACGATGCTGTGTAATAGCAATTCCAGTGAGAAGAAAGACAGCATATTACAACCCATTTTGCATAGGGATCTAGCAGCTTCTAGAGGTTTCTTGGGAAAAGACTTGCTTAGCCAAAGAAGCTTTCTGCCTCTCAACAAGAGCCAATATTAAACCAAAATCCATAGGAAGGTCAGGGAGATAGCTATCATCTGCATTAAGGTATCTGGAATGTAAATCTCTACTAGCTGGCATTAAGAGTAGAATCATAGAGAAAAACAGCAGGTGCTGATGGCCTGACACTTATTCTCATTACCAGCATGATTTATTTTTATTCTGGATTAGTTCTAGTCTGGTCCTGTTGTCTAAATACCCATTTACAGATGAAGTGGACTATGTGAACTCTTGAAGATTTTATTCCTGTTTGGTTTTTTTTTTCTAAAAGCAATTCAGTTCATGCACTCCAAATATTTCCCAGCACAATAAATGGAGGCCCTGTGATAGTTACTTCAGAAGTGTACTTCTGCTTGCAACTAAAAGCATGGAGTGGATAAGCTTCAGACAATGTATAGAAAGATGTATGTGTATGAAGTTTAGCGAAAGAAAACAGCTGAGCGAAGTCACTGAAGTTAAGGACAGAAAATATTGTACTGAAAGTTGTGTCTTAAACCTCATAATAATTGTAATGTCTTAGTTTGATGCTAAGAAAGAAATTTGCCACCATTAAGAATCACAGTGCATTATAATTTTCTGTAAATAGAGGTGTGTTCTCAAATACCCAGTAAACTTTATTAAACTTGTATGGTAGGATATAAATCTATTATTAAACAATATATAAATATTTCATTATTTAAATAGTAGTTATATTTTTGTGAATTAAAAACCTATCTACATTATGTATCACAAGCACAGTTAAAACAGAAAGCAACGAGGAGAAGGCAGGTTGTTCTCTTACTTGGCTAGTTCGTGTTAAGGCTCTAAGGACCCTATCGGGTGGGACTAGACCAACCACCCCTTAATTATGACGGCTAAGTTTCTTTTCTTGCTCATTTGTGGTTTCTACTGATTTTTAAGCTATAGAAATTGTAGCAAAACGTGTGTTCCATCTTCCAACACCACAAGATGTAAATTCTAAATCAGAAGGCTGTACCTTTAATTCACTGCTTACAGATCTGAAAGTTCTTTTGCCTGGGGTCATGTTGCTGCTGCTGTCCTGCTGTGAGGCACTTGAGAGCATTTCTGTACTCCCAGCCCTTGCTGAAATGTCGTATCGAATGTCCATTTGCAAATTTCCTCTCCTGCTCTGATGTTATTAGCCATTAGGTCTTCAAATCAGGTTGTGATACTCATGTTCCAAGAAAAGCTCATCATAGGAGAAGGACCCACTCCCACTGGTTTTTGCAGCAGCTTCCGAGCTAAAAGAATTTCCTTGAGAGAACTATAAGACTCTTGTACATCTTTTAAGAGCATGTCATGAGAAAATCCAGGCATCTTTGCAAAGTGCATGAAGTGCTTATTTCTTCTTTGCTTATTTCCCCAGGGGCCCATTTTGTACTTAGGGATTTTTCAGATGGCGTTTTCTCCCTCATTGCCAAAACACACTTTTTATTCCTCATCTCATTTCATGCACGATGAACAGACAGACCTTGGCAAAATGAACATTGCTACTGACTTCACATGTAGCATAGATATTTGAATACACACATGGCTAGCTTTAGACCTTCTTAAGTGCCTGTTTTTGAAAAAAATGGAAAGTGGCAACATTTTTACAACCAGCTACTTTTGCATTTCACATATTTTAGAAATGATGGGAGGGAGAGTACATTCTGTCCTGTGCTACCAGCAGTTGGAAAAATTAAAATTGCTATTGTGTAAGAACCAAAGAGAAGCTTGAAATAATTTGTTATCTTTAGTCAATGCAGCCAGAATTTCCATGTCTATATACAAACTTATAAAGCCTGAGGGCTGGGTGAGACTTGGAAGAACTGTGTTCTAATCCTGTCAGCTCCTTGTGTTAACCACGGAAACATGGCTTTCATCCTTCTTCTTCCCACTTGGTGTCTGTTTTGTCAGAATACAGCTTTAGCTGTCTCACAGCAAGGGCATATTTGAGCTGGCTCAGAAACTTCTAGTGCTATAGCACTGTAGCAAAACAAAGAAATGTAAAAATATCAGGAATGATATCTGCACTTGCAAAGTGAAAACTTGGGTTTCATCTTTCCCTTTTTTTATCAATATACATTAGCCACTATACTCAAGTAAAATCATGAAGTGGGAAATGAAATCCAGGATATAATTTGTACTTAATATTTGACAATAGATTAGTGTAGAAAATGATTTGCAGATTGCAGTTCAGCTTCATTTAACAATGAACACATTTTAGAGAAAATCCCGACAGTGATTCAGGGATATTTTATCCCCTAGCCTGTCTTAAACTCTACATTTTGAGTCATTATTCTGCTACCTTTAAAATCATGGAATCATTGAATATCCAGAGTTGGAAGGGACCCATGAAGAATCATCAAGGCCAACTCCAGGCCCTGCACAGGACAGTCCCAGGAATCACACCATGTGCCCGAGGAGATTGACCAAACACTTCTTGAACTCTGTCAGGCTTGTGCTGTCACCACTTTCCTGGGGAGCCTGTTCCAGTGCCAACCACATTCCGGGTGAAGAGCCTTTTTCCTGATATCCAACCTAAAACTCCCCTGACACAACTTCATACCGTTTCCTTTTCGCTTTTTAACAATAAAGTCATAAGGTAAAATGTAGATTAGACTGTTTGTGAGGACTGCTTCATTTTGTTTCTAGTCATAAATATCATCACAAGCAGAGCCAGACGCTATTTTCACTGTTTCTTTCTTCCTATTATAAACTTGGTTTTAATCTTCACAGCTTCTGGCTCTGTGGGTTAGCTATCAATGAAATTCATGATAAGTAGAAAATAACACGCAAAAAAAAAGCACCACTGAAACTAAATGGAAGAAACTGAGAAAAGGTGTCTTATCACAGTGAGGTAACTAAGCAACAGTGAAACATTTTAGAGGTGATGACTTCAAGAAAGCAGGGAAGATCTGAGCCCAGATTGATCCTTATGTGTTGCAAATGCCTATCCAAGGGGCATGGGTTAGCTTCCCAGTTCCTCTAAAGTCCCTTTACGGTCAGCCAGTGCAAGGAGAGCACCAGCATGCCCAGTTATTGTGTCAGTGCCCTGAGATATGAATAGCTTCTCTGGGTCACCCAACACACACCACGGTGTTCTCAGTACTTCCAGAGGCAGCTTGTTCTCCAGAATGTGATCAGTGGGAGACAGTGAAAAAGACCTGCAAAACCATTAAAAAGGAGTCTTACAACCCCCTAAGTAATTCAATACTTACCAATTCTGGTATTGCAAAGACCCATTGAAATTGCAAAGAAATTTCAGGACAGGAATTGAGGCTTCATTTTATTTCTTTTTGGCAATTGTGAGCTGTTTTTCTGCATTATGCTATGCTTGGCTCATTGTTTCCCTCATTCTGTCATATTCATGAATGGTAGAATTTGTCCTTCTCCAAACAAAACATTTCAAAAGAGGGAAAAGAGACTACAGAATGTCTTTAATGACCTTGTGCTAGCAGAAGTATTGATATTTATTAGTCACCAAACAATCATTGATGGTCTTCTTCTTCCCTTTTGACAATATTTTCTATTTTATTTGAACCTCTTTCTTCTGTTTTATTGTGAAGAGTTTTCTATGATTTCCACACAAATAAAAGTAGAGCTGATTAGTGTGATTTTAATTAAATTAATGTGTTGATAGCACGGTCGGATTAAAATTTAGATAAAATTAGGTCACAAAGGTTAAATGAGGTAAGAGATCAAACAAGTAAAGGACTACTTCAAATTCTCAGAAGCAAAGAAGATAAATGTATGCATGAGGCAAGAAAAAATAGTTCTGGATAAACCTTCAACAGAAATGGTCGATGTTCTAAAAATAGAACAAAATCTCCAAAATGTTTGCAGACTAAATTCACCTGTAAACACACGTTAAAATCTTCAGTCTGTCTTTCCTCCTCACCTTTTCCTTACCCAAAATAGATGCTGTTAATCATGAGTAAGGGTTGTAGATTTAGTTCTATTAGTAATTCTTCAAGGAAAAGGTGTTCCAAAATCACCCTAGTAGTAGACAGGACTGTTTTTTTCACCCTCATTGTGAAAAAAACAGTAAAGAAATGAACTAGCTCAGGTTTATTAGGACATAGTTCAAACAGTCAGATACCATATCTAATACTCCAAAGCCATGGATCTGAAGCTTGTTTACTATGTTGCTTTTCTGGAAAGAAATCAGAAAAGTTAGGGAGGATTTCAGGTCTTTGTAGTCGTGTTGCATGTTTTCCCTGCACAGGGAGGACCAAAGGCACGTATTGATCAAGGTTTAGGTTCAGAACCCTCATCAAAAGCAACCCAACTTGAGCACCCTCGGTTAAAGAAAGGGAGACCCTAATACTGAAGGATTAACCACTCTCAGTGATGGAAAGCACCTGCCCTTTTTTAGCTGGGACACTGTATGTCTTCTTCATTTGATACCTCAGGTAAGTATAATATATGCAGCCTGAAAGGATGCCAGTAATTGATTTGAGGTGCTGTTGGGTAAGCTACCTATTTTTAAACTTTTTGGGGGGTTATACTATAAATCAATGCTACTTTGGATGTCTTTAAAGTTATGAACAAAAATATGGAAGCTATATATAGGTAGCCAAACTGCCCTCTGATTTAGACAATGACTTGTTACTACTTTAGTCCCAAATTAGAAATGATGATATCTGGTGGCTTTCCAGCTCTGTACATCTTGAACAGTGCCTGCAATACAATGCTGAAGGGTGCTGTTCCTTCCCTGTGGAGCACTACACCTTTGGGTGTCTTGAGTTCCTGGAAAAGAGACTGGGAGAAACACACTATGCAGAAGGGAAGGCCAAATGCTCCAGAGAGAGATGTGTCATGTGGAGCCAAGGGGAAAAATGCTTTGTTGTGAGATTAAGTGTTGGAATAGCCTAACAGACACCTGAAGCACAAGAGGACAGATGAGATGCCACAGTGCAGAGGACATGTGAGACAGAGGTGCACAGGCTGCTCTGTGTTACGACTTTCCTCCTCAGCTCTTTCAAAGAGCTCTGTACTATGGATTCAAGGGCCTTATATGTTTTCTGATCATGGTATCCTGTCACAGTCCCCCCTGGTGTGCCAGAAGTTTGGAAGACAAAAATTTAGTAAGGAAGAACATAATACGTTTGTACATCACAGAAGGATTTATTTACCAATTAAAACAGACATAGCTCATCATGAAAAAGTACAGTAAAAAGATAAAAATACCATGAGTGTTTAAAAAGCTGTTAGAAGTAAAAGTTGATGTGTCAATACCAATCTCAGTTCTTCCCTGAGATGCTTCAGGGTACCTTATCTTCACACTGTCAGAGGTTAGGAAGAATCTTTCTTAGCAATCTATATGAGCATGTTCTGCTATTTAGGCTTCTTGTATCTCCTTCTTTGGTGTGATTATTGACCTTTGTCAGGCATAGGCATAAATGTGCAAGCCACTCTACAGTTCCCAAGACAGGAACATATAGTTTCTCAAATAAAGGAACAGATATTATGCAAGAGAATGACCCTATTATTAATAATCAGGACTGAGGAAGCCTAGTTTTAAATGTAGTGCCCTGAAATCCAGTGAGAAGAAAGAAACATTTAATTTTCTTCCTCTCGATTGTCAGAAGTGGTTTCTCTATTAGTGAAAGTACATTTCGACCACAGGATCAGTCTGCTTCATTAGCTGTCCAAGTATTGGAACAGAACAAATAATTTCATTTTTATGGGCTACTCTGACTAGGAGTGATATGGAATGCTCACTAAGAAATTTTCATCTGTCTTTATTGAATGAACTGACAAAAGCACAACATGGTGTCGGGTTGAGTGGCTTGTCATCATTCAGCAATTCTGCCACAGCCCTATGGATGAAAAAGTGACAAGACACAGTTCAGCTGTGTGTTGTCCCTGCTCCTGATTAAGGAAGCATAAACCAAAGGTATGCAAAGGAGCATTCATTTAATCCTCAGCTTCAGTATCAGGAAAATGGATTTGTGCACTTGCTCTTCCTTTGGTCAGTTTTAGCTATGAAAAGTGGAGAAGGAAGAGATGCCTCATCATTTGTCATACAGCTGTAATTTGGCCAGTCAAAGGAGCAAAGAATACAACAGCCTGTCATAAAATTAGGCTCTCCTGTGATTAGAAAAGAGACTGGGGAGAACAACAGGAGTCTTATGTATATCTGAAAGAAGAGAAGAACCTTGCATTCATCTTCTATTCAGGATTAATTAAGCATATTTTGATCCCTTCAAAGGTCTTTTGTGAAGCTGTCGTGCATCTTTGTGACTTCAGATAAAGTGTCTGCCAAATGTTGGTGTTAAAATAGCTGAAGAGAAAGTAACGAGCAGCACAGCCAGCTGTTCCTTGGGAGTCTCTGCTGTGGTGGTTATTTTGGGATCCTCTCACTCACAGACTATGTCTGCACAGCTGAGCTGGGTATATCACAGTGCCTTCCCAGTACAATTAGTCTGACCATTCTGTTGGGATAAAAGCTCAGTTGGGTACAGTAATACAGCTGGAGTAAAAACTGACTGACTAACTAGAGGCTTAAAATTAAGTCCTAGAAAGGAGTGTAGATAAAGGGTTTTAGCAGAAAGCAAAGAGGGTTTTCATTCAGTTCGTGACTGAATCATTTCACTTCAACTGAAAATGGTGTAAAAAAACAGCAGAAAAGAGTTGAATAACCTGAACAATTAATGGAATTTGCAACGTCCAGTCCAAAATCATTGGTTTGCTGTGCATTTGTATAGTCCAAACCTGATCTGATTTATTTTCACGCTCTCAGCTTTCTAGTTAGACTAACACATGCCTTGAGTAAATGGGGTGGAGAAGAGGGAAAGAAGAAATGAGGAATGTGATCAAGAGAATCCTGCTTTTAGAATTGTTCCCAAACCCTCTTATGCAACTTGGGCTGTGATGTGCTAATTCCCATATACCAGTATACAGAGGCAAAAAAAAAACCCCAGCTAAAGCAGATGCATTCCACCACTGATGCTCAAAGCACCAGTTCTCTGTGGTTTCCCATGTACACATTCTTCTAAGTGAGGTCTTCTCGGTTAGGTCACACAGAAATTAGTATCAGCAGCATAGCCATTCTAACCTTCTTTTAGAATAGCTTGTGAACCAATCTCACTGGATCTACTGGTGAGATAAATACGGTCTGGATATAGGATTTGGGTATCCTAGAGGTCTTCTTCCTCTGGCCAATATTTGGGACCTTTGAGCACTTCCTGTCTCCTAACACTTTGTGTGTTCTCCAGTCAAGTTCTGGCTGTGGCTGAAGAAGACTCCAAACCATAAAATTTTCCTTCCTTCCTCTCATGTCAGGGAAACTGGGCACATGAGCTTGAAAGACATCATGGTACCTTTCTTACCTGGATTACTAGGAAATTCAATGTTTTGGGTATGCATAGGGGATGAAGGACCCTCTCAGTTTATACAGTCTCAACCTCACGTTGCTGCTGTTTTGTTCCCCATGGGCTGAGTCAGTCCTTTCTATCTGTCACTCTGGATCATCTTATGCAACAGCAAACCACAACTTCTCTCCGTGTGCCATGGCTTAGAAACATTTCTTTTCTCCTCTTCTTATTTCTTTCAACATTCCTTTTCATGCAAGGAACATGACTTGAGAGATGTCAGGGAGCCTCTGTCCATGGCAGCAAGGTAGTGCAGGCTGGAGAACACACAGCATTCAATCTTGTGCCCTTGGCTGGGCTCAGGCTGCCATGCATGCTTCTTAAATGCAAACTGGTGAGGTGTTTCTTCCCCATGCTGCAGCCAGTGAAGTGACACGAACACAGCATAAAGGAATCCTTTGGAATGGGAATGTGGAATCCTTTGGAATGGGAATGTTGAATCCTTTGCCTGTCATGTTGAGTGTCTGACTAGGCAGAGTCTGACATGCACTTGCACACACCACACGTGACATGTTTGGGCTTTTGTCCCCTGCAAACCAACAACTGGGGACCTATGAATGTGGTGGCTGAGCTGAGAAAGCCCTTAGGAAAGAAAATGAAATGGAATTTTTTTATAGACTGGTTCTGTAGAGGCCAGGATCCAGAAACAGAATTCATTTCAGATTAATTTACTGTGCCAGGTTAGTTTGG
Organism: Daphoenositta chrysoptera; assembly: GCA_013397915.1. NCBI lineage: Eukaryota > Metazoa > Chordata > Aves > Passeriformes > Daphoenositta > Daphoenositta chrysoptera. Next base: position 1,171,010 of record VZRO01007213.1, on the reverse strand, counting down.
AGAGCAGTATGCAGCTGAAAACTCAAATCATTTTTCAGATTGTTCTATTGATTTATAAAGCCAAGTACCATATGGAACCTAAATGTATAACTGAATTAGTATCCTGCAGAAATACAAGTAAAATGCAGAAAATATTTTATGGTTGAATGAATTACTATACCTGAAGGGACATTCTAATTTATTTAGCTCTCTTTTATAATTTTTTTTTTTTTTTTTAGCAAGGAAGTTGTCAGGAGTTTTCTTTAGATATCTTATTTCTCCTACAGGGCTGAGAAGAACAGCAAAAAAAAAAGGGCACCAAATGTATGTTTGTAGCATGTGCATAAGGTGTGTGGTAAAAAATGCTTCGATTTCCTTTCCTTACATCCTTCTTAATTTATATAAAATTCTAGAGTACATAGTGGGCCTCGCAAAGACCAGAGCTTTAGTCACTAAACCTTGCATAATATTACAAGAGAAAGGAACTTCAGTTAAAGATGATGATTCAGTGAGGCTGTAAGTGAGGCTCTTATTTAAGAAAAGAACTAAGAATATAGGTTTCCCTCAAAGAGCTTAAAATTAATTATGTGCCAAAGAAACTTAAATCCCATTTTAAGAGCCTAAAAATTAAAGAATTTTTGATGTTCTGTGCCTCTGAGTATATCTCTCTTCACCATTTTATCTTCATTAAATTGCATTTTTGTTTTATTTGTCATAAAAAATTTGAAATTGCTCCTTTTCCTTGCAATGAATTCTACTTAGTTTTGATATTTTCTGTCACCCATTCATGTGGCTTGTGGTTCTTATTCCAGTGCAGAAATAAAACAATTTAACTGATGTTTTCATTTCAGTTTTCTAGTTCAGAGAAAATGTCTCATAATTTTGATTAAGTGTTGTCATGATGAAACAGCATGTCATAAAATGCCTTTTGGAAGGCAAGGTGGGTTTTCCCTTTCTTGCTCCTTTTCCAGCTTGTCCTTGAGAGTCTGAATTTCACTTAACATTGTTCTTAAGTAGTTCAAAGTGCTTTGCTGAACTCCATACATTAAGAATATGAGATAAAAGTGCAAGGAATATTTTAAAATATTTTAAATCACGGAGGCAGTGTGCAATAAAGAAGGAACATTAATTATTTCAGAAAGTTAGAGTATTAAAGCTTCATGTCTTTTTAAAAGCAGGTTAGAGCAATGTGTTACATAAGTGACAGACACCAGATGGCTCCACCTCCTCAGAAATCCGACTTTTGTGTAGTTTGAGCAGGAAGAAAGGCGGGCCTTCGGAGAGGGACTGTGGTCAAACCCTGCCTTGGAAGTAGGGTGGAATAGACCTGTAAAATTTATTCTGTAAGTTTGCACTTTGTTATATATGCTTCAAATAATAGCTGGGGACAGGGGACATAAAAAAATGAAACACTGAAATTAAGTGAAGAATGTAAATTGATGGCCAAACAGGATAAGAAATTCAGTAACAGGTGAGAAACTGCAGAAGACATGCAAATTCCTGGTTTAAAAACCAGATTGGACCTACTTTACCTATCATCTTCCTTGACATATAAAGATTCTCCCAAAATTAATGTTTCTTCATTATTATTTTAAATTAAGCTTTTATGGATCTGAAGACATCTTCTGAGCATGAAGTACTATGGAGCATGCAATTCGACTGACTCCCCAGGAAAACCGTACAGAATATGGAAAAGAGTGAAAAGGTAAATTATTATCTTGATGGTGTAACAAAAGATCAGCTTTTTAATACGTTCTGGTATTAGGGACTAAACCAAACATTTGCTTATGCACCTTACAGCTGTTCTGTTTGTTTCTTGTCATAATGTAAATGGAGGACAGAGAACGTCATTGCAGCCCATTTTGTTAGTGTGCTGTGTTCAGTGGTCTTGTTACACACAGACACTGTAAAAACCTAGGGAGGTACTTCAAGGCAATAGCTTGATAAAAGGACATTCCACTGTACATGAAAGGAATGAACAGTCCCAAGGAAACACTGTATCTGCAAACACAAGGATGCTCCTGGGCTGAAAACTGAGTAGAATGGTGAAAGACATTAATAAAAGAACAGATCGAGTACAATTAGAGTGTGAATATTTCACAGGTGGTGAACTTCCTGTGACAAGTTCATACCTTTTGATTTTGAAGTACTAACCACCTGCACAGGAATGATATTATATGTCTTATTAAAAGTTTCCTAGGGCACAACTCATCCAAAGCTAAGTAAGTAGTTCTTCAGAGAAGAGTGTGTGAGAGAAAACATCCTCATGTTAGAGAGATACAAGGAAAAGGGAAAAAAGCAATTAAAAAAAAAAAAAAGCGATAAATCAACTGGACCATTAAATTGAGTAATTTTGTATTCACTCAACTGAATCAGCTGGCAGTTCTCCTAAAATGCCCCTGCTCACCATCACCCAGAGAGCTTACTTGCAAACCCATGCCCTTTGTCTTGAGGACAGTGGCTGGGAGATGGAATTAAATGGCTCAACCCCATAGCGAGCTGCAACTTTGCCTGTTGCAGTGGAAGTCCTTTATACTCAGTTAGAGAAAGCAAAAATCAACATGATTCCTGAAGAAATCTGGCTGCCTATGATGGTTTCCATGTATATGTATATCTATATGAATTAGATGCTGGGGTATTTCCCCCTCAGTTAGGGCACGTAATAAAACTAGAATGAAAGGTTGTTGTGTTCAAAGACACTCCACTGGAAATTGCACATTTCTGAGAGACTCCAGTTGGTGTAATACAGTTGCATGTACCATATAGTAATTATTTAGAAATGTTGGCTATTTCAATAATGTCGCTTTTTCATGAGCTGTCAGGATTGTGCAGGGGTTGCATCTGCTCCCAGCTTGGCTCCCATTCCTGCTGCCTTGGCAATTCCTTTGTTATTCCTGGCAGTTGGGTTTCTCTTGCCCTGGGAGTGCTTTTCCAGCAAGTTGGATTTACTATTGATCTTACCATGCTAAGCATCGTGCTAGCTTAAAGTCTGCAGCAGCTTTCCTATTGCTAGGATGAATACTCAAGACACAAATAAAAGGATTCATTTTGAAATCTGAGATTGGGATATACATATAAATGTATAGAAGGAAATTCTAGTGGTTTTAAACCACATAAATTTGTGTCAGGATTATATAATGTCCACTCTGGTTTTTCCAGAGGAGGTGGGTTGGGGGTGGGAGCGGGGAGAGTACTGGTGTACAGTTAAAGTCAGGAAATTAATTATATTTTCTCTTAAAACTGACTTAACAATGTAAATATATTTTTCCCCTGCAGGCTCACTGGAAATACCAGAGCTTTCATTTACTTCCTCTTTACAGATACTTTTGACTATGGTCTCACGTATAAGAGTGATGTCTAAAGAGCAGAAAAATTAGATTTATATTCTTTATTACTAATGTCAGAAGCTGAAATAATAAATAAATTATCATAATTTTGACAGACACATTACAAGACAAGGTCTCCCGACCTACCTGTCTGCATATAAAACTATGAGTTTAAAGGGAATTTGAGGCTGACTGACAGGAGAAGCACTTGCCCTGTGTTTCAACAGGTCAAACTCAGATCCATTATTCTCTTTCTATGGTGGCTTTTAATGTTCTCTCTTCTGTATGTAACCTGAAGAAGGACAGATGCTCCTGCAAATGTTTAAAGCCCCTACAACTCTTTCAGTCATCCAGTAAAAGTTATTTTTGCCCTTCAGAGGTAATCTTATGTATGTCTCTAGACTGTCGTGCTCAGAACATCTCCTAATGAACCATCTCCAAAGCCTCTGCTGCTCATCCCCACTATACAACAGCTGCACTCACTCCTTGTTCAAATAGAACTGCAAGTCTTCGGAAATCTGATGAAAACACCTGGCAGATTCCAACCAACCTCAGTGAACTTTGTGTTTTGTTTGAGCAATTTCAAATTCTTGTATTTAAAATACATAACAGATATGCAGTTGACTCTCATAAAGACAGGCATCTGGTGACAGGGTTGTGAGTGTGTTCTGGAATTCCATGGTATATCTGCTAATACAGAAGGGAAACCTGGAAAGATGGCTGCAAATATTGTAAACCAGTATATAACACAAAATTAATATAAATTATACTCCCCAGAAGAGTATGTGGATAGGCAGATGCTGTAGAGGGCAACTCCATTGAACTGCTTATTACAGAATAAATGATAGCATCAAAAAGTAATACAGCTCAACGATACAGGTCATTGACTTAGACATCTCTGCTGGGAATGATTAAAGTGGCATTTAGCTCTACTGGTTGACTCTCTAGGGTGCTGAAAAACATCACATCAATACAAATCTGCTTAGCTGCTCACAGAAAGAATGACATCATGGAAACATAAATAAGTCGCTGACTCTGAGCCTGAGGAATAACAGCAGCATTTTGGATTTCAGGAAATAATGAATAGCACAGTGGAAGACAAAACAAATGAGCTAATCAGGCCACCTCCGAATTATATTGCATTCAAATATGCTCTCTTGCCAGTGGATCAGGGCACTAGAGTCTCATTCTTATGCATGGCTGAGGAAGCAAAACTGCTGCTACTCAAAACATCAATTTTGAAAAAGTCACATATAAAAAAATAATATAAATGATAATACAGGAAATGCCAGAGTGGTCTCTATAGTTATCTCAGTTGCAGCAGAGAGTATTGTTAGGGCTTGTTTTGCCAGTAGATACATAAGCAGTGTATGCTGTACTTAATGGAACATGGTTTCTGCTGCTGCAGGAAAAATTGCCCTACAATTATCAATAATTCTGAATGGGCTGTATGTCTTCAAGCAAAGGCAAGATCTAAGACACCACTCAGATACTGTGGGATATCATTTCCAGTAACAAGATTCAGTGGGACTGGGAACTAAATTAAATCTCCAGCCTCATAAACTCTTTGTGCCGGCAGATTTTGGACTAAGGAACACACAACTATTTTTAAATGTTACAAATCTAAAATGGAAAAGTTCAATGATGTATGTCCTTTTAGAAAATCAAAATATTTTATTTTTCTTTGTTATCCCTGAGGACAAGAAACCCCCTCAAAACTAAAAAATTTTCTTGCCTTAAAATCTGACCACTTAATGGATACTATTGGCTTCTATTATATAATAGAACTATATTTTCATAGAAGCACGGAGTGTAATTCTATGGGTCTTACAAACCATATACATGTATACCTATGCAACTCAAATATTCTTAAGAAATCAGACACAATTTTTTATCGGGGGAGGGAGGAAATCACTTTGAAAATCACTTCAGGCAGATTTTTTTTCGGGAAACATCCAAAGGCTGTCTTATCCCTTTCCTGTGGAATCAGAAAATTGAATGGTGCTGAAAAATATTTTTTATGTTGCAGTTAAAACCCCCAATAATTATGCCTTTTGGTAATACAGCGAGATAATTTTTCCAAGAAGCACATATTGCTTTTGCAATTTCTCAGATGGTATAGGGCAAAAACAGTAGCCAGCTGGCAAGTAACAAGTAACACTACCAAGGCATGGCAGTTTTTGAATATAACATGAGAAGTAAGCAAGAGTTAAATATAGGGAGTAGGGGTTATATACTGTGAGGTAGGAATTACAGCTTCTTGTACATAAAGCTGTCATTGCAATTTAATTAAGATGTGAAAATGCAAATTCTCCTACACTTGAATAGTATCAGATTAGAGGGATGACATCTATACATAGGTTTTTAAGTACTGATATTGTAATTCTGCAGTGGGTTAACTTTAAAGCAAAAAAGGAAGCCTCATTACTGCAAGAAATGTTTCTAGATATTTTCTAGGTATTTTGAAGGAATTAGTGCCCTTAGGATGAGATGATGAAAAAGCCATACATCTACAGAGAAGTCCTGTCTATGCACAGGACCCCCTATTCACTATAATCACTAATGAAAATTCACTGCTCCTGGGATCTTCTATTTAATCTGTCTAGTGTAGAGTTTCAGTCTGAAAATGAAAAAAAAATATAATGATCCTACTGCCTATGTGGTATAGCCGATATTTCATAAGAAAACTGTGAAGACCTTTTAAAAAGTTTATAATCCAAACTCCCATAAATGATCTGGACAGTCCTGTCAAAAGTGATGCGGAAAACAGCACTTTGGTATAATTGAATTCTAGTTGTTTGTTTGTTTTTTGTTTGTTTATTGTGGAATGTTACTTTTACTGTGTAAATTCTTTTTATTAGTGCAACGAAGTTTTGTGGAAATTATGAGTGTTTACAAAACATAACTGCTTCCTACAGGAGAAATGCTGTGTTTATTAACCATCACAGAGAAAGTGTGGTCCTTTATGACTTAATTACATAGCTATCATTGTCTCAGTTCTTGTGTGCAAGGCTGCTGCTCTTCTGATTGTAGGCAGCAAAACAGTCATAGGTACCAGCTTTTTGAGTCTTAGAGATACTTCTACTCTACTGATTTCTGGAGTTGTTCTTCTCGGGCAAAATGAATGCAATTTAACTAGATGGGAGATATGAAAAAGCAGAAAGTACCTTCTCTGCATGCATATCCATGGGAAATTAAAGCTTTTGCCTGAATAGGTAGTTGGGGAGAACAGGAGAAAATTCTGCTGAACTGAATGTGTACAACCTGACTTCAGGGAGAGGTCAGAAAAAAGGATAGGAATGAAGCATACTAGATGTGTTGATTTTTTTATCAGATAGATTACGAACTGTTGACTTTCCTCTACTTAACCTAACCTTTTGCAAGTGCAACCTCATTCTGAAGTGCAGTGCACTGTTGGCTGGAAGTTCAGTCCATAAGTCTTCAGAGGTAATGAGCAACTATTTCCACAATTTACTGCTGTCAGCCCCAGCAAGTGCACAGGACAGCTGTAGTCTGTAAAACAAAAAATTATCTTCAGTTGTAGTGGAGGGGTGATACTTAGCTCATTGATTGCCACTGAGAGGACAGACAAATTAGTCCATGACAAAAGTGCAGTTCATTCATTTGCCTATTCAAAGGAGTCAGTTACGCTGCAGTAAAATTAATGCTGAATTCTAATGACCTCTGTATAATAAGGGGATGTTTTGATTAAGTCTGTCACATAGTCTTCTTCCACTATATTTAGCCTAATAAAAAAGGTTATTGATCCAGGTAAAATAAGTTATTTGGAATTAGCTTTACTTGAACCCTGTGGACCCTGGATGTGTTTCCTCTCTCTGAAGGTTGAAGTACTTCAGTAGAAGCTCAAGCGTCTTTGCTACCAACACTTGTGCACTTGTTCACCTGGTTTTCATTATTGTTTTACTTTGCAGCTGGGATGAGGTAGAACATTTTCTGTGAAGTATAGTGAAATAGTTCATGTCGACTGATAGGCCCTTAAATCTAATTTTTATTCAGATAGTATGATGATTGAGCAAAATTTGTAGCTAGAAGAGCTACAAGAAAGTGTTAATTGTGAAAAGTCATATCTGAAGTATTATGATTGGGTTTCAATCAGATTCTGCAGGTGTAAGTCTAGATGTTGTTTCACATATCCATCCATCTGACTTCTTAGCTTCCTATCTGCCAGAATTTATTGAAGCACCAGTTTACCACATTCCTCAGCCCCATCACTTTTCATTACATATTCTTATCTATTTTCCTTGATTGAAATGAAGTTAAGTTTAAATTAGTATTAAAATACATTTTCTTTCCTAAACAAACCATACAGTTGAAAGCATAATACTTAATTTACTAGAAAAGCTACCTAGTGGGCAGAACTGATTGCCAAAAAAATGACAGTATGGGAAGTGATATTTTTCAGCTTAGACTTCCAAATGAAATATTCTAGAAAAAGAGAAGGCAGAAGAGAAGAATGGCAAAATGGACTTTTCAGAGAGTAGATGTAAAGTGTTATTCCAAGCTAATTTTCATCCCATAAGTTTCTTATCTGGCAAAGGATTTTGCATCTGCTTAATTTTAAATATAAGTAAAGCTTTTGGTGCCCTTGGCATTAAGTTTAAGCAGAAGACTTAGAAGGGCTGTTTAGACTATAGTTCAGTGCTGTTCAAAGTATGTATTTAGGAAAGTGAAGGATATTTTTAGGATCTATAAGTCTTTTATGGATAAGTATGCACTACCTAATACAGCTTTACTGAATTTTAATATGTGTAACTTAATAACACCTAGTCTTTAAAAATTCATTAAAATGGCAAGAAAACTGAATAATAATTGTAATTTGACATTAGTTCTGTGTCTCTATCCTTATCAAGTACTTTATTTCCTACTTCTCTGTCCTGTTCTCCCAAGCAGGGAGAACTTACGCTCTCTGAGCAGCAGAAGTATTAGTTTCTGATTTGACAGACAGTCTCTGGTGTTTATTGCAAACATATCTCATTGAGGATTGAATAATTAATTCCAGCCAGGGAAATTACAGGTTGATCTCTGATCTCTATTTCATATTAGTGATATAACATTTTCATATAAAAAGTCAGAAGTCTTTAGGCTTTTTTCTGGCATTATAAAGAATACAACCTCTCACCAAAAAGGCAATCACTGTAAAGAAATACAGAAATTCACCAGAGCATGCACATGGTTTGAGAAGATACTTATAGAATGGAAAAACTGTGAACAGATTCTTCTGCATCTGTGTTTATATCAAAGTGCTGTAAATAAATGCAGGATACATTAATTCAAATATGCCAGTTTGGCAGCCTGCAGCATTTAGAGCACTAGTTTTAAATCAAGTTTAGCTGATATTGCACAGAGTCAGTCACTGCAGAAAGTTGTCACAACAGGAGGGCAATTAAAGAGATTTATAGATCTGATTTCCAATCAGGTCAAGTGGTAAGATAAAGGGTCAACTTTACTAAAACTGTTTTCTAAAAACTATGCTAGAAAACGCTAAGTTAATCCCTCTGCCAACGTTGGGAATCTTGGATGTAAAGATTGGAAATTCCTGTTTCAAAGGGGAATAAAGAGCTCCTGTGATGTCAGTGCAAAGAATTCATGTTTCTCCAGACTCAGAGTGTCATGACAGTGTTTTAAGAAACAAGTTCATCAAGTTTGCCTCTGCGGAAAGGCAACATATGTTAGTTCTACCTCTGCATTTTGTGGCTACTCTCATGTACCAGTGCATGGAAAGGGCTGACAAGAACTGACTCTTTATCTATGAGATGGTTGTGCCCTACTGCAGCAGCCTGATGTGTGTGGCAGGTTTGGTCCAGCTTCTCATATCCATTTTGCTATCAGTGCAGATACACAAGGGTTAGCTGCTGCAGGTTGAAATCTGTCTTGGATATGTCTTCATTAAGTCGTGGTCACAGTGACTGGAATTCATCCTTGACCAGACATTGACACCTGCATCTGAGCTAATCACTCGGCACTCCCTTGGTTATTAGTCTCCATTAAAGTCAGTGGAGAAAAATGGGCAGCTTTAGAGCAAAATTTGTCTTATGCTAAAGTAGGCATTGGAGATAGGTGAGATGAATCACATGCTGTGAGTGCCTCTTTGAGTTTGTCAATTAAAGCAGCCTAGGTGTGAGCATCGACCCTGAAGACTTCTTGAAGCAGGTGAGATGAATCTTCCCTCCCAGGCTGCAGAATGAATGTTCTTAGAATGGAAGAGTGCCTCCTGGACTCTTTAAGTGAATTATTCTCTTTTTTCAAGACCAGTGAAGGACCCTGCTGTGTTTGTATTAAGGAAATTAATTTTCCTATATGGGCAAAGCCCAAAGTTGTCTGTCAGAATGCCTAACCCTCAGCGCATCAAATGCACTAACACTAGGAATCAAGAAAGCATTGCTAGAGATTAATGTTTCCTTGAGGTACAGAGCAGCTGAAGTGACACTGAGTCCCTTAGACTCCTCCAATCTCATCAACAGGCACACAGGTATAAACAGTTTTGTCTGGTCAGGTGTAGGCTGTACAGAAGAAGAAAAGAATGGTTGTGTCAAAGAAGAGAGGATCTTGGTTAACTTCCTAACACACTTTTTTATACCTTTTCCTGAAGCACATGCGGCTTTCTTCTGTTGGACAATGATCACAGACAAGCCTAGGATAAGAGGTCCTTTTAGTCTGATCTTCAGCAAAGTAGGACATGTTACATATCGTCTGAGGAATATTTTCCTAAAAAACCATTATGCTTCTTCTGAGCTCAGCTATCTCCACTTCTCACTAGCTTAGAGAGCTAAGATTGCACAGGTGTCACACCGAAGGCTCACCTGATGTCCTATGCTTGTGTAGGCTGAATCTCATGAAAAAGATTAATTCTTCTTCAATGCTTCTCCTGGCTGCTGAGGCATTGTTCTGTATGCATTTACCTTGTGTTTGTTGCTATGTATTTACAGACAAACAAATGCAAGCACTGTTCTAATTTCAACTAGTTAATCCACATGTCAACTGCACAAGAATTATCCCATTTGCAAAGGGAGCTTAGGGAGTGTGAACAATAGGTAAAGCTCAGCACAAATTTTTTCTGTTTCTATTTGACACCTTCATGAAAGATATCTAATGCAAAAATTGCAGACAGCATGATACTAGAGGAAGAAATACTTACTTGTGTGAAAGGGGCTTCTTTTCTAGAAAGATGTATATGCATATTTTTGAGTGTAATTATTTAAAGCAGAAGGAAATAAATTTCAGTGGAAATATTTTCATGTAAAAATACAAAGTAGAAAGGTAAATTCCAAATCTCTGCAAATGAGAAATGCACTATCCACTTTACCATTCTAGCTGTAAAAAAATAAATTTGAGTCAAGGCTTCCATACACATTCTGGTTTCACCTTCTCAGGAAGCAGTTCAAGTTAAAGTTATTCCTAATGAATTCAAATAGTATCTTTATCAAATTGTGTACTACTTTTGAGATATTATGGCCAATGTTTTCTTCCTATAAAAAAATATGTAGCTAGATAAGTAAGAAACTAAGGCTTTGGATCAAGCATGGTCAGAGACTAGGGCAGTTCTTGGTGCTTAATCCTGGTTAAGGCAAAGACAACAACACATGAGAAATGTTTCTTGGTGGTGAAAAATAATCCCCCACAACATTTTTTTGTAGTGGTATTTCTGAGGCTTTAAGTCTGCTAGATCTCCTTAGATTTCATGTTGCTTTAGTGTCTTGAAAAGCCTCACTTTGATAAATTTTCAACAGTCTTATCCCTGCCAAAATCTGCAAGATTTCTCCTCAGTGCAATAGAGTGTGTTGCTTTGTGTAAAAGCAGGGGAATTCCTGGTTGCTGTGGCCAAGTGAGGCATCCCATGGTCCCAGGAGTTTTTACTCTTCTAACTTCATGTTCAAACACACGTGGCCATGCTGTACTGACCCTGCACATGGAAAACCAGGATATCTGCTTTACTGTAAATTTAATATTCTAATTTTCCTCAGAGGAGTAATGCTGCCATTACTTAAGAGAGACCTCCTTTTCCTGTCCTTCTCTCTCCTACCTTTCTCCCCACTCATCTCGGCACCACTGGTCACTTTCATAGCAGTCAGCCCTTCGTGGGGCCTTGTAGCATCTGTTATCACTAGAAGGGTTTCTGTGTGTTTTAAATTAATCTAACTTCAAGAATTATTTGCATAACAGCTGAAAATATGGTTTGCTTTCAACAGATTAATTTATGTTGTGCCCATATTTTTTCAGCCTCCTCCTTCCATCCTTTGTTGCATACTCCCTCCTTGTTTTTGCAGTTAAAAACATAATGGAGTAAACCAGTCTTTACCAGGTTGGGTTTGAACTGCTTACTTCAAGCAGGCCAAGCCTGATAGAATAATAATGACAAACAGAAGCTATATTTTTGGGTTTTTTTCATGAAGCAGACAGGAATATGGGAAAGTGTCTGCAAAAATCTAGTTTTCAGAATCAATAATTTTCAGAAGATTCTATACAAAAATGATAAACGTCCTTGTTATGCTCTAATAAAAAATGACTGGTGGTTATCCAGAAAAAGCCACTTTCATTTGATATTTACGTGTATCAATTAAAATCGCAGTTGTAAAAAGCCATGTTTGTTCCAAGCGTTTAATATCCTAGAATATTTTGATAATTTCTGGGGAAGGTCTGTCTGTGTTCAGAGGCTTGCTATCATCCCTCTAAATTCTGATCCGCTTCTGTGTACATAACCTTATGCTCTATGTCCTAGAGTAGCAGAAGCAAATACCAAGCAGTAACTCTTATCAAGCGAACCTTTGGTGGCCTGCATTCCTCAGCATCATTTAAGCCACAAAGGCTTCCTGCAGGTGATTTTCAAAAGCCTTTAGATTGACTCTTATCCTCTTACATTCACAGCATGACATATGCCACAGGAACACAGTTCTGAAAATCTGCTTCTAAAATTACTCAATTTTAAAAAATTTTTCCTCAGCTGTAAAACTGAATGCCTTCATTACCACATGGCTAGTTTTTCAAAGGCAGCAATAAAGGTTTCTTAAAAATAATCTAGAGGAGATTGCTATATACTAAAATAAGCAATGTATTCGGTCTCTTTCATCTTGGTACTTTGATAGACAGAAATGATTGATGTGTCTCATTGGGAAGCTAAGAAAATCACTTCCCCAATAGTTTAAAGGTGCCATTTGATATTTTATATTTCTCTGAGATACCACTTTTTACATTCAGATACTTAAAAAAATGTTAAAGGGAATAACTGGTTCAAAATAGAACCTTACTTTCTTCTGCCTTTATTCAGTGTAATGGTTCAGGGAAAATTCAGAACTTTTCATGAGAAAAGAAGGAATCAACTTTGTATTTTAAATATAACAAAAAGGTGTTCAAAGTTTTGAAATGTCAATGATCTGCAGGGGAGGGGAATCAATGAGCAGAGGCCAGCAAGGATGGGTTTAAGGGTAATGAGTTTACCCCAGAGTTCTGTGTTCTTTTCCCTTTCCCCTCTTCTATATAAAGACCAGAAAGCCCCAAAATAAAATCATAGTATTATATAATCAGTGGGAATTACTCCAAATGAGTGAGAAGTCAGTGAGAATAACTCCAAAGAGCCCAAGTTAAAATTTCATGTTTAAATATGAATTGAAATGTTTTTAAAGATGTGAGCTTATTTTTCACTATATGAAATTAATAATTTCTTCTGTTATTTTCTTTTCCAATACTGAAAATTGTCTTGAGTCTTGTTGACCTCATGTATTCAGCAGTGAACAACCCTGAGTTTGTAACCCAAATCCATTCAAATCTCATTTGATTGCCTAACTGAAATAACTTAGATGGATAGATTCTTCAGATCTTTTCAAGTAGGGTCTACTGTGGGTAATACACAGGATGGAACCAGAGGTGAAATACTGCATCCACGTGAAGAATTTGCCCTAAAGGCTAATCGCTCTCATGAGGACAAACACTGAGAAAAATACTTTTTTTTGGTGACATTCTACAATAGGTCTGAGCATGTACCTTCTGTGATATTACTGTGTTCTTAGGAAAGAAAAATTATTTTTCTATTCACAGCAAATAATGGTTTATATTTTCTGAGCAGGTCTTTGAGAACCAAAGTAATTTGGTCTAATGATAGAAGATTTTAGATGCCACACAGAAAATGTGGCACCTGATGCAATATCCAGGAAAAGAAGCCACATCTTTTGTATGTCTGGAAGTCTGCTGTACCTTTGGAGAGAAGCTACAGCACATTTCTATAAAGAGGCTAATAAAAGAATTAAATACCACATTCAGAACTGGTATGGAGGAAATAGCTTGATAACTGACTTTTGATCTGCAGTGTTTTGCTGAGAGTCATAGCTGACGGCTGCCTATAAAAAAATTATTAAAAATATTAAAAGATTCAAGAGGTGAACTATGAATGCCAGTGTACTTTCTTCCATGGTTGTATTGCCATGTCAAAGAGGTAAAGGAGTTAAGTAGCTCCTTTGAGCATCAAAATTTTTCTGAGAAAAAAAATAAAATAGGAGTGAAACTGCGTGTTTAAATTTGGATGCACTGTGTGCTTTCTCAGAGAAGAAACTAGGGGTTTAGAAATACTGGATTAGAATTTTGCTCATGTTGATACCATCAGTCATTTCTGAATGCTATCAAGTTGCAAACCAAGACATATTTTGCACTGTGGGACAGAGCAGGGTTGCTAGGTACCCCCAGGAATTTATTTTATTGTTGTGCACATCACAGGGTCATCTGGGTGTATCATTTCCAAAAGAAACAGCAAAATAACAAACTCCAGATCTGTCAGAGATTAAATTCCCAATCTGTATTAACCTTTATTTCATCTAAGCAGAGAGTGAATCTTAGCTAAACAATGAGTGTCATTCAATACTGAGCATTGGCTTTCTGAGTGACTTACAGTCTGAAATGGAAAAAAAAAAGGCTCTCAAAATGAAACTTTGAGTTTTAGAATGAAATTTCAGAAATAACAAGAAGCATGCAAAAAGGAGAAACCCTGTTAGGTAGGGAAGCACAAAAGAGCTGCAAGGGGAACTTTGACTTGAGTCGCCCCTACAATTAGTTACAGTGTGGTGCAAGGAATGCATTTCAGCATTGGCTGAAGACAGAAATATAAATATTTTAGAGATTTTTCTAAATTTCTGATGGGATGGACCACACTGCCCCCAACATATGAGCTGCTCTGTTTATTGTGCTTTCCAAATTTTGTCAGTGCAAAGAGACTTCTACCATCTTTGTTCCCTTATAAATATAAACAGTTTAGAGAAGATTGTTTGTTATCAGTTCATTTGTTGGGTTTTTGTGTTTGTTTTTTTCCCAGGAGAGGTGTCCTTCAATGAAGGACTACTTTTTACATTTTCAATGAGGCCTTTTAGAGCTTCACTGCAGTACATGTATGTACCTGGCACAGGAGCAGTGCAAACAGCAGACCCTGAGTGCAGACTGGAGCTGGAAGTATTTGAGCTTGCCTCTCTGTTTGCTGCAATGTGTTTCCGTGGCAACTGGATGCTATAAAAGGTTCTCTCTAAATATATTGCATGTGCTCCTCTTATTTTACAATTTTTCCCTGCTAGTTATCAATTCCTATAAAAAACAGTGTCATGATATTTTGTTTATTCACACTTATGCAAGTGGTTTTGTATTTATTTTTTTATTATTAGTGACATCAATTTTAACGGCTCATATTACCAGAGAAGATAGAAAGGTAAATGATGAGTTACTGTGACAAATAAAAGTGTAAATTTGCCCATGGAAAAAAAAAAACCCAAGGTGAATATGTAGATCAATTAGTACCAGACAGAGATGTTTTTGTTCACGCAGATTTGTTTTTCATACCCAGCCCACCATTTGCTGTTAACTGTCCTCTGCAATCCTAGCTTAGCTTCTATTCAGAGACTACAACATGAATCAGATGTGGCAGAGAGCTTCAGCTCTCAGTGCTCTGTGCTGCATGTGAGAGCCCGGGAGCTTCCAGGCAGGCAGCAAACAGTGGCGGTGTGAGCCAGAAATGACCCATCCGCTGCAGTTCAAGGAGTGCCGTTCAATGGCGCTCTGTAACTGCTGGCAAAACAGCTCCACTGCTGTGCCAGGGGTTGGCTGATGAGCCACCACTGCCTGGCAGTACCCGACCCTGCCTCCTCATCCACGACACCTGCTCAACCATCAGACACCACCACGTGCTGGGGGTGAAAATCAGTTAACAGAAAACCAGAGGAGGGGATTGCAGCTGGAGTCCCACTGTGCCGTGTGTGGCTGCCAAACCCAGCACAGGCATGAGACACAGCTTCCTTTTTCCTCGTGGGGGTTGCCAGTGCTGTGCGTGACTCAATAGGCTGATACACTAGTTACAGAGCCCATCACCCGACTCTCTGCTTCCTGTCACTGAATCTGGGATGGTAGTGACAAATTTCTTCCACGATTTGTGTGCAAAGGAGATGATGTATATGAGTCAGCAAGGCAGGCTCCACTTTCTGGGTTATCCTGCAGCTGAGTAAAGATGTGGCACAGCCAGGGAATGATGATCCTTCTCAGATCAGCAGAGAAGACCACTCACCTGTCAGCTCGAAGACAAAAACTGTGCTCTAGCACCAACAGTCAAATGGCAGCTGGAAAATAAAAGGTCCAAAGTTTCATATTCTGTGAAGGAGAAGGGAATAGCATGAGAAATTTGGACAGCACTGCACTACTGTGACTATGGCCAAACTAGATGGCCACTACTGATGCCTTGGCCATCGTTTGTTTGAAGACTTAGTTGGGAGTTTATCAATTCTGTGCCAAAAAAGGGATATATATTCCACTGAAGGAAACTCTTGTGTGTGTATAAATTGCCATGATTTTGAAAAATTCGCATAGAACCGGAAAAATAATGCAAAAAAGTTATGAAAAATTTGCATGTGAAGTGGCCCCTAAAAAGGATGAAAAAGGATCTTTCATTTTCATACCACACGCTGTATTCCTTAATGATTGAACAAATGGTAACAGAGTATTTGGTTATGGGAAGATGATTAAAAGAGCCCAAAAATCTTTTCATGATTTTCTTCAGCTTTGAGTAAGGCCTAAATATTTAGAGAACAGGGGAAAACCTCAGGTATCACCCTATTATACACTATTCCATTTGTTATGGTCCTCTACCATTAATTTTCTTCAGGAGCATAATACCGTAATGTAGGAAAGATGATAAATGATCTATTACGAATAATTAATTATAGAAGTTACATTAATATTGTGTGAATTATCTTCAGACTCATAAATTAAACTGTTTTTATTGACCTATTGGACAAATAAAAAGGGACAACACTCCTGAGCAAAAATAGCATTAAGATACAGACTGGTTTACTTATGATTTAAGAAAAATGGCTGCAGAAAATCTTTCATATACTTCAGTTGGGCTTGAAATTTGTAGGAGAAATTATATCTGACCAAGATGTTGGACCTACACAGTTGTGTTCCTCAGGATTTTAGTATTGGAAAGAGCACTGTTTAACATCTTTGTCAATGGCATGGACAGGGGGATTGACTGCATCTTCAGCAAGTTTGCCTAAGACACCAAACTGGGTGGTGTGGTTGACACATATAGAGTGAAGGGATGCCATCCAGAGGGACCTGGACAGATTTGAGAGGTGGGACTGTGCAAACCTCATGAAGTTGAGCAAGGGCTAGTGCGAGGTCCAGTACGTGGGTACAAGCAAATGCAAGCATGGTAAAGACTGGGTGGAGAATGGATTGAGAACAGCCCTGAGAAGGAGGAATTTGCAGTGTTGGTGGATGAGAAGCTTGACATGACCCAGCAATGTGCTCTCACAGCCCAGAAAGCCAACCGTGTCCTGGGCTGCATCAAAAGAAACATCCTCAGCAGGGCAAGGAAGGTGATTCTGCCCCTATACTTGGCTCTGGTGAGACTCTGCCTGGAGTGGTGCATCCAGCTCTGGGATCCCCAACATAGAAAGGTTATGGACCTGCTGGACAGTGTCCAGAAGAGGACACAGAGCTGAATCAGAGGGTTGGAGACATCTCCTTTGAAGACAAGCTGAGAGAGTTGGTGTTCAGTCTGGAGAAGAGAAGGCTCCAGGGAGACTTTATAGCAGCCTTCCTGTGCCTAAAGGTGGCTGACAAAAACGCTGCAGAGAGGCTATTTACAAAAGCATGAAGTGATAGGACAAGGGGGAATGGCTTTGAACTCAAAAACAACAGTTTTAGATAAGATATTAGGAAGAAATTCTTTATTATGAGGGTGGGGAGACACCAGAGCAGGTTGCCCAGAGCGGTTGTGGATGACCTGTCCCTGGAAAAGTTAAAGGCCAGGTTGGAAGGGGTTTGATCACCTTGGTCTAGTGGAATGTGTCCCTGCCTATTGCAAGGGTTTGGAACTAGATGATCTTTAAGGTCCAACTCAAACCATTCTGGTTCTATGATTCACTCTGATTTAGACATGTTGATTGCAAGAATTCACTTAGTAGTTAAAATGCCAGAAAACTACTATTCTTCTGTGTTGCAAGGATTTTTCAGGAACAATGTCTGCCTTTTCTGGGGCCTCTTGTGGCTCTATGCTATGCCTGAAGCACAATACTTTTCTAGTAGATTGCTGTGGAAATGAGCTTTGCTTCTAGTAACCAATGACAATGCTCAAACATGCAATTCTCAGTATGTCACTGAATCAAGTCTATCTCTTCAGCAGCTGTCATGTGTAGAGAAATGCTTAGCTCTTTGTCAGTGTGCAACAGGGATCTGTCAGACATCTCAGTTCATTCAGCCATGGCAGTCTACTCACTCATATTGACTGCAGAAAATGAGAGTTCACGATCGCTATAGAAATGCAAATCGTGTTGTGAAATCTGGTAAGATTACTTTACCGTAAGACCCTGATCTAGTAATACACTTCAGAACATGATACAGTAGTACCCACACCAAGTGATTAATATGGGCTTAAAGCTAGCCAGTGAAAAGCTTAGATAATCAATCACTCTCAGAAAATTTGTTTTCTGATGCCCTGTTTCAGTCAGGTGAAGTAATTCAGTTTTTAAACCTACATTCTGGGTATTTCCAACCAAAATAATGACCAAGCTTAAGTCCTGCATTTTGAATATCCACCAATTTAAATTGCTTCACTCCATGCTATCAGGTAAAATCTAAAAAAAAAATTCCTTATAAAAGTCTCAGTGGACATGAATGAGAGGAGAGTCAGTGTTCATTAGCAGAAATCAAGTCTTGCAGAAAAACGACTTAAATAAAATAATTATAAGGTAATTAGTGTCTTCAGATGTCCATCCAAATGTTTTTAACCAGGCATAATATAATATGCAAAGGTCTTTTTATTCCTTTTCTTTCCTTAAAAGGATAATATTATATAAACCTACAGTTACATTACTGGAGAAAAGGTACATAAATGAATGCCCTGCCACAAATGACAGGACTGGTCAATGAGAGGGATAAGAGATCTGAAATCTTGGGATAAGCCCTGCTCTAACAAAGGGAGCTAGGATGGATAGTCTTTCTCCATGTCCTACAGATCTTGGAAGAATATAAAGATGAGATGAGCCCTTACTCATTCCTTCTGTTCTATTTGCATGCTTGGCTTCCTAATATAAAATTTACTTACTGTCCTGGAGTCCTGACAGGCTTAGAGACTGCATTCAAGTGAAGAACTGGTGGGGATGTGGTCTCAGGGATAAAGTGGGGCCCTGCCCACGGCAGCTTGTAGCCTCTCTGAAGTTGGGACTGGCTATAGCAGAACATCCCTCCAGACTCTCCTCACGTATGACGAAAAAAGTATTGCAGCCCCACAGCAGCTCTGAGTAACAGGAGGAAACTCTTCAGCTGGGGTGATCCCTCAGGTCCTCTGCTGCTGGATTAGCAAAAGTTGGGCAAAGCAGAAGACTTGGCCTTATGAGGGTGCCACTAGTTTTTATGTCAGTGTTATTCACCTGACTAGCCTCTAACAAAACTGATTGCTGCTTTGCAAGCCTCTGGAATACATACTCTTAGGGGTAGTACTACCAAATTAGCAGAAAAATACAGATTAAAATGATTTTTTACTGTATGTGGCTTGTATTGCATGTATTTCACTGTCAAAAAAAGAGCAATTTATCCTATTTTATGTTAATCAGAACAAACTAGGACAATTACTTTATTCAGTTTAATGTTTCTAAATCCGATACTGTACAACTAACCCTGAATTTTTAATAGATACTGACTGAGTGTCTAAAATAGAAGTTCTCACATCCCTGGAGTAAATTTTCAACAGATACTTATTGACCAAGACTCAAGACTGCATCACTGGAGTAAATTCCATACCAGTATAATATTTACTTCCACAATGTTACTGTAAGGTGAAAGACATTGAGTAAAGAATGCAAATCTAAGTAGGAACTTGGCATTTTTTAATGAAGTGTGTGGAACAACACTATGCTGTGGAGAGGTGACACCAGGTCCTCCACTGTGTCCAAGGACATGAGCCACTCTGTTCTAGCTGACACTGGGGACTACAACAGCATGTTGAGAGGTGGCTGTGAATCCTCTCAGCCTTAGTAACCCAAAGTGTAAGCTTCCAACATGAGTAAATGAAAGAGAGAGAGAGAGAGCTGCTGTTCCTGACTGATTCATGCTACCTGAAGACAAGGAGGATGAATTGCCTTTGGATGTGCTTCTCTTTCTCCTTGGCTACATAAGGAGTATTAAATGATAAATGCAGAACACCTACCAGACCTTTAGGTGTCCAGCTGCACTGCTGTGCAATCAGGATCATAGCAAACATTCTGGGAGGACTCTTTCAAATTTTATCTCTCCCGGGCTAAAGTTGGAACTGGTTTAGTTAATTTTTAAATATCGTTGTAATTTAGTGGCAAACACCATACATTTGTAAGCAAAGATCAACAGCATAATGTTTGTACCTTTTCATTTAAATCATTGCCAAAACTTCAAAAAGTTAATGAAATAATAACTCAGTAAGATTTGTTGTAATTCAGCTGCTATAGAAGTAACATGTGCATTGTGGCAGCTCCATTAAAAAGTGCCAAATTGAGTCATTATGGTAATTATTACCATCAGCTACCCACCCCTCAGTTTAAGGGCATGTTTAAGGTTATTTAGGTCAAGCTAATAAAACACAAAAGTTTACTTTTTATGAAACTTTGGCTACATTAATTAAGATGTTTTTAAAGCGCTAAAATTAAATATGTTGAAGTGGAAAATGGTCATTTTCTGTCTCAGCTTTTCCCCATCCAGTTTGGATGTATTCATTCAGTTATTTGTCTTGCTCAGTAACAGATCATTTGGAGTTGTTTTACTGCAAAAGTGATTCTTTGACATTCTTATTTTAAAAATTCCAATAATTAGAAGTGGCCCCCAATGATCATACAGCATTGGTGACATAAGGCTTTCAACAGTCACCATCAACTGGTCTTCTGCATCAAGTGGTTCATATCAGTTGTTCTTCAGGGAGTCTATAGGGTTATGTAAGTTAAAATTTATTCAAAGTAAAATCAGAGCCTGCTTAAATGTCCAATGGTCCTTTATCCCCCTCTCTTATTGGAGAAACAAATACAAAGATAAGTGCTGTCAAGAAGTGTTGTGTCTGGTACAGAACCAAGGCATGACCAGCTCAGCTGCCAGCTAAAGCTTCAACTTGGGTCCCAGAAAAACCTCGGAACTGCACACCCTTTTCAGCACACAGAGCTCTTTGGAGCATGGGAAACTCTAGGAAATCTGGCTTCAGAAAGGCATGAGGTATAGACCCAGAAGTGACAAAACTTCAAAGAAGAAAGGCATAGAAGAGCCTTTGCACAAACTGGGACTTGAGCCAGGAAAATGAGAGACCAAGAGAGCCCTACCAAGGCAAAAGCAGGAAGGAGGAGGTGAATAGGGATCGCTTGCTCTCTGGCAGAATGGGAATGATGGGGCATCAGGTCAGCTAACAGAGATAAACTCCCTTGTGGGATTACTAATGCAAATTAGCATTTTGACAAGTTTTTTGATGACATTCAAACTTCTGTATTGAATTTGTTTCTATTCCCCTTTTTTCTGAAAAGAAAATGATTTATAATATCTTGGTTATGAATTTATTATGTACATGTATACTTACAGTGTAAGCAGGACTTGATGCTCAGCATACATGTCTGAATTTGAATGTATCTTGTGTCTCTGAGTTTGCAGGTCCAGTTCAGGCAGGGACAAGAATCATTTATTGTGGTAAAAGTGGTATATATATTGAGATTTTATCAATTTTTGCATGTTCTAATTTGATCGTGGAGGTACCTTGAGATAAACTTCCAATTTGTAAGGCATGTTTAACCACCTCTGCAATATGTCTTGTGCCGAGGTGAGGAGCCTGCGGGAATTCAGGTCTGTTCTGTTCACTCTCTGAAATTTTACAGCTCAGAATAAAATGAACCTCTGTCTAACATCACAGTTTTCAAACTGCCTCATGCCAGAGGCTCCAAAACAGCTCAATCCCCCATCTTTCTTTTTCAGCCTTACAAGAACAGCAAGCGCAAATCGACATTAACACAATACACATTTTCAAACATTTGCAACCTTTTTTTTTAACTAAATCTGCTGTGTTCAATTAATGCAAGGTTTAGGGTAGCTGCTTCTTCTTAAGCCAGAGGGAGGGCAAACCGTGTTGTATTAGGGAATGTTTGTATTGTCAGGGTGGTTATAGAAAAGCTCTGGGTGTCATCAAAATAGTCAGAAACTATGCTCTGTTTTTTGTTGTTTGTTTTAGGTTTTTTTTCTCTAAAAAATAAGTAAAAAACCCAAACCAAAGCAATAAACAAAACCCCAATCAAACAAAAAACCAGCTACCAAAACCAACCAAAAAACCCAAAGCAAATCCAAAAAACCAAAGCCAAAACCTTGAGGACTGATGGTCGTACTTTGTAGTTTGCATTAAGAGCATTAATTTTTATTCTTATTTTCATTTTTATTCTTATCAATACCAGGTGTGTTTCTGTGTATCCGAATTACAGGTAAGCATATCAGGAGTTTTATATGCCTCCAAAGAATGTCTCTGCCTGCTGTTAGGTCTGTGACTTCAGCAGAATGCTTTCTTTCCTCTTTCAGAGTACTCTTTTCCCCTGTTACTGGCTGGAGCAGAGCCATCCCCAGCGGCGCTGGCCCGGCTGCTGCGCTCCCTGTGCGGGATCCCGGGACACGAACCCGGCACTGCCGCAGCGGCGATAGCAAGGTGCCACCTTCTGATTGCTTCAAGATGTGCATCCCACGCCGAGAGGCTCTGAAATCCCCTGAACAGATGAACCACCAGGAAAATGATGTTGATTGCTCCTCTGGAAAAATTCAGGGGACCTGCAGTGATGGAGTCATCTAGATTTGGATGGCGAGAAAATCTCCTTACTTTAGATGAAAGGCTGTTCAGAACGAACAAACTGACACAATTTTGAGTTATTCTTAAAAGTTTGCTGAGTACTTACAGGATCCTCAATTTTCAAGAATATTTCCAAAATTATCTATGAATTGGTAGCCTGTTATTTTTTACTGTTTTATTCTAAGTTTCCTTTTTTTAAAATTTGTTTTCCACTATAATTTCACTGAGCAACCACGGCTGAGCAATAAATGTTTAGTAACATTCTCTTTGAAATGTGCTAAGATTTTGAATGGTCAGGGCAAAGGTGAAGGAGGGATTCTTGATGGACATCCTGTTTCTCAAGCAGAAGTCATTATATCTTGTTGTCCCTGAAGATAAGATCATTTCATAGAAATCCAGCTTCTACCTGAAGCTTCTCTTGGATAGATTATTAACAGCAGGAAAAATTTGGCATCAGACTCTGTAGGCATGGGTAAGCCTTTAACACAAGTCATGCCGAAGGGCTTTTTTTTTGGAGCAAATTATACGGTGTTTTTAAGCTGTTTACATGTGCTAGTATTTGTTAAATTTTCAGATACATAGTGCTTACCTGAAAGTGACAATATTACAAGGCAAATATGATGCCAAATATAAATATTCTGATGTAAAATTAAGAATCAGCTGCAAACACACACCACATGTTTCTAAATACATCCAGTATTTCGAGTTTATTTTTGAAAGCAGCAGTTTCCATTCCTCATTCTTTTCAAAGGCTGTCATTTAAATAACCTTGAAAGGATATTACTGTTTTCTGTCATTCTCCTGCTCTGAAAGAAGGTGGTTGCAGCTATATACATCTCTTGATGGCTGTTCTCCTATGGTGCCTGTAACAAGGGGCAGGCTGTGTGTTTGGGGTGGATTTTGAGCAATCCAGCTTTGTCAGCATGGGAGGAAAGTTGTTCAGCTCAGAAGCACTGGCATTTTTCAATGCCTTTCTGCATTCAGCAACAAAACAGTTGTTCCTTGCCATTTCCAGAGTTTCTTGTCCTCTTGGCTCTCTGGTTTCTGATTTGTGGTTTGGTGCAATTGATCATGTAAGGATTTAGGGGTATGTGGTTCATGAGGGCTGGTCAACCTTGACAACATCCTCTGCCTTAGGTTACTGTTACCAAATATCTACAGAATCAGATCTATTCTTATTTTTCTTCCTCAAGGTTATAGCTTGTGGTATATATGTGCATTTTCTTCTTTATTGTGGTATATATGTGCATTTCCTTCTTTGAGTTGATAGGCTCCTCTGTAGAGTGCAGTGCCATGGGCTAAGGTCTGTCCAAAGTGACATTTCTCTGTTTTTCAGGGAACCTTCAAACTCCACACGGAGCTCACAGACAACCTCTCCACTTATAGGTCTCTGCCTTGTTGTCTAGTCTGTAAACAGACTTCTCTTTGAGAAAACCAAAACCCCCAGCAAATAGACATGCTCTATCCTGTGGCTAAGACAGCTATTGATATATTAAAAAAAAAACAAAAAAACAAAAAAACAGAAGTGTTTTAGTGTACTCTTGTAAGAACATGCACCCTTCACAATGGAAAACAATGTGCCCTTTGGACCTGTATTCATCCCAAAGACGTTGTCTGTGGAATTCCTAATCTTTCATTTAGTCAGTTAGCTCCCAAGTTCTTCCAGGTATAATAATCATGTGTGAAGATATTGTTTCTAAAAGCAGGCACCAGTGCATAACACCATTTAGTGTCTTCTAACAGCATTTTGTCATTCTGTGCTTACAGACAAATTCTCTCCTAGTTGCAGGTGTAGAAATCTATTAAAGTTGTGTACAGAAATAGAGATAGTACCAAATCCTGGTCAGTCTAGGTTTCTGGGGAAGCTTGGGTGCCCTAGGAATGCAAAGGGCCTACGAAGAATTTCTGCATACCATACCAGAGCATTTATTGGTTAAAGCTTTCTGTAAAAACAGAAAATTTTCAACCAATATAAAAGGAAATAATTTTCCTTTTTTATCTAATGAAAACCTTTCTTGGGTAATAAGTCTAGTTTGCGTTTCAATAGCATCAGTGTGTCCACTTCTGGGCTCCCCAGTACAAGAGAGCAGCTGGAGAGATTCCAGCAAAGGGCCATAAAAATGGTTAAGGGACTGAGCATCTCTTCCACTGGGAAAAGCTGGGAGAGTTGTGATGGACTGTTCAGCCTGGACAGAAAGCTCAGGGCATCTCATCAGTGAGTGCAAATACCTGAAGGGAGGGTGCAAAAAGGGTGGAGCCAGGCTCTTCTCAGTGGTGTCCAGTGACAGGACAAGAGGCAGCTGGCATGAACTAAAACATGGAAGGTTTCCTCTGAACATTGAGGAACATTTTTTACTGTAATGGTGACAGAGCATTGGCACAGGTTGCCCAGAGATTGTGGAGTCCCATCTGGAGATGGTCCTGAGCAATAGACTGTTGGTGGCCTTGCTTGAGCAGTGCTGTTAAGCAGATGCCCTCTAAAGGTTCCTTCTAACCTCAGTCATTCTCTGATTAATGAGACAATGTCTTAGATTTCTAAATATATACTGTAAATCTTTTTTTTTTTTTGCATAGCTTGCTACTCTCATCGCTCCACCTTTGTAGCCTGCCTGTATCAGAAGGGCGGTCAAAATCAACTGTAGAGGTGTGAAAGGAAAATTTATTCAGATAGAATATTTCATTCAGTTATATAAAGAAACATCATTATAGATTGCAAAAATCCCTCTCTTTCTGAAAAAAAAAAAAAGAAAAAAGAGTGCTCTGTCATCAATTTGTGTAAGTTCTGCTTTTGTGAGATTGCTCAAATGATCGGTGCCTGCTTTCAATGACCAAATTGCTGGAGCTGAGTTGTGCCCATATGAGGATAGCAGTCTTTGAAACAGTGTTATATCAATTGAAAGAAACAGGCGGGCTTTCCTTGTGAAAACAAGGTATTTTCTGATGTTGTCACATTTTCAAATATCAAAGTTTTGTCATGTACTCTGAAAAGGAAAAACAAAGTCATGGCCTCCAGAAACAGTGTTCTATTATTTAGGCTAAGTCTGAAAATTACAAAGCTCCAGGTGTGGAAGAGAGGTAAGCATCCATTAGCAAATACTGATATTTACAGTTTGCCCTTGGACATCAATTATTTTAGACCTGGCCCATGTATTCTGATTATTTCCTGCTCCTCTTATTTGCATGCCTTTTATATACTCAATCCTGCCCCAAGAACTTGCTCACAATTTTCTGCTATGTATCAAGGCAATATTAAAACTTTCTGAGTAAACCTGGCTTCACTTTCTTCTTTATTGCAATCAAATCAATCTCAACAATTCCTGATCCTGGGAGTTTTTTTGCATGTTTTTTCTAAGGAGACCAAAGTAATGAGGAACACTTGAACCTTCACGTAAAGTAATAGCTACAAGACTACAGCCAATGTTTACAACTTATTTTTGATCAAGTTTAGCAACAAAGTATGAAAGCCATTCAGTATACCCATGATAATAGAATTACTCCATCTTCTAGAGATATAATTATTATCAGAGCATCTCCTTCCCTCTACAGTCTGGTACATCAGCAGTAGACTAAACACACATATGCGTTGCCAGTTGCTCTGCTGTTTGAGGGAAACCCGCTCGGTTACCCAAATGGTCCTTCCCTTCAGAGCTTATTTTCTGCATTTGCTGCAAAAAACCTTGACTAAATTGCCTTTAAATTACACCTAAAATCTTATTTTCTTTTCCTTGCTATCGGGCTTTGTATCTGTGTGCTATTTGGGAAGCTAAAAGTCAAATCAGGAGTCTTTTTCAAGTACTTTTTAAGATACACTGTTAGTATATACATTTAAAAGAAAGTGACCTTTGTTAGCTACATGCCATATTCTTAGCTAGATTGATTGTCTCTGGGCAATTTGAAAGGCATCCTTTGGAAAGAACATTTGGAAAAGCAATGGACCATTTCTGTAAATTTTTCAGTTATTGAGAAGCTGACTTGAATGACACATGCGTTTATGTGAAACCTCCTCAAAAAATTAATGAGAAGAGCAGAGCAGAACAAAGATGTTAATTTTACAAATATTTGAAAAAGTCAATTTGTATATACTGACAAGTTCCATTAAAACATTGACGCTTTAAACAGCAATGTGATTTTTAAATAAATGCTACATTTTTTCAACAGCTTTCTACATTAAATATCATATGTATTGTGTACATGATTTTAATTAGAATCTGAGAATCACTATTTTGTATTTTTTTAATAAGAAAAAGCTTGTTTTTCATACTGACAAAGTTAGTATATGAATAGGATATGAATGTTAGTCTCTGCTCTAAGTCACTCAGCACATTGATACTGTTCATGAAACAGATCATAATAATTTCTGAAAAATAATCATTAAATCAGCATTTAACAAAAGATATAATTATAGCTTTTAGGTTTCACTGTGAATCTGTATTCATTTGTAAAGGCATCTGTCTCTGACAGTACACTTATTTGGTGCTTAGCAAACCATGAAAATTAAAGACAGTGTTGAAAATCCATGTCAGGTCATACAGGGTTTCTACCTGGGATTTCAAATATCAAGAGGTCCATTTTTTATTTGTATCACTGCGGGATGAGTCTGGAATATCTGGACCATGTTTGAAATGGTTAAAAGCTGCACAAGCAGGGGACAGTGGGATAATTCTTATTTCAGCATAATTATAAATCCATATAGATAAATACATTTCCTCCATTTATCACTCTCTTACTATGACTTCTAGCAGAAATTGACCCAGATGAACTTTATTTCGTTATAAACTTGGACTTTTCATTCATATATACATAATCTCTGCCTTTGCTATGTATTGCTAGGGGCAGATGTTTGATGTTTTATTGGATTACCGTACTTTTACAAAGCAGTTCCTAAATTTTTTCTTATAAGATTCTCATGCACTGACTGTTGATAAATCCGTGTCTTTGAAAGGTTTACCTTCCTACTGGTTTAAGAAGGCATCTCTTGCCCTCCTAGTTGCATAGTGGTTCCTGGCTGCTTTGGGATGTCACTGTGACACAAGCTGACTCAAGTCAAATGAAACCGAGCCACTTACAGCAGGGTAACATTCAGGCTGAGATCTGTGATCTCTATAAATTCATTTCCTCTGCTGCTGGCAGCCATGTGAGGTTGCCTGAAACCACCATCCTGACTGGGTTTGCTTGAAATCCACAAATTTCATTCGCTCCCTCTTTGAGACATAAAACAAGCTCAGACAAATAGTGAGAGTAGTTTCTCCTGAATCCACTATCCCAGAAAAATATATTCTCAGTCCTTAGCTCTGTGTTTGCACTGAATTTGCTGTGGATTGCATGGGACACCACACAGATGAGATGAAAACCTGCATTAATTCTATGACTGTTTCTGCTGACTGTCTCAGGACTACCTGTACTGAGAGTAGGCAGCAGCTGCTGGATTTGCTTCCAAGCCTTGTTTTCTGGTTCCAAACCCACGAGTGGGCTCCAGGTGGCAGCACGGACACCGTTTCCAGAGCAGGCAGAAAGGTTTGGCAGGGAAAGGTTTTGTTTCAAGTTGTTTAGTCTTTCCTGTTCCCAGATGAAAATTGTGGTGAAAACACAGCCTGAACTTTAAATGTTAATCCTTTTTACAGTTTTCTTCAATAGAATTGTTCTTAGAATAATTCTGTGGCAACTTTCGTTTCTCAAAAGCAGGTTTTCTCACTGAAAATCTGTAGTTACTGAACCAAACTAAGCAAAACCTAAAGATAAAGGTACTGTGAAAAATTTCCATGTAAGCCAGAAAATGAATTTAAAACAATTTCTTAAAAGCAATTTTTTAAAGCAATTTTTTCTTTTAAAGTCTATTTAGATTAAATCATAGTTGGTTTTGGGTTTTGTTTTGTTTTGTTTTGCCCAGAAAGTTTTAGTCATTTTACTGCTAAGTACAGGAGTCCTTCTCAGTGCCGAAACACAAGATTGGCAGAGAATCCCTGGGTCCATCCTCCTTCTGCAGTTTCAGGTACATATATGTCCTTAAAGGAGCTGAGACTCGTGAGTCATGAAGACCAAAGGGCCCTGGACATTAATTCTGGGGATATGACAATCCCAGCTTCAGGCACAGAATCATGTTCAGATTGATGGGGATTAGGAAAGACAATGACCAAAGGAAACAACAGCAAGGAAGTAATATAAAGTATTGTATGGTAATCTATGGTAATGTAAAACTGCTGGTAATGGCTGGTCGTTACATACAAAAGACACCTGTAAGGTTACAGGCTTTAACTATCTTTTCAACACACTGAGAAAGGAACTCTGCATTTCAAATTCTTGTGTATATTGATTTGAACCCTACATAGTCTCCTCCCTGAGCATTATTCTTCTTTTTACATGATATTGACTCCTTTTCGAGCACTCTGCAGGCATCTGCTCCTCCCTGAGGCAGAATTTGCTCTAAATACCTCCTCACATTTCCTTGCTATTACCACAAGCTAGCTCAGAGACAGAAATGCACATTTTCCCAAGTGTGCCTGTTCTTTCTCTTTTTATGGATATAAAATCTGGATGATAGATTAATTATTGAAAAGCAATGTCACCTCTTTCTTGTTTCTGTTAGCATTAGACGAGACACATTTCGTACAGTTTTACACACAGAAAGTAAAACATGTTACATAAAAATTCAAGAATGCCTTTATGTACACTTAGAAGAGGCAAGCAACCCAGTTCTTTTTTCAGTTACAGAAAGAACCAAGTAGGAGAAGAGTGCCTGCTGAGGGAAAATTTTACACACTAGAACACAGAAAAAATACAGTCTTTCCTTGGTAAAGTCTTTAAAAGCAGTATTAAAAAAATGAAGAGATTAAATTAATAATACTGACTTTCCTAATAACAACCCAATTCCCAGTTCCTAGTTCCAGGTGTTATGATGCCACAGAATATATTTTTATACAAAATAAATAATATAGACATGAAACCCTTACAATTTCAGGGGTTTTTTTGGTTTTTTTTTTTCAGGGCAAGTAGTATTAAGTCAGCCATCATGGAAGTTGAAAATATGAAGGCTAGACACAACTAGTTTGAGTTATTTCTTCACAAAGATGCAATTTGCAGTCAAGTAGCCCTCAAATCAGGTTCATTAAATGAGTTCATGCTCTCTTCATTCATTAAATGAATTAATGTGCTCTGTTTCACATATTGCAGCTTTGCCTGTTTCTGTTTGGGGTAGTCCATTCTGAGGGCTGTTCTCTGACCTAACCTCATGCATCATTATGGGCTTTTTTCGTCTTCCATCCCCTGGAAATTCTATCTGGGTTTCTTCTGACTCTTGCAGATCTTTCCCCATGGAGAACTTTCTGTCTTAGTTACTCTGTCTCAGGATTAGTACTCAGATAAGGCCTAGGAAATAGACTCCAATGATTTGCTTTATCATCCCACTTGGTGATAGCAAAACTGCTTTTGACTTCACTAAGTAGATTTCCTGAACCAGAGCTGAAAGACTAAGCTTTATATCTTAATTCTGAAACCCTTCATTAACTAACTTTATGGATCCGCAGATGAACTAATTTTTCTTGCTAGCAGAGCAGAACAAATAATAAGAATTTGCTTTTCTGTGCATGCATGCTCCCAGAGCCTCTTTATGCTCAATTTCAACAAAGAACCCCCAAAATGCAAAAATCAAACCTTTCTTTTGAAAATAGGTTTCTTGCTTTTTCTCTCACTTGGATTTCAAGCATATTGAATAGATGCTACATTCTTGCAGCAGTTTTGGTGTGCATTCTAATCAAAACCCATACATCACTTGAGTAAAACACATGAGTTGAGGCCTTTTTGAAATGCTGTAATGATAACTGGGCAGAATGAAGGACAAAAATCAATGAAACGGAAATATTCAGTCCCATTAAAGACATGACATAAATACAGCCTAATTTCCTGCATTTCTGCTAAACTAGTCATCTGCCTTACCCACGTCAGTAATTTTGCATGGGTTACAAGCAGAGCTTTCAGATTATTATCAGCAAAGCACTGTTTCTCTTTTTGGATTGCAATGAAGTCAGAGACAACAAGGAAGAAAATATATTTTAAAAGCTTTAAGATTGTCTGCCTTTGCTCTCCAGAGCCTTGGGGAGCTGATTATTTTCCTGTTTCCTGTGTTTCAGCAAAGGCACTGCTAGTAGTGGCTTAGGACTGAGGATTGTTGGGACCAGCTGAAGGACTCTTCTAATGAGCATGGCTGAGTATGCACCTCGTGCTGCCCCTGCTCCCATGTCCTTGCTCTCCTACAGCCAGGGCACCAGAAAACCCCTGCTCCACTCACTCAGAACCCACCAAGCAGCTGGTGATGAGGTGGTAGCTAAAACAACAGAAAATGACTGAGAGCATGTGTAAGACAGCACTTTTGATCAAACTCGCTTTTAGTAAAGGAAGATAAGGGATTGTGTCTGGATTTGGATGGAGATAATTGCAGAGGTGTTAAAGATACTACTCATATTTGTGTCATTTTGAAGCAGTAATTTCCCAGATGTATACAGACAAATTAGCTTGCACAAAAGGACTGTAAGCCATTCTGGTTTGCAACAGCAGGGCATCAGTGACTGTTGGGAGGGAACATTTAAAACCAGATTTGTCGAGGAGGGAATTTTCACTCAAAGCAACCTTGTAGCTGGGAATGCTAAGAATGCTGGTGTAGGAAAACTCCCTTTCTTATGCCTAGAATTGTTCATCCTCCGCCTGTTTTGAGAAGCAAAATTCCTGTGTAGAGGTAACACTCTCACAGACATGCTTGAACCTCCTGCTGGGGGAGAGAGAGATTATAAAAGCACAGCCTTGTGATAAACTGTGTGTCCTGAAGCCCTTTGGCATATTGGGACAGGCAGTGGGGACCCCTTCACCCCCCACTGTCACTAGGATGCACTAAGCCTCAGGGAGCCTGTGTCCCTGTGTGTCTCTGTGGCCTAGTGTTGTTAGTGAAGTGATGAAATAAATCTACTCTTTGCATCTGAGCTGTGGTTTGGTGGTCACCTTGGCTGTGTCGATTCACACAGTGACCTATTATGCTGTACCAGCTTTGTCTTCCTAAGGGGATCAAAAGTGAAGTCAGCCCGATTTCTTTCTGTTGTAAAGACAGATTATGTGGATATGTCTGCTGTCCTGTAATTTGTATTCCACAAATGGCCAACCACTCTGAAATTTCTAAAGGGAGTGCTTGAATATTGCATGGTCATTGACCAGAAGAAATATGAGTTAACTTTTTCAAAAGCTAAATGTCTGTGAGTTACTGCCGTGCTACATAGACATGACTGTCCTGGGGAAAAATACCTGGGGGCCTGCTCTTGGTTTGAGCCACATATCAGGGAAAACACATTTTCTTACATCTCATGTTCAAGCCCATGGTTTACAACCACAGTCAGGGTGCTGGCAGCTCCCTGGGGCTGGGGCTTATGGGGGCTCAGGCCTGAGGCTGCTGGGGCAGGACCCCTGCCTCCAGGGCATTTGGGACAAGTCCCGGGAAGTGAGGTCCTGCACCAGCCACCCCACACCAGGCAGCTGTGCAGGTGACTTCTGTAGGTGAATTGTTGAAACTTGCCTTCCAGAAAAAGTTTCAATACATTGATTTGCAGCAAATCTTCATGTCAGCCCATGTGCAAGAAGAAAGTTCTCAGCGTCCCTTCCATTTTGGTGTTTCTGCGAATTTGTGGAATGTGTTTAAACTCCATTTTAGTTTCTTCTACCAGGAGTTTTAGCCTGTATTTTTTTCATCAAGTCACCAGAAGAAAAATTTCTTCAACATGGAAACAGTGTATTCAAAATGAAAACTGTTTTCAAGTGTTAAGAAGGAAGACTGGTTTATGCCAGTTGAAAGAACAAGAAGCCAGTCAGTTGCTCTTTTTGTGTTAGGTACAGATAACAAGTTTTTGTCTTCACATTTTTTTTTTACCTGAATTCACTAATATTAATCATAGAATGGTTTGGGTTGGTATGAACCTTAAAGATCCTCTGATCCCAACACACCTGCCATGGGCAGGGACACATTCCACTAGACCAGGTTGCTCAGAGCCTCATCCAAGCTGGCCTTGAACACTGACAGGGATGGGGCATCCACAACAACTCTGGGCAACCTGTTCCAGTGCCTCACCACCCTCACAGTAAAGAATTTCTTCATAGCTTCTCATCTAAACCTCATCTCATTTTGAAACCATTCCACCATGTCCTATTACATGCTCTTGTAAATGGGCTCTCTCCAACTTTCTTGTAGGGTCCCTTCAGGTACCGGAAGGCCGCAATTAGGTCACCCCAAAGCCTTCTCTATTCCAGGTTGAACAATCCCAATTCTCACAGCTTTTCCTCATAGGAGAGATTCTCCATCCCTCTAATCATCTTAGTAGCCCTCCTCTGCACTCACTCTAACTTGTTGATGTCCTTCCTGTGGTGGAGACCCCAGAGCTGGAGGCAGCACTGCAGGTGGGGTCTCACCAGAGCACAGCAGAGCAGAGCAGAGGGGCAGAATCCCCTTCCTGGCCCTGCTGGCCATGCTGCTTCAGATGCAGGCCAGGATACAATTGGTTTTCTGGGTTGTGAGTCCACCTTACCAGCTCGTGTCCAACCTCTCATCCCCCATCATGCCCAAGTCCTTCTTGGCAGGGCTACTCTGCATTTCTTCATCCCCCAGCCTCTACTGATGATACCAGGGATTGCCCTGATCCAGGTGCAGCACCTTGCACTCGATCTTGTTCAACCTCATGAGATTCCCACGAGCTCACTTCTCGAGCTTTTCCAAGTCCCTCTGGATCAGATCCCATCCTCCAGGTGTGTGAACAGCATCACTCAACTTGGTGTCATCTGCAAATTTGCTAAGGGTGGACTTTATCTATATTGTTAATTAAGACATTAAATAGTAATGGTCCCAAATACAGACCTCTGAGGCATACCAGTTGTCACTGTCCATCAAGACTTTGAGCCATTGGCCACTATGTAACCAATCAATCAATTCCTTATCCACTGACGACCCATCGAATCCATCTCTATTCAGTTTAGAGAAGGATGTTGTGGGGGATTGGGTCAAAGTCTTCACAGAAGTCCATATAAATGACATCTGTAGCCTTTCTGCCCACAGATGTAGTCACTCCATTACAGAAGGCTACTCAATTGGTCAGGCAGGACTTGCCCTTGGTGAAGCTGTGCTGGCTGTCTTGAGTCTCCTCCCTGTTCTCCATGTGCCTTAGCACAGTTTCTAGAAAGGTCTGTCCCATGATCTTGCCAGGCACAGAGTTGAGGCTGACAGGTTGGGAGTTCCCAGAACCCTTCTGTAGCCTCTGCTGTTCTCCATGCAGCTCTGTGTAGCACCTCGACCCTTGGGTTCTTTGCATTTGTCCCTCCATTGTTTCACTAATAGTAACAGAAGCTTTTATTAACTAAAGGCAAAAGGCATTTTGCTATACAGAGCCTAAACTATACATATTTTTAAAAATTATAATACAACAGCATGACAATTTTTTTCCTTCTTTTCTACTAAAGGTCTATTTTATGACAGAATTTCATATTCTATATTTATATTCAGTAACAGCAAAATTTCCCTAAATATGTCTGGGAAAATAGAGTAAAACTTGGCCATTGGGTGGAAATTAGGCCCCCCAATTTCCCCTCACATATTTATCAATAAGGTAAATATGTAGGTCTCTGATTCTGCTGTTGCTGCTGGGAAGAGGCGCTGCAAATGCTCTGACTGCAGGGAGACTGTCAGATGCAGATTATGAATGTTAGACTGAATCAGCCTTCTAATTATAATGGCTTTTAGGGTTTTTGTAGAAGTGCATTAGTCTCTGCAAGTCTTGTAGGTGAAATATTGTGACATTAACTGGCAGCTCTATTCACACTGGAAGTTATTTATCACAGTAGTAAAATTTAAAGAAATTACATGATTACATATAACTGAAAAATTATCATACCCCTGTGGTTCTGACTATCTGGTTACATCCTGTGCCTTGAAGCCTCCCAGGTGTGTGATTATCTAATAATGATCAATTGCTTTATTGATTCAACACCATATGTCAAATTGCAAAGGGAAAAACAATGAACAGAAGAGTTTATGCCTACAGGGGCAGTTGCATGTTTACATATTTCAACTCTTTCTTATATTTATTGAAATATTTAAGATTTGGAATTGCAATATAAATTTTCTTTTGAGAGCTTGTATTTCTCCAAATGATTTAAAGAGCACAGAATTAGGCTTCCAAGGCCTGATGGTCTGATTTTAGTGCAGTACCTTCAGTTCCTATCGACTCCAGATAATTGCTGAGCAGATTTCTTTTTTCTTTTTTTACCTCAGTATTCATTTTTATAAATTAATATTACAGATCCATGTCTTAAAAATCTAGCTCAAAACCTGTAAATCAAAGTTATAGAAAGAAGTAAAAGCTTTTTTGATGTCTCACATGGTGGAAGTTCTATTCCCCATGAATAAATTAATTTAAGTGAATAATTCTGTTATGGGAATTTCTCCAGGACACACACACATTGTAGAAAATTCTGGACATAATTTTTAAAAGAAAATAAACCACACCTAAAATGAAAACCAAAGGCCCAGCCTCACACACAATGTACTTCGGCCATGGGGAAGAGTAGATCTTTCTGAAAAAGGCTGCAGGTCAGATCAACCCAGCCTTTTTTTTATCCAAATCCAGAGTTATCATTCCTTCTGTGCACCACAGACAACAAGGGAATCATTTAAGTATGGACGGGACTAGGCAAGTGTCTATAAAAATCTTCTTTATGTGTTGCCAGTGGTGGTAGATGGTGACTGAATAATCTCAGAAATGCAGGAAAGAAAAATGGGAAGGGTTATGTCTAATGCCACTCAATGTCTTCACAGGGAAAAAGGGCCATAATCATGAGAGTGCCACACAGTTTCTTTTTGGTGACAGCCATAATTTGAGTCTTTCTGCAAAACAAAATATCTGAGATAGAAAGTCCTTGGGAAATATTTAAAAGTGGACATCCAAAATTCAGGGATGTATTTTGAATCTTAATATATTTGTAAAATGGGGAAAGAATACTAACCTGTCATTTCACAAAATGTCATAATGATTATTTTGTGTAGCATTCACATACTATAATGAAAAGTGCTGCAGAGAAAAACCATGAGGAATCAATATTTATGTCCTCAGAGTATGACATGAATTGAGTGAATTAAAATAAAGCATGGGACTGCTCAGTGAAAACTGGCTGTAAAACCCAGTGTTGAATGACTGCTCATTAACTGAGCACCTTTCATTGTGTGCTGTAAATGAAGACAAATTTCCAGAAAAATGTAAACATAAAAGCTTCTCAGCAGGCTTTTCAGTCTCCCCATGTCCTTCTCTCCTTCTTAAGGGATTGAGTTAGCAGAAGGCAGAGCAAGAAAAGTAAGAGGTCTGTAGAGATTCAAGACTGGATCTTCCTCTTTCTTCTACAGTTCTCTGTTCTAGTTATTGAGACTGAATTATATTTACACAGATAATTTAAATTCTTCCATTTGATAGTTATTAATTTCTTGAATTTGTATTCTCAATAATGCAGCATGTGCATGTGCACGCACCATAATATTATAGTGTAAATATCTGCAATGAACTGAGCAGCAGTTCATAGCCAAATTTTCACACAAAATTAATCATGCCATCTTCATTAAATTCCAAAGCTGTGTAATCTCCTCCTTCAAAAAAAAGGAAGACAGACTCTTCACTGTACAGTCTGTCTAATTTGTGGGCCCCAACTTTCCATTATGAGAATATCAACTGGTTTAGAACAATATTACTTCCTATTTTGAGAATTTATTGCACTCACTGGTGAACGCAGCTTCTATTATTTGACATGCCAGTTCTCAAAGGAACTGGAAAAGTGAAATAGCCATGAATGCACACAATGCAAAAAGAAAAGGAGAAAAAAAATCCCCTCCAAACCAAGAGAAAACAAAAATAGGGAAGAGAGACAACTTCTCTTGGTGAGAAAGTCTGCCAACAATATAAATCTTAAGTGCCTTTTCTGTGCTTCTACAGCAAAGGCACTATGGTGCAACATATATACAGCCTGTAGCATCCTTCTCAAATCAATCAGGGACATAATCTGCTGAATCGTGTTGGAAAATCAATTCAGCTGAGAGACATTCATGTAACAGCTTCCCCCAGCAATGCCACATGGTTTTATATATCTATTTTTTAATTAGAAGTGAGTTGGAAGTCATCAAGTATTCTTTGGTCACCATCATGACTAACTTACTTTTGATAGCCTATTTAACTCAGGTTTAATTAACCTTCCCTTCTCTTATCCATGATCCTCTACTTCTGCCCCTAAATTAGACTGTAGGTACACAAGGCCTATACTGGAATAGGAAAGGTAAAAAACCCAAATGGAATCCATTAGTTAGATAGATTTTTTTCTTCTCTTTCACCTAGCAGTGATCATTGTTATTAGCAGAAGCATTAGAGTAGATCAGTTATTGTTACTGACATTAATGTTTGGGGAAATAATTTCAACATAAATCTTTATGCAAAATCATGTTTTCAAAATTGGATCATAGCTAAAGTTGACTTCACACTACTGCACTGTAAGCAAAATAAATACACAGTTAGTTGAGAAAATTGAGTAAGTATGAAGAGAAGCACACTGTAATGCTGTTCTGTGCCTGTGCTATAAGGTGGAATTAACGGAAAGCTGTTGAAATCTGTCTATACCCTATAAATGTACCTTTTTCTGGCCCACAGTTTAGGTTCCCTCTATATAGCCCTAACCTTAGAGAATAAATACATAGTGCTACAGCTGTTTAATAGGCAAATGTTTACTTAAGAATTCTTAATCCCAGGCAGAGGTAAGGTAATCCAGTTGTGTTTTGTGAACTGAACCATGTGAAATAATGTCCTGTGGTTCAAGAAGTGGTTGCTTGTGGGCAATTCCTCTGAGTATTATATGGTTAAATAATGGTCATTTATTTGTGCATGTTTCCTTAGAATTAGGGATTTTGAGCCTGCCTACCTGAAAACTAGCATAAATCAGGTAAAAATTCTCGGCATTGCATGTGTGTTTGTTGTCTAAGAGATAAGAATATCTAAATGATGATAAGCATAATCTTAAAAGGTGGGTTTTTTTTTTTTTTAATGATAGGGTTGTCTAAGGTAATATAATGGCTGTATCTTGGAGTTACTTTATTCAGGCATCTTTATCCATGTGTAAAGAGACTATGAAAGCAGGATAGATACTGCTTAAAAACAATGATTATTAGCTAAAATGCACAATTACTAACTGGGATTAGC
This sequence comes from Daphoenositta chrysoptera, assembly GCA_013397915.1. Lineage (NCBI taxonomy): Eukaryota > Metazoa > Chordata > Aves > Passeriformes > Daphoenositta > Daphoenositta chrysoptera. The sequence goes on along the minus strand of VZRO01007213.1, from coordinate 1,133,148 downwards.
AAGGAACAGAATGTATAACCTTAAGGATAACCTTATCAGAATTTTGCTGCAAGGCAGTCCTCTGTCAGGAGAAGAAGGTTTAGACCCCCTTGCCTCCTGGAGATGGTCGTAAATGCTCCTAAGTTGCCATTATCTCCCAGGTATCTGTATTTTCCTTTATGATTTTATACTTTGCCTTTTTGGTACTCTTTATTTGAAAACCTGGGCTGATAATAATCATCATCTGAACAACCCAACCTCCACAATTTTCACAGGATCACAGAATAAGCTGAGCTGGAAGGAACCCACAAGGATCACTGAGTTCAACTCCCAGGCCTGCAGGGAATAAGCTGAGCTGGAAGGAACCCAAACCCGAGAGCATTGTCCAAACACTTCTTGAGGTCAGGCTGGTGCTGTGACCACTCCCTGGGGAGCCTGTTCCAGTGCCCAACCACCCTCTGGGGGAAGAACCTTTTTCTGGTATCCAACCTAGGCCTCCTCTGACATGACTCCAGGCCATTCCCTCGGATCCTGCCACTGGTCACCAGAGAGAAGAAATCAGTGTCTGCCCCTTCTCTCCCCCTCGTGAGGATGTTGAAGACAGCTATGAGGTCTCCCCTCAGCCTCCTCTTCTCCAGGCTGAACAGACCAAGTGACCTCAGATGCTTTTTATAGATGCTTCCCTTCAAAGTACTTCACCATCTTTATTGCCCTCCTTTGGACACTCTCCAATAGTTTAATATCTTTCTTATATTTTGGTCACCAAAACTGCACACAATATTCAAGGTGAGGCTGCACCAATCAGAGTAGAATGGGACAATTACCTTCTTTTTACCTTTTGTGCATGTCTCTGCTTCACAGACTAGTTCATAGCTCTTTCTCATCATTTAGCAGTTTCCTCAGCAGTATGAGCTAAGGCTAGATGGTTTGGCCATATCGGAGCTGAGACTTTGGCCTGAGCTGTGGAGGAGGAAGGGTATTGTAGAGTGTGCATCTCATGGGGCTAAATAACATTGACAGAAATACAGCAAAATTGTCCTATTAAAACTTCCCTTCTTTGGAATTTGAGGTCTGGATTGGATGTCAGCTATGTTGGAAAATAAAGCTCTTACTTGTTATGGAAACTATTCAGGATTTCTTCATGACAGTTGTCTGAATGCAGACTCTTATTCCAGTGCATGAAAAGTCTAGAAAATTCTTCCTGACAACTTACATTTAACTTCACAGATTTTTTTTTCCCCACTTATTGGTTTTTTGGTTTTATTTACTGAGAAATGAACATTTTACTAAATCTGGGGCAACAAGAAGAAGTAGCAACTATTTTCTGAAAGAAGAAAAATCATTAAGTGTAGAAAAGTTTCATCTTCTGTTTCACTACCTTATCGATATCTTAATATGCTTTTCTAGTGTAATCATAAAATCACAGGTAGTTCTTCATACTAAATGGCCTGTAGCAGGTTTTTAATTACACTCCAGTGGCTCAGAAGCAGTATCTCAAATGGAGTCATATGATTTACTGGTGTAATTACCTACTGATCTCATGTACTCATGCACTTTTTAGGTTTTTCTTAAAAAGTGGTAGTCTGTCAAAAGCCAGTTTTTAAGGTATGTATTCAAAATGAAACAAATCTGACTTCTTTTACTTCAGCATAATTTTTACTGTAAAAATGTCTCTAGTATTTGCAGTTGTTAACCTCTGCAACTCTTGCCTCAGGTTTTTATTTCAGTTGTGTGATAAAAGACTGCTTATTTTAGTATCAGAAGGTCCAAGACTTTAGATGAAGCAAACCAAAATTCTGTGCAGTGGAATGCAGGTGATACGGTCACAGCAACAACTTTCCAATCACTTTACCCAAAATCAACTGGTTATCAAAATAGACTGTCATGTTACTTGAAACAACTTAATGCTAGAAGCTGTAGTGAACTTGATCGTAGCCATGTCTTGTCTCTTTCCAATTTCTGGACCACCTGTGATAGTGCTCACTGATGTTTTGAACCATTTCTTCTAGAAATTACCTTCTTACACAGCTTTCTAGTAGAATGCTACTCTACCTTCAAGTTCAGACTAGTGAGAATTAAAGACTGGTTTACAGACAGTAAAATTAGTGTAGCTGGCTTGTCACTATGTGTAGATGAGCATGGATTCCTGCGTGTTTTATAATAGCTGAACTAACATAAAAATGAACGGGGTCTATCTCCTCTTCATATACCTTTTCCTCTTCATATAGATTTTCTTTTATTTAGAGATGCTTTTACAGTATTTCATGCGAGAGGGAAAATTTAGGATTTCATCAATAATCCAGCTTGTGTTTGGACTTCTAAGAACATGAAAGTGACCCTCAGCTCTCTTGACAGTGAAGTTCAAAACATTTTGCTTCCTAGGAATCAACTGCTTGTCACATAGGCCATGATGTGTGAATTATTTTCAAGGAGTTTGAAGAGACTAGTAAATCCATTAGGATGGATTGAACTCTTTCTAGTACCCTGACTCTTTGCTCCCTACAGGCTGCTTTTGATCTGCATCTCTCAAGTGTGTTTACATTTGGACCATTCTCATTCTTGCCACTTTGCAAGTTGTGAACACTACAGGAACCAGATGTCTGTAAAGTGTTAATGCAGTTGTTGACAAGGAATTGAGGATTAGGAGCAGGTCAGAGTACAAAAATTATTACTGTGAGTGCTGAGGCAATGATTTTATGAGCATTTGAGCCGACCTAATGATTCCTACTTTTCCTTTAGAGAACTGTTCTGATATGTGCCTGAATATTTCTGTTTAAATAAAGACACTACAGGTAGCAGCCCAATTTTGGACATATACATGTTCATCCAAACTCCTGTAGCTCCCTGGAGTCACACGTTTTATGTGGCCAAATCCTTTGAGATGCCTACCTCTTGTTTGGGAGTGGTCAACATGTACAAAAGTAATCAATGACAGGAGTGTCAATTACAGAGAAATGGAAGAAAAAACAACCAAAAAACCCTAGCTTTTATTTCTCAATGAACCCAGGATCATATTTTCTTGACGTTAGAGATCATTTCAAGGTGGTAATTCTATTCCTACAAACCTGTCTTGCAGAAGTTGCACATCTCCTCAGAGTGGACTGCTGTTCCATAAGTGGATTGCAACCTAGGGCATTCATTGGCTGTGCCAGTGAAATCACTGGAAGACTGTACTCTGAACTGATCACTTCGAAATGTTATTCCTTGGTTTACTGAACGTGGATCACTTAACTGCTCCAGTTTAGCAGAACTCTACAAATAGTAGCATTGTCACAATTTCAGAAGCAAATATATGACTGAGAGGAATGGCCGGAAAAAGCTGCAACTTTAAATTGTACACTATTTCATCCTGGGTTTTGTTCAGAAGCTAATTTCTTTTAGAAATCCATACATAGTGAAATTTAAACCAGTGCATTTCCTTTTGACTATGTTTTGATTAAAATGAAAGCAGTCAAAGTGGTTGGTACAGTTAGAGAAAGGAGTTCATGAGCCCATTAAGACCCTTAGTTGTCACGTTAGCTTTGTTTTTCTGCAGATGGCATACCCTTTCAGCTTTCAGTTTTATGCTATGTGTATGGTATGGATCCATATTTTTAATTAACTTCTGTTTAGTAAATAGATGTTCAGACATGGTTTAGAACTGCAATTAGAAGATTAGGGTTAGATTAGAGCCCTACTGTGCTAATTAAAATACTTTTGAGGTCTGTTGTTCATGCAATAAAATGTCAAGCGATTGACAAACCATAAGTGAAAAATTGATCCAATTATCAAGACAGACAAAATGTGCTTTTTTTCCCCCCCCGAGAGTTAAGATTTATTATAGCCATTATGAATACAGATGTTTATATGTATGTGTCTTGGAATTAATTTAACTTTGCTGTTCCTTAATGCTGTTCTGCTTGCTATAAGACAGAATTATCAATGCTTCCTTCAGTGGATGGAGCTGCTCAACCTTTTTAAACTGAAATTTTAATCTGGAAGCAAATGACTGGTGTTTCCCACATTAAGGAGATGGAGGGTCATGAGCAACCTCCTACCATTGTTCTGCTTGAAATGAGAAAATCTTAACGAGTGCTCCAAATATATGAAAAGGACCCACAGTGGAAATTAGGTGTGCCACAGAAGTCTAAACACCTAGAAAAGAGAAGGAATGAAGAACAATTGTGGAGAATATCCAGTAATGTTTCTTAAAGTAAATTATTGGTAAATATGTGATAATCCAGCAAATTCTAAACAAGCTTATCAAAGACAAATAATTTTATAACTACATTTTAAAACTTATAATGATACATTTTAGAAGTGGTTAGGTCCTCTGTAACCATTATGGAAATGAACACTACAAAAGCCTTGCTGCTCAAATGGTGGGATTTTTTATAATTCAGGTTTCCAACCTATCTGCATTCATGTTCCTTAACACTAATCCTTTCCTGTACCATTAAAACGCCTTTCTACTTCACTTTAAGTGTCTCTAGCACTTTAATGGAAGCTGTTGTGTCCTATCCCAGCGATAACTTGACTACATTACACTATCGAAATTTTTTTTTTTTCAGTTCCAACAAGACAGGCTCTCCATCTAGAGATCAGCCCATTAGAGCTTCTCAGAACTTATTCCAGCTTCCCTTAATCTTTCACAGACATCTATGGCCAGAATTGTATGTAGCTTAACATATTTCATGTGAAGGCTCATTGGTACCCTATAGAATGGAAACAATATTCTTTCTCTACTGTAAATCCCTCATCAGAGGCATCCTTGGATCATATGCCTTTTAAATGATTGCAATATCCTGTTGACTCACTGTCATCCCCTGTGATTAATTATGTTACACAGGTCTTTCTTTCTCTTCCTCGTTCTTTCTAGTTGAGGGATTCTCAGTTGAGTTTATAGCAGAATTTCATATTATTGGTTCTCAGGAGCACAACTCTGCATTTCATACTATTGAATATTGTACTATTGAATATAATAAAATATGAACTCCATCTGGTTTTATTTGCTTGCTTTTTATGCTTACTTCCAATAAACACTGAGCAAACAAATGAATTTTCTTGACTCCTTTCAAACTGGGACTTTCAATGAATACTTTTACAATCCTCCTTGCTAATATACGTATATATGTCTGCTAACAGAGCTTGTTTGCTCAGCTAATCAGAGAATGGTAATAACAGAGACTGCATGACCCAGTCATTAATCAAGATGCTTCAAAGTTAGTAAGTTCTGGAGGTACTGAGACTTACTGGGAGCTCTAGCCTGGCCACAACAGTCAGCAACAAAGTTCTCATTGTCTTTAAAGAGCTTTTTGCATTTTTAAGATCCACTTTGAACATTTTATCTGTGTTTTAGTCATGTAGAATTTTCTGCTGTCCTGCACAGCAGACACTTCCCTGGATTATATGTATGAATTTATACAACAAATCACCAGTATTGTTGTTTGTTTCCTTGGCTCTGTGTTTAGAAAGAGTTCATGTTTTAGAGAGCAATGTTGCACTTCAGTGGGGTTTTTTTATGCTTTTTTTTACAAAACAGAATTTGGCCAGAAAGTGTGTGAATATAAATAATTCATTCTTTATTCTGCTATAAATTGTATGATCACTGCAAAAAGTATTTTTGTATTATTCAAACATTTTTAGTGCAAATATATACCCATCTGCTCTGGAATAAGATAATTTTGTGGCCTGTCCATTATTTTTTTATTTTATACAAAACTAAGAAATGTTTCGGATAAGTTGTCGTAACTACTAACAGATGATAATGATAATGATAATGACCTTTGGTTCCTGGATAGTCTAGATAAGGGAACTGATTTCTCAAAAAGCCTGTCCCTAAAGTATCAAATACTTTAAACAATACTAAAATATTCTGCACATCTCTTAGAAGTTTACTTTTTTTTTTTTAATTGTCAAAAGGCAGCAAAAATCTCTGGAACAAACAATTCAAACCAATCCAAACCCTAAGTGTCCTTTTCTGTCAGTAATTGTTTTTGGCTCTGGAGGAATAGCTTGAATTTGGAATAAATACCTGTTTTCACTAATGCGGGTTTGACCATTTTCATAAATATATGGTCAAGACATAATCTTTAGAGAGTCACACTGCGCTCAAAGCAAAGGTTTAACAAAACTTGGTCTGAGTCCTTGAAGATTTTCTCCTGATTAGAGAGGCTGACTTCAGAAATTTAAGATGGTCATCAAACTGTACTTGTTCCCACCACACACAGTGGCTGAGCATGTGAGAAACCTGTGTTTAAAGGAAAACATTTCTTATGCCTTTTTCCTTACCAGTGCAGGTATGAAAATTGGAAACAAGATCTTATTTAGGTAGGTCCTTACTTTTTTTTTTTTCCTCTTTTTCTTTTCTCTTCTGCAGAAAGTTTATCTCTCTGAGAAAAGGTGCTCTGAAGCTTTCCTGAGGTAAAGCTTAAGCTGAGAAAAAAGGGATGATGATAGATATGTGGGAGAGAAATTTGGATCATAAAGCAGGAAATGTTGGCTGTATAAGAAGGTTGAAGATGGCATGTGTCTCAAGAAAGAAATCAGGATATGGTGAGGATAGAAGGCTGGGGAGATGGTCTGTTTGATTGTATAAAAACCTTGGGTTTAGACAAGAAATTGTATTGGGGTATGAGGAGAATATGTGGGCAGCAGATATGGACATAGGGTAAGTTTTTGCCCTTGACAGCAATTCAATGTAAGTGAAATTAGTTTTCTTTTCCCAGCGGGTATCTCCTTCAGATTATAAAGTCAGGATCTGCACAAAGTGAATTCTCTCTTTAGTCTCTGTCTATGACCCCAGCACAGTTTTGTGGGAGAAAGCCCTTGGTTCCTTTCTTGGATAAAATTGCTTTGCTTTCTAAGCACATTAATTTTACTTCTTTAAAAAAAAAAACAACTGTCGGAAGCTTCTCTGCTGTGATTGAAATTTATCCTGATTGCTTTTAGTTGTCTAAGAGGTATCAGCACAGTCTATTTGGGAATATGCATTAGGGAGACTTTTTATTTATAATTGGTCTACTGAAATTCAGAAACCTAACCCAGAAGCATAACCTAGTCTAAAATAGGGGTTAAAGGCTATGTTTACAGAGCTAGGTGGTTTCACAGAAACACCTGGGGAGCCGCATTTCATACCCGTTGCTAAAAATATGAGAAAATTGAGTTGAACAGCTGTTTCAACTTACCTTAGTGATTTCTGAAATATATGCTTAATTCCTTGTTACTGTTATAATTTCATGCTCTATTGTAATGACCACAATCACTGTGCCTGTCCCCATATGTTATGTTACTTACACGACCAACCCCATCCCCTCTGCAGTTTCTGCAGAGTTTGTTGAAAGCCTGCAACCACAGACAAAAGCCCTTTGGCCCTCAAACTTGGGGCCCTGCTTGACTCCTGCATTCTGGCAGCTTCATGTTGGCTCAGTTGCTTGGAGCATCCTGATGCTCTTTGTTGCTCTGAATCAATGTAGGAAGCAGATCAGGGATAATGGTTTGTCCACAAAAAATCAGTAAGTCAAAGTCCAGTTAAGGTAAAAAATTCTTCTGCTGTCCCTTGCCCCAGATTTTCCCGTCACTTGCAACTGTTTAATCGATGGCTCCCTCCTTTTTAAATATACAGCTCAGCTTGTGTAAGTAAGTATAAATGCATCCATCTATCAGTCAAACAAACAAGAACGAGTGTGGAGACCATGGGGAGACCCATGAGTGTGGCTGTCCAGAATTTAATTATCATTCAGTTTTTGTTTTGACTGTAGATGAAGGGAGGAAATAAAAGCACCCTAGCCAAAAGCACTGTTTTCTTAGGAAAAAATGGTTGATCTATAGTAATATCCTGTGTTTACTAAGACTTATTAATAATTCCAATATATGCTTTCATGTAATAACAATGCAACTGATGAGCCAGCCTGTGTCATCCCGTTGCTATAGAAATTGCTCAGTATGAGCATCCTGGCACTGCAATCAGTTTAGCTCTCTTTAGCCATCATGGAAAGGGCAAAATAGAGTACTTGGTTTGAATTTTTTATTTAAACGTTTCCACATTCATAGAAAGAGGTGTGCAGTACCTTGTCAAGACAGCAAAGCCTTTGAAGAACAGTCAGTCAGGGCCTGCACACAGCTCCTGGTCCACACTGCATCCCAGGGCAGCCACAGTTCTATCCAGGCTTGGTGCCTACAATCCCAAGGAGAAAATCAAGCCGCCAAAGACCAGAGAAGTACTGACATTAGTTTAACACATCAGGTTCCACGTGAAGTACCCACAACAGCCTGTACTTGAGCTTTCACTATGAACCAACTCAGTGATGGGGCCCTGAGTGGCTGGTTGATTTTCCAGCACCCTTGGGTGGTAACTGGCTCCGTAGCTCTCCCAGTGTGATGGTAATATGGTAGCACCAAAACCTAGCATCAGGGTCTTGGTGCAATGTATCCTCTGGTATGAGTTTTGGCACAGATGCAAAGAGAGAAGGAAATAACAGCATCTTGCACTGATTCTATTATTGTCTGGGCAACCAAATTTTTCTGTGTGACTGAAATTTCCCATTTGATAGAATCATAGAATCATACAATGTTTTGAGCTGGAACGGACTCTAAGGATCATCTAGTTCCAACCCTGCTTCTTGATGGATAGGTTTAGAGTGCTTTAAGTTCCAATCTTCCACATTTACCCTTGATACCACATTCTTGATTGACTGAGTCAAAGTTAACACTATGACTATATTATTTGAATCAGCACTGGGGGGTTTTGTGGCTTTAAAAATCTTTTAAAAAATTTTTTTGTTTCTTTTTTTACACCTCAGCACTTCTTTTGTGGTCTTTCATATGTCTTTCAGAGTACTAGTTAAAATACTGGGTTTTTTTCTGGTTTTTTAAGTGTTCTTGAAAAGAATTGTCAGAGAAGTGTATGTAAAATAGCACATTTTATATACAAGATAAACTACAAGATAACAAAACTATTGACATTTTAGTAAAAAGTACCAAAATTGCACATAAGCCCTAATTTTAAATATAGACACAATCTCAGAAAGTATCTCAATTATATTCCCCAAACTAATGTTACTACATAAGCATGGCATAGATTGTATTGCTACCTGGTAACTATAGAAGTGTTGCTTCTTTGAAAAGAAAAAACAACAAACCACAAGCTGCTAAGAATAAGTATAAAAAATACTTGTCTGTACAAGCCCAAACTGCATTAGTTTCACAACAGAAAATATTTCCAGTTTCAGAGTTTTGATCTTTAAGTTATTTTTCTCTTGCAGATAATGTGAGGTCAAAGGTGGAGAAGCCGTAGAGAGCACAAAAAGCTTTTTGTTTCAACTTTATTTGAACTAGATTTGGGATAGGATTTCCTTCCTGCTGCGTGCTTTTCTTAGTATGCTCGTTGCTCAGTACAGGGCTGATCCCAAGTGGGACACATATACACTTATCTAAAAGAAATAAAAAGATATCTTGTAAGAGGAACTAGGTTTTCTCAGTTTTTGCCAGGTCCCACATTTATTCTGCTACTCCTGCAGTGTTCTAGTTCCTTCTGGTATTGATTGAGTTGTTCAAAAGCAAAGCAAGTCAAACCCCTATTTTCTCTCGGTCATTCTTTTCTGTTTTTCCCCCCAATTTTAAAAGCAATCTTGCTGAAAAAATGTTTATTCTTAAGGTTGTTTGCTAGAAGATGAGGAATATTTGCAGCTGAGAAACTTTGAATAGTGCAAGTGACAGAACTTGAGCAGATGTGATTTTACCCCTACTTTATTTTCTAGATCAGATTGTTGATTGTGGAAAAATAGATTCCATGGTTGTCCAGCCCCACAAACTACTGTGTGTCTTCCTGCAGCCTGTGGCACCTACCTCAGGTAAATGAATGACCTATAAATGATTGTTGGGGTCCAATGCTAGCTTCAGCAGTGGGTGGTCACCCTTACGTGGCCATGTGAAAAGGATAAACTTCCTGTGCAAGCTGCTGGATGTTACAGAAACTCAAATCCAAGCTGGGACTGGGAACTGCAGTTAGTGTGAGTATAAGTGTTTCTGGTAAGTATAAAATGGGTTTCAACTTAATTCAAACTAATTCATTTCTTTAAAATTTTAGTCCTTGAAGTGGGCTGTTTTTTACCTTGAGGAAGCATTTTGGTCTTCGACAGGGTCTGTACTCCAAATCTCAAATCTTGCTGCTGATGTGTTTTTGCCTAGGTGACTGCCATTTCCTTCATTTCCTCAGTATCTGTGAGTATTTGGGTATTTATCTTTCTGGACCTAAGAACGTTTCAAGTTTTGCAAACTCCCATGAGCCTGACACCTATTATCTGGAAATAAGCATACTGGTCATGAGCAAAACAACACAAATTATCCAGCTAAACAAAGACCAGTGAATGTGATTAGGAGATCTAGATTCAAAGCACAGAGCTCACATTTCCTTGTCCAAGGACTGATCTGTGTATTTCCATTGGCAGCATAATGACATTCAGTGGCTGATCATCAGCAAGTATCTATCTCCTCCTTGTGGGAATTTGTGTTTTTCCTTTCCATTGGTCTATAATTCCTACTGCTGAACATTTGTCTGGTATAAATTTATCATTTAAAAAAAAAAAACTTTCATCTACAGGTACAGGTAATTTAAAGTTTACAAATAATTTCTTAATTAAATATTTTAACATTTCTGTTTAACAGCTGTTAATTGCTGAGCAGCTCAATGTTTCCACAAAAACTGACACAATAATTGACATGTTTACATTCAACCATCACATGGAAAAGATTATATTTTATGAATTTAAAATAATTTGTTTAACTTACAAATTCATTTTTCCATTTACGCATCCTCATATGAATTTCATCAGTAGAAACAGTGTTATGCTATATATGCTTCAAAGGAATAAAGGGTGCACTCCATAGCTTCTTTAATTGCTGAAAAATAGCACAACATACAATTCAGAGGGAAATTCAAAAGTCTTAAGTATTGAATCATCGAATAGCATTTTAATGAATAATGCTAAGGATACCTTAGGAGTACCTTGCAATATCTTAGGAAGTTCTTCCAAAGTCAGAAGAAATGGTCTCTCTTGATGTTGGGTATTTGCCAGAATATGAAGCTGGAATAGTAAGCCATCCCTTGGTGAATAGTCAATGTCAAACTGAACACATTATTTCTCAGCGGCTCTTTTGTTTAAGATATTTAAAGCTATAGATATAACTTTTCCAAAGCAGCTGGCAGAAAGACTAGAAACCCTCATTGCCCTTTGATTTTGCATAACACAGGCTCTAAATACTTTCACTTTATAAAGCTGAAATTATTGACCTTTTATCAGTTTTAAAAACATCTTCAAACTTAGTATTGCCAAATTTTCTGTATAGAAATTTCTCAGCAATTTCTTTTCATAACAGAAAAAAAGACACGTCGACCTTTCTGCTGAACTGTTTGTGACAAAGTCAATTTGTGCTCCATCTCCTGCAAGTGTAATTGAATGATCACTAGCCTGAAATCTAAGTTGCATAATTGTAATTAATTATATCGCAATTGACCTGCAGTTCTGCTTCTCAGTCCTCCTTTATGCCCTTCTCAACTGGAACCAGGCTAACAGACAAATGATACATTGCACTTTTAAATTCAATACCTAAAAAATCACTTTTTCTTAACAACAGTAAGTATCATACTTCAATTTTCAAACATCCAGTTCTTCCTACCATTTTGAGGTATATTGTTTCTGTGCTGAAGCTGCATTAATGCCAGCTACAGTCCTGACAAATCCTAAAAATCCTGACAGGACAGCATGAAGAGAAAGCAGAGGTGAGAGCCAAGTAGAAAGCTGATGTGGGAAATTCTGACTGATGCCTGAACGTGACTGATAAACAGATGAAAGGCAGGAGGAACAATGTCAGCTTCTGCTTAAAATAGCCTGGAGAAAATGAGAACAGTAAGATCTGTTGAGGATGGGTCAGTGCTTTGATAGCGTTGCTAAATCAATGTCACACACTCCTGATGGCAGTGCAGCAAAGGACTTAAGAAGTCATAGAAGTCAGGTTTCCTGTTAAGCCAACTTGTGAATTTCCTCATTATTAATCAAGTCCCATTTTTAATCAAAGGATAGGCTGCTATACAACAAAGCCCGTATTTCTCCAGCTTTTACATCTGGTCGTATGCCCGTTTTTAAAAAGGAAGCATACTCACTGTTAGTTTAGATCCACTGTTTTCTAATAATTAATGAATTATTGTAAATCCTTTCCACTGATAGTTTTTTTAGAGCCCACACAGCAGTTCTCATATGCAATGGAATCTCCACAGATTGTGAAGCGTCACTGAAAAAGAGAAATACTCAAAATTTTCAAAGACAGTATTCTGTATTTTTATATTTCTTTCAGGCATCAAAGAGAAGCTATTAGTGTTTGATGAATGATGAACATCCGTATGGATAACTTATGATTTCATGACTCACAACACCTCAAAGGATAGCACTACAGTTTCTATTGTACTGCCTACAGTAAAAATAGACCACCTTTAAAATTAAAGCACAAGACATTCTGATTTAATAAAAAAACAATGACAGATTGGGAGGAATGTTTCTCCTTAGGCTATTGTGACTTTATTGAGTCAGTGGGCTTGCACACTGATAAAAAAGAACCTGACCAATAATTTTTAAACATTAGTTTAAAAACATTTTTTTTTCTATATATCAATGGGTGCAAAGTATAGAGGGTTCCATATGACCTTTAGGACAGATATACCTTCCTTTTACTCAAAACTTATGCTGTATTGCAAATATGAGGAAGCACAAGAAAGGTATTGATAATACAAGGAAACATTATTATCTCTCAGATAGTGCACATCTAAGGAACTGGTTTGTACCAGGGAAATATGGAGCTGAATCCTCCCAGCGAGTGTGGGGAGGACAACTCCTGTTCACTGAGCAGCAGTTGCCTGGCAATTGTAGATATGACAGTGGTATCCTCTCTCACATCTTTTGTAATGCCCTGCTGCTCAAAGGACACCCAGAGAGAACAGCCTTCAAAATATGTTTCTCCTCCTCTGAAGTACATGGGCCATCTTTTTTTGCATTCTCCAACCTACTGAACTCTAGCTGTCTCCAGCCATCACCATCCCCAGGACAATCTCCTTCCCCATAGCAAACTACACCTCAATCTCAACCCAATGGCAGTCAAAATCTCCCTCAACATTACCTCTGGTCTTTTTTTTTATTCTTGCCACCCTGCCCTGAGTATCAGATGTGCTTGTCTATCTCTTGGCCTCTGTTTCATTTCTCAGTCATCAAGGGCTGTTACAAAGAAGTTTTGTGGTAAGCATGAGAGACTTCAAGACCTTGTGAGACTGTAAGGATAACCTCCAAGGACTAACCACACCCTTACCTGTTCTCTTGCAACAGTGGTCCTTATAACCCTTAGAGTTTATAGATAGTAGGGTTCCATGTAGGAAGGATTTTTTATGAAGGAAAACCCTAATCTTTTTAAAGAGAGGGCTTCTGGATGCAGAAGAAACAGGTGAAGAAACAGGACTATTCTGGTTCATTTGTCATGACAAGGTGCAAAGAAGGGTGCAAATTGGTGTGAGAAGAGTTTAGGGGCAGGGTACAATGCTCTGATCAAGCTGGTGGGAAGCTGTAAAGCCACTGCTCTATTGAAAAAACATTTAAAAATTCCCCAGATAATGAGGGCAGGTCCAGCTTCCCCAAGCTCAAGGAGAAGACCATGTGGAAGTGTCTGGGCTGTAAACCATGCTCATATGGATCTATATGAGGCACAGGTATCTCTCTCCAACAGCAAGCTTTGGAAAAGTAGAACAGTTCAACAATCTAAACGTCTCTTAGATGTATTTGAATAACATAGGAAGGAATCAAATGTGTGGATTGGATGTATATTAAATGGCTGCATGTTGGGTTCTCTGCAGTCTGTTAGCAGCAGCTTTCATAAAAAAGCCTTGGGCAGTTATTGTGCTTGATGGATTCAATTTGGAAGAAAACCCCAGAAATTTGGCTTTGTTGGAGTAATTCTGCATCAATATTCAGCACAGAATAGAACACAGTGTAATTTGACAGAAGCACAGCACTATGCATTTTATTTCAGGATATTTCATTGTATGTCTGTGACAATTTTAAAATAAAATTGGCTTTTACTACAAAATAAAAATGTATTTTTGAAGGGAACTTTTAGGCCTATGTTCAGAATTTGGGATCCAGTCAAAAATATTTTGGGACAGTGTTTTCTACTTTCATGGTTAATCCTGAATTCTTTTATGTTCATAACTAGCTCTTTCTTTTTAATCTGTATAGTGTCTCTACTTGATAAACAGGACTAGACCTTTATAATTCTGGGGAAATGCAATGATAGAAAGAAATGTTTATCTTGCCATTTCTTATTATGTGTTCCAATAGCTTTAAAATACTGTATTGAACTACAGATAATAGTACAAAATGAGCTATCTGGAATGGTTAAGTCTAGCTTTCTAAATCTGTTCTTTCAGATAAAAAGCTGCATATCTAATGTGACAAGCCTGAGGCATACTTTATTGTTATAAACCCATGTTTAATACAATGTAAAGCTCTAATATTTTGTTTCTACCTCAGTAACTTTAATTTTAAATTATTTTAAATGCCTTCATTACAGATAATCAGAAAAAAGTATATCCAGATTGATTCAAAAGGCTTAAAGAATTCATGGAATATAACCTTACATGTGATGAATAACACACGCTTTGGAAAAGTAGTTCAGAACTTTCATATTAATCCTCTTTGTATCTTCCTTAGAAGATTCTACTTGAAATTTAAGAGATTGCTTCTTGTCCAGGCCAATGAAAAAATCTCACCCAAATTTAGTCCCTCACCTGTACAGGTTATTTATCTCTTGTATTTGAAGATCTGTCCATTTAATTCCCTTACTGATTAAATGGTATCTGGTATTAGATAATTCCTGCATGTTGTCATAGCATGGGCACAGTCCTACAAGGGAAGACAAGCAGTGTTTTGAAAGGATGTGAACACATCTTAGGCGTTGTGGCTTCTTTAATACTGTAGGTGTGTTTTAGGAAATGCTAAAGAGTCATTGACTGGATGTAGCAAATGTGGACTGTGTGCAGGATGCTTGGCCTGATGGGGACCCAGTTTGATCACATGCAGAGGAGTCTTAGTAACAGATCCTTTTGGAGACCCTACTCCAGGCACAGTTAATAGCAGGCATGGACATTACCCAGATTTTGAGTGGCCTACATCGAAAGCACAGGTCCTGGTGCTTGGGTCTGTACACCTAAGGGAACTGATTATCGGGAAGGTAGATGAAATTGACTTGTTTGGCTCAGAATAACATCTGAAAAGTAGTATGTGAGAAGTTTACTGATAAGGTAAACTTTGATCTAAATTAGGTGAGACACTACTGAAGTGTGAATTTTTTGTGTCACTATAATGATGACAGTTGTTAATGAAAGCTACATGTTTTGAGTTGATAATTCAAATTTTTATAACTTTGCAACCTACTGATTCAAGTTCAGGGAATGATTTCATGTTACTCCCACAGCCTAACAGATACATATCCCTGTAACTCTTGTATTGTGCCCACATAAGCAGGACATTAGGAGCACACAGGAGAAGCTGTATGGAGTTATATTATAGACCCACCTACTTCAGTATTCAGTCTCTGACAAGCCTCCAGGGTGGATGCAAGGTGAAGAGTAGGCGAACAAGCAAAAAGAATATGATACTTTTTTGAGCACCCTCCCCAATTCTATGACTCAGAGAGATCTTCAAGGAGTCTTCTTGCCTCAGATTGATGAGATTTGTTTTAGATCGTACATATTCTGCAAAGCTTTGAATGAAAACTTGTTTCTGATTTTTCCTTCTTTATTTTGAATTCTGAATTCCTTCTCTTTTTATGCAATTGTTGACAATTCTTCTTTAGTTACTTAATTATTTTAATAAAGAACACAATCTTGTAAACTCATTGCTCTATTACATTGTTTCTTCTGAGCTTTACAATGCTGAAATACATGGAACCTAACAAATGCAGTGGACTATTATGGACTCTGGTAGGACACAGTTTCAGGAGGGTCCACAGGACCCTTCCACTGTCAGTACGCCTCAGAAAGTGAGGGAAAGGCAATAAGGAAATAAAAGTGGTTCACTTACAGCTTAGTGCAGTGAATACAGTCCTTTTTTCCTTCTGTGTTTATGTTTCTGGATTTCTCCTCTGTGAAGGTATGCCACAAGTTTTTTATTTTACATATAATTATTCTGCAAGGTAGAACAGCTCACCTGAGCTGGCATTGAGTGAACTATCAGCTCTCTCAGATTGGGGCTGTGCCTGGGTAAGTGTCTCCTCCTCTACAGGATCAGTCAGCCAGCATGGACTATTTGCTGCTGGGATGGTTCTGTTTCATACACACAGACACCTAACAAATGGGAGAGATTCACCTGTATTTTAAAATAGGCAGCACCGTGGATTCTGTTTCCTTTCATTTACTTGTCCCCAGAAGGGAATCTACATGGAGCAAAATAAAAGTTCCTCCTGCTGCAATTCAATTATCTAGTTAAAATCAGGTTGTAAATCTTAAGAGAAGAGAAAGAAAGGAAAACTACTGTAGGAACTTCTCCCACCTGAGCCACACAGAAGGGGTTTCAGGTGACAACTGAAGTACACATGCACCACGTATCACCTAATTCAAAGTTCAGTAGACATATTTTGATTTTTATCAGATGGTCTCAGGTCAGACCTCTGACCTGAACCTGTATTTCTAGAGAATTTGAACTTTTCAAGCTTGAGCAACTTTTAATAGTGTCAATCCATGACCTAGAAGTAAAAATACACTTTGAAAGTAAGTAAGAGAAAGCAAGAATGAAAAAATCCTACATCTGTATGGAGACTTACGTGGCATTTTTTGCTTCTAGAATGCAAGTATTTTTACTCCTATAAAAGCCTCAGTGATTGCAGTGGGTAAACTTTCTGAAGGATCGAAGCCTGAAGAAAACAAATGATAGAAAGGAAAAAGATTGTGGACTGCTTCTGCATGGAGAGTTGTGAAAGGTGCTTGGCTGTTAAGGATGCTAGCATTTGACTGCTGGGGAAGCTCTATTGAGAACTGGAAATAACAGTACAAGTTAAACTGGGGAAGCTCTATTGAGAATTGGATATAACAGAATTGCTACTATAAAGTAGGTTTTGCATCTGTTTCCATCTGTCTTTATTGCACTAGCCACATGGTTGGACATCAAACAAATTTCTGGGGTTTTGTTCTCTTCTTTTGTTTAATATATCAGAGTGCCTTTGCCTATCTTACCCAGAATTTGTGCATTAGGACGTTTAAGTAGAAAAATCTGTTCCGATAAATCAAGTCTTCTCTAACTTAGCTGGCAGATGGCATCCCTGTTTATGGCTTTACAGGGAATTTGAAAGCATATGTGTTTGATGAATTGCCATAAATGCATGGCGGCTCCTGCAGCAGGAATGGTTCAGAGGTGCAGATAGCAGGTAATAAATAATGAATGGGCACAAAAGGAATATCTTTATTTTCTTGCTGGATCTGGATTGAGCACACAGTGTAAGCCATAAACCAAATCTTGCTTTAGAGTTGGTCTTTTCCATTCAGCTGGCTTTTTGTACAGATTACCAGTCAGAGCAGCTGAGGCAATGCAGAAATAAGGACCCCCATCTCAGTACCTCCTAAAGCATCTGTAATTGTTACTCAGCTGAATTGTCTTTCCAAATTAGACAAGAGGAATGCTTGGGTGCTCAAGGGGGTCTTTCTACATGCAAGATCTGCAGTGTGGGTGGAATGATTCTGTCCCTTCTCTCTGTACTTCTAAATTATTTCAGTGTAGACAGCTTGAAAGATTTCCCTCTGCTTCTCTCATGTCATTTCATTTTTTACATAGGGGCTATTTATGAGAAGAGGAACTTTCACAGACTCTTTGAATGACTGAGATAAGATTCCAGGAAACTCGGGACTGTATGGCTTAAGATAAGTTAAGATAAGTTTCCAGAAAAGTCTGGACTGTGTGGCTCTCTGAGTTACTCCACCTGCAACATCTACAGGTGGCACAAAATCAGCTGAGCACTGCCTGGCAGTACTTGCTGCCAGATGCTCTTGCACATTCACACTCAGACAAGGATGGTTAGATTCCATTGGCATATTGAAGCACTTAAAATTGTTTGCTGAAAATTAACTGCTTGGGTTTTTTTCCCCCTAAATTACGCATTTCTCTAACCTCACTGCAAGGACTCTGAGCTAAAGAGGTCTATATTCCCCAGTGATACTGGGAGATATTCGTTTTATGAATTTTCAAGTATGTTTTCTCAAAGGAGTCTGAGTTAGCAACCTTGAATTTTATTGTAGTGCCAATTTGCTCTTGCAGCTGATGACAGCCAAGGCTACTCATGAGGTAATGTACTGTGGTCTTACACAACTGTAGGGAAAATATTTCCCTCTAAGGTCACCACCTCTTCTCAAGGACTAGTTTGTACATTTACGCTCCAGCATGGACACAAGTTCCTGCTTGTCCCCACTCTTTTGTTTCACTGTGACTTCTCCACACTCTCCATATCAGTTCTGAAGGACAGGAAGTGGCAATAAAATGGTATGCTCCAATGGGATGATGAATGTTGTTAAAAACTATTAATAGGATTTAATGCATTCATATTTATGAGTACATATGTTATGTGTCTTGACTTTTAAGGAAGGACATGTGAGTCACACTGAGAAACATTTTGCTCCACAGGCAGTAGTTTGAAGTGTAATTTCTCTGGGACCTTTGCTAATACTCTTTGGAGTAGTTTCCCTCAAAATACCATGTGGGGGTAGAGAACATAAGATATATAGCTTAAATTCTGCAGTCTTCTTTCTGATAATGCAGGGACATTGCAGACATCTGTAGACTGTTCTTACCTGAAAATTCATTAAAAGTTCCATTTCACACAAAAAACATTAGTGGTTGCTCTGTTTTTTCTATCATGAAGTCCAAGTTCAATCACCAGCTGTAATGACTGTTAGCATGTGTGCCTGAAGTTTTTGTTCATTTTTCCTTAGTTTGAGCTTTTCCTATATCCCCGGAAGGCATCCAAGCACAGTGGAGCTGTGCTGATAGCTGGGAAAGTCTAACTTTTGTGAGTGACCAATGACACTGGGAAAAGGCACTAACAAGTGTCAGGATGACTGCACAGGTAAAGGCTTCTGGCTGATTGAAGTAAAGTCAGAGATGGAAATGGGCATGGATGGTAGGATCCCTAATGGAGTAAGATATCATGGAAAATATTTTCATTTGAGCTTTTTATATGCTGGGTTTACATTTACTTATTTTTTAAAACATCATACAGGTTTTCAGATGCTGGAGAAGCAGTTGAACTGTTGCATATAGATGTGGCAGCAATATCAAGATTAGATACCTAAATTTACATGAAAACTTGCTTGTTATAGAAAAGAGCTATAAAAATTGAACAAAGAATTTATGGATGTTACCTCCAGAAGTAGCAGTTCTGAGTAAACAGCAGACTTAAGAGTGTCACATTGTAAATATATCAATATAAATTAAAAACTTAAGCAGAGCCTGTTAAGGTTTACTGACAATGGTTTTATTGCTACATAAAAAAACCCCCTGGATTCACTCAGATGAACACAATTTCAAGCACTTTTCCTCCTATTTTTTTACTAATGGGATTTGATTGTGTAAGTATTGTAAAATGGTTTAACATGGTGAAGGTCCAAAGCTAGAAAAATTATGCTCTGACACATAGAGTAGCTGGGGAATACCTGGGAAGGCTGAATTCTAAATAGCTAAGTACAATTTTTGCATTTCTATTGCAGATGTGTTATTCACAGAGCGGTGTCACAGAGGACACACAGAAAATACAGGTGGGGCTCATAGAGTTCCCAAGTGAAAAAAGCTCCATATCACCTGCCTGAAAGTGCTATTGCTTTAGGTAATAAAACTGCTTTCAGCAAGGATCAGGATATTTCCTGCAGTGTTTCACTAATTGACACTGGTGCAACATCTCTTTATGTCACACGAGTTCATTCACTGCTCTGCCTCTGACAGTGGGAGCTATTCTGTGTGAAATATCAAAACCCTTCAGATGTCAGAGGAGTCTTTCATGCATGACAAACACAGACAGAACATTTTTACTCTGATTCCATGGGCATGATGGCACTGGCTTCACTGGGGGAAAAAAAAAAGAAAGAAGAATAAAGCATAAATAGTTTGAATCAAATGGAACTGTAGGAACAGGAATCCTGGAATTTACCTAAAGCTCCCTTGAACTGATGGGATTCTTTCCCTTGGCTTTAATGAGCACTGAATCAAACTATCTTTCTTTGGAGGTGTTTGCATCTTCCTCTAAATTTCTTTGCCAGGAGTGGTCTTTCAGACCATGATTACAGAAAGCATATAACATGTTCACATACTTCCAAAGAAAAATTAATCAAATGTGTAATCAAATATATTTGAAGAGCTGTATCATGAACCTTTCTAATTCCCTGATACCTAGCAAAACCCACAGATTTAGATGACATCATAGCATAATATAAGATATGAACTTTAACATTAATAGTGGACCAGTTCATTCAACTGACTTTACTGCATTGTTCAGACTCCAGTGCACCAAAATACCCCACCAAGCACCCAACAAACCAGCAAATAAATAACAAGGAAGCTGTAAATAAAGTGATCTCTTTGGTTTTTATTTTCCATTTCCTGTTGATATGGATCTTATTCAGGATATGATGGTGTTTTCAAACTGCAATATAAACAAGTACTCACATCAATATTCTGATGTTCAAATAAAAAGACCCTGAATGTCCAAAAAAAAAAAAATCAGGCATTGTGGATCATTCATTTGTGTCCAGAACTTTCAAAAGATGGTTTAGGGCACAGATTCAATTTTTTTTGGTGTGTGTTTATGTGTGAAACACGGCTCCAGAACTTAAAGGCTTTAGGAAGTATTAGCCATTGTTTCTGAACTTGTATTCCTTCAAGTTCCAGAATATTTGTGTTTGAGCACAAATAGGGAACAAAGTAGAGTTCTTCCACACTTAGCTTCCAGACACCTCACCAGCCAACAAATAGGAAACTTGGCCTCCCTAATTCCTGCTGTGTGTTATAACCACATCAGAACCTGGGGCACAAGCTCCAGCAGCTGGTCCTGTTTTAAACTGCTTCATTCTCAAGCTGAAACATTTTCCCATTAATCCTGGGTTTAAAAACTCAACCATTGTCAACATTTTCTTCTGCAGAGTGTTTCAGATACTCCTCTCCATAAGTGCTTATACAACCCTTGAGTTTCTTTCAGCTTTCCCATGACAGGTTTTCTGTTAGCCTTTGACCAACAGGGTTTTTAATAAACCAGCGCCGACACTGCATCTTGTCTAATGACTATATTAGCACTAAAAATAGAATCACAAAGTCTCCAGAATTTTACATCATTTACTAAGTGCAAATTAACAGTTTATTTATCACTGGCAATACAACAGGATTTGGGAATTGACACTCCTGACTGCTATAAAAGCTGACAATGCTAATCAGGGATTTGTCAGTAATCATTAAAAAGCGATGTGATGTGATGTCATGCAGTATAATCCTCTAATTTATTTCCTGCCCATCTTCTTCATGACTAGCATAAAGTTTGCTAACTGTGCATCTCTTCTCTTACCTCCCTTTACCCAACTCTTTTTCTTCTCTTCTGAATGCAATCAGAAGTCTATTATTACTGCAATTAGCTGAAGGGCCATGGAACAGCATGTGAGGTAGTTACCCCATGGCAGACGCTAAGAGCTTTTGTCAGGTACTTATGCATCATTAGCAATACTTACAGCATACCTCAAATTTCTCAGAGTATGGAGGATGTGAGCTTGCACATTCTGTCAGGATGTGCTATAGAAAGAAAGACATTACTAATTTTGGAGCTGCCAAATCTGGTAGCTCAATAGAGGTCGGGTTGCTGCAGCTCTGTGTCCACTGGTTTAGCAGGTAGCGAGGCTGGACATGTGTTCCCACTAATCCTGTGTGAGAGAGTGGGTTAATGGCTGGTTAATGGCTCCAACCATCAACCACTTCACTGCCCAGGTGCAGAGGGTGCCCACATCCATCACTGGAGGCTGCAGCTGGCTGTTGAACAAGAGAAGGGAAGAGACTGACCAGAACCAAGTCTTAGGAGGCAGAATAGTGCTTCTTATTGTGTGGATATTCTCCCTTATATAATGGCTCAGGTGTGAAACCCTCCTTTCCAGAAAGTACTGGGACATTCATACATTGCCTGAAGGTATCCACTCCTCCTGATGGGACATAACTGACTCGACTGCTTTGACATGAGAGGCAGCTGTGGCATCTTGGGAGATGTCATGGGCCATCAGAGACTCCTGAAGTGTGCTGTGATCCACAGCATTACATCATTTAATGTGAAAGTCCCTGCCTCCAGGTGAGGCACCTGGGTGTTCACACCTGAACCTGAGCATTTATAATCCATGGAACCTGGGTGTTTTGTGGGTTTTCCTGTACCCCTGATGCATCAAGATGGTGACCATCACATTGATCAACAGACATAAAAGTTGCAAAATCAAGCCTTGTTGTGGGATCCCATGTGGGGTGACTATATACCTTTCTACTCTTATTCCTTCTCTTTCTATTTCTTTCTGTCTCTTTCTACCTCACATTTACTGTTGAATAAAAATCAACTCTATTGTTTTTGGCATATGGTCTTGTTTTCACTTTAATTTGGGCAATCTCTAATAATTTTAATAATAGGTCTTAACAGCACACATGCACACACACATAGACAGAGTACACATGTACCTATACTCACAGTTAGCCTCACATTAACACAGGAAGAAGCTCACCACACTCATGCAAACACATCCAGTTCGCCTCTCTGGCTGACTGGGATGAAGGCCTGTTAGTGAGAAACATATATATATATATGTAGTTTGTTTGTTTTGAATTATACACACACATACACTGTGGATCCCTCTGGGTTTAGGCACACAGTGCATCCCATTGCTGCCACTGGATCTGAGTCTCCCCAGCTGCAGGTCTCTGGGCATACGAGCCCCTGTGGCACCTTGCCTCACTCAGTTGCTGGAGCTCAAGCCTACAAATGCACCCTGGATACCTCCATTAAGTGTACTTAGGTGTCCAGTCGACCTACAGTTCAGTCCTCTGGATCCCCTGGACACCCAATTACCTTGCCCACAGAGACACACGTGTAAATATGTCTAGTAGTAGGTCCAAGACTTACAGCCTTAGAGTAGCTGACCCCCAGGCACCATCGTGTCTCCAGTGGCTGGTGTGGACCCTGCAGTCCCTCCAGCTGCCCATCTGCAGATCACTTTGTTCCCCCCAGCACCCAGCCCTGCCTTATGGCTGCACCAATACGTGGTTCCTAAGTCACGTATCCTACTCACCATCCACGTATCCTACTCACCATCCTACCCACCACAACATCAAGCGTTGTGCTTGATGCTGACTAATGATGTGCACTAACATTCACACTCACACAACATGCACTCCTGTCTCTCTAGATGCTGGCACCATGGCCGCTATGATCTAGGGCCTGATTTCCAGCTGCTGATACTTAGACCTCCGTGCTCACACGTTCACATAGAATGGAGACGTTCCACACCCACAGAAATACTTAGAATTAGCAATTAATAGCAAGACAAACTGTTAAACAGATGCACCGTTCCAGACTGACAGTGTGTTTGGTGGTAATCTTTTATTCCCATATTTCTCTGTTTTTCTGTATTTGTCTCTTTCCAGATCACCATTGATCCCTCCTTTTTCTGTCATTAATTTGTCCCCTGAAATCCCCATCAAATATACTTTACCGTCCTGAACTGCTCTTCCTCTGCATCTCATCATGGCTCCCACACACCAGTGTGTCCTTCAGCTTGTAAGGGGATCCAGAGAGCCTCCCCAGCTGAACTGGGTCTCACTCCAGAGCCCATGGGACTCATTTCTCACCTGTGGTAGCCCTAGAAGGTACCAAGACAGGATGTCCCTTTCTCTGATTAGGTCATTGTCTTTATTCCTCTAAGCTTTTCTTGTTTGTGGAGCTGCATTTTTAATCACAAGGAGACTAAAAATATTAAAGATTTTTCAATCAAAGAATTGTTAGCTAGTTTGACCAGCTAACAAAGTGAAATGGTGTGTCTCTTGAGAAAGTTCTGATGAATGTTCCACAGTAGCTTTTCCAGATATCAGCCTAAAGTAAGGAAGTGATGTCGTCTGGGGAAAAACACCCTTACCAGCTGCTGCATAGTACTTGTCCAAGCAGATTAAAGGTACATTTTGCTTCTGATACAGCGTGGCCATCAGGAGCCACGGTGCTCACCACATCATAACATCTGTGCCGGTTTGGCCAAAATTTAAAGGAGAATATCCTCCGAGG
>VZRO01007213.1:1073001-1108744 GCA_013397915.1 Daphoenositta chrysoptera | reverse complement strand
GTGTTGTAAAACAGTCCCGAAGAGAAGAAGAGGAAAAAAACAAACCAAAAGTCCCAAGAAAACTGTCTCCAGAGAGAAAGAGCTGAAAGCTGGCTGGAAAGCAAGGCCGCCTCTCCTCTCCCTGCCACTGAGCCACGAGCAGAGAGCTGTGTGTCCTTGAGCAATTGTTTTGAAAAGTTCGCTCAGTTTTCTCTCACACTCAGGCTTAAAGGCACAGAATTCATCTTCTGGGCATAGAGAGGATACACATCATAAAGTCACCCCAAGACAACATCCCACAATGCAAAAAAACCCAATCCTCTGGGCTGTCATAAACTTCTGTATTATTCTTCTGTACTGTTCTTGCAGCAGATGAAAGATTGTCTCATGTGGAATTTTTGAGAACTAGTCTGTGTCAGCATCAAAAGCGTGCTAGCATGGAATAGAAAGGAAAAATATTTTACAACCGCTTTGCAGTTAAAACCTTGATGCATAATTATTCACAGTGAATAGGATTTGTACTTGCAAACCTTTTCATAAAACACGTGTCTAGACAATATCTCTGGTGAGGAACACTGTGTAATAAGATGCTGTCACTTTTTCCTATTAAAGTGGCTGTGAACTTATAAATAAAACTTAGAAAATACAGTATCTGTTTTGCTGAGGCACTAACCTATGCATATTTCAGGAATGAGGCTGCTGAGGATGGAGCCTGCTCCTGTGTTTATAAAAATGGAGCATGGTGGGTGATTCTTCTTAAAGAATGAAAGAAACACTACTATTGACAAATGGGTAGGGCTACATATTTTCTCCCACTGCGTTTAATAGATATGATTTTATTTCTCAGATACACCACAGGTTTCACTGAAGCAATTGCAGAATTGAAACAATATTGATCAAAACCAGTTATAGAAACTATGTTTCATAGAATCAGACTATAATAAAACAGTTTGGGAGGGACTTTTCCAGGCCATTGGGGCCAAAATCCCTGCTGACCAGGACCATCTTCAGTCAGGTCTTGAAGTCCCCCAGGGTTGAGGATTGCCCAGCCTTTCTGGGAAACCTGTTCCAGAGTTTTATCACTGTCATGGTGATAAATTTTTTCTTCTGTCTGTCTGAGATTTCCCTTCAGGGAGTTTGGGTCTGTTGCCTCCTGTATTTCACAGCAAATTCCCAAGAGTATCTCTGCATTCACTGTACTCTTGCGTTAGGTATATGAAGACATTAGTGTATTCTTCTTAAAGCTGAATTTCTTGATGTATCCTAAACCTTATTTCAACTTCATCAGGCAATATGACGTATATGATTTGTCCTCAAAGCTGCTGTTTGCTTTGTAAAAGAGTCAACCCTTCTCCAAATAAAAGGCAATATTACTTGAGATCTGTGAGAATCCACCCTGGTGCTGGAATCCCTGGGCAGCTATGCAAGCATGCATAGTACGTATTTCCAGAAAAGAACATTAGCCTTGGAGGAGCTGCCTGTTGTCTGGGTGTGATATAAAGTTTTTTCCATGAGAGGCCTTCTGTAGACACAAAAATCTGCCAGATGTGCTCTGCTTCAGAGAGAGTGAATTGGATCCAAGTGATATCCAAGTACTCAGTGCAGAGTAGGAAAAGGAGGGTAAATGAATGTCAGGCAGAACAAGTATCACAGAGCAGCAAATGACCATGGTTACTACAGGCATAGTGCTTCAAGTTCCCAGGCATAGCTTCATGCTAAACCAGATATTAAATTCCAAACTGGATTCAGATTGAGGCATTTATTTATTATGGGAGGAAAAAAGAAGAGCATAGATTTAATGATCTGAGCCTACCTTCCTAAAAGGATTCCTGAATCTCAACACAGAATAGTGGGTGACTACTCTGACCTCTGCCTTTACATGAAGGGCTTCCTGGTGAAGGTTTCTTTGTGGGTCATCCTGAGTCTTGCATAGTCCTGTACTATCCATAGTCATTTTACTGGTTTGCTTGAAGAAGTGCAGGTGTTCAAACTGCATGCTGCACTTCCAGAAAAAATAATGCTATATATATTGCATAATCTGAACCATAACTGTTCATTCCAACCCAAAGAAAAGTTCAGAATAACACACATAGCAGTGACATTTTGAGGTTTATGAAGCTAAAGTTAGCTGCTAGTGATGTGGAAAGAAAAAAAGCTGCGAACGATTTTTCTATGACAGACTGCCCAATGAAATTCAGAAAGTATTTATTGTTTGTTATTCATGGCTAAGGAATTTAGCATTGACATTTCTACTGTAAATAACCTATAATTTGCAGCTCTTGCATATCTAAAAGGTCTTTTTCACTGGACAAATATTAGATATCACATTACATGTTTGATGGCATATCTTTTCCTGTCTAATGGAGCACATAGACTGTTTCTCTGGGTTCTGTTTGGATACATCTATTTACTTCTAAATTATTAACCTTTTCCTCCCCAGTTCAGTCATGTTTACACCTTTGCATCCTCATATGTAGAAGACTTGTTCTTTATTCTTATTTGTTTCTCCATTTTGAAAAAATTCTTATTAACTCTGCAGTTAAGTTTATACAAAGTGTATGATGGATACAGAAGTGTGACATCTCCTGGAAAGTGATGAACTTAATATGTTTTAAAACCCAGATCTTGTATGTATTAAAAATTAAACATATAACACATGCACTGAATCTACGAAGTGTGATGATTTTATAAACCATATTATATAACGTAGAGTAAAAAGTAGAAACAAGGACATGTATTCAAGTTCAGAAATTATAAGTCATCCAAGCAAAATAAATCTTAATTTCTTTGCTGAAGGTTGAATACAAGCCATGCTATCACTAACGAATTTATCACATTCCTTAGTAACTTGCAGTTACATTGAAAAAAGTTTTCCAAACATATGCATACTCTAACATGAAAAGCCATTAAGACTGAGTTTGGCTCATTAGAAAGGAAGAATTTTGCTTTTTCATAAGGTAATAAAATTTTATCATGTGCACACAGCTGAAACAGCACAAAATAATTTAATATTACATTAAATAAACTTTGGGTGGAAGTTTTTCCCTCATGCTTTTGTCAGTTACCTGAATACCACAGTATATCTTCCAGTTGCCCAAAAACCAATAGATAAATACAGTTGTTTATTTGTGTTTATCAACAAATGGGAACATTCAAAGTAAGTCTTGAAAAGAGGAAATAAAAAGTACTACTTTATAAAACATGTTGGCTTGTGTTTGCGAAGTGCTTTCAGAAATTAAATTGGTCAGGAAGGGAGTGATAATGGATGCTTTCTGGTTTCAGTTTTTCAGAGAAAAAAAATATACATTGAATTTTAATAAATTACTAGGTTCATGTTTGTTCAGATACAATTTCTACTTTTCTTATTCACCTTTAAACAGTGATATAAAAAGATGTAAGCTCTAACCAAATTAAGAATCACATGTAGTCATAAAAATGAGAAGTATGAAATTCCATTGGCAGTCCATAAGATCCCATTTTCAAAATAAGAATTTTAAGGTATTAATTATTTTCTCTTCCCAGGGAGCAGGTGATTTGGATTCCACAGACCTGAGAAACAGATGAAAAGGTCTGGCACCCTGATACAAAGTGAAGACATTGGCACTCGAAAAGCAACCACAGAAAGTCTTTGACAGAGAGCACTTCCAGTCTCAGTAAACTCCAGTCTAACATTGCCTTCTCTTATCACTTACTAGGAGATGAAATATGGAAAATCAGGGCCTGAATAAGTTAAAGCATGCTTACCCAGACAGCCTCAGCTGGGAAACCACAGCGACAGAAAAGCTTTTCAGAAGAGAAGCATCTCTGCTGAATGAAGAGAGAGGCAAAGACAAGCAAAAAGCAAACAGCTGACAACTGGAACAGAAAGCAGATAAAACAGTTCACAAGGAGACCTCAAAGTCCAATGAAAGTTGTGCTGAATGGCAAAATTGCTATGTGGAAAAGAGGTCCATAGCTAATTTGTCCTTCTGTTCATGAGAACGGACAGGAAAAGGAGTCCTTTAACAAAAGATAGTTAAAACAGTCTCATTTTGACTGCTGGCAGGCACTGTAGGTCAAAGCAATATGATTTACAAAACACATAGGGATAATACTGATTTACAAAACAGCAGGCTAAAGGTCATTTAATTAAATTACATGGTCACTCAGGATTCAGAGGGAATTGGGAAACACAAATAAAAAACTTGAGGATTTTCTAACAAATAATGATTAAACTAAGCTGAAACAAACTTAAAAAAAAAAATTAGATTTGTCAATTTTTGATAAACACATGGTACCCCTCCTCTTTGTGTGACACATTGCCTCCTCAAATGTCTGTTTCTCATATTTTCCATTGCTGCGTGAGTGCTTCAGCTAAATTCAATAGATGTATTTACACAAGCATCTGAAGCTACAGAAGCAGGCACAAATAGTGGATAAATGTTAGTATTTTTAGCTTGATATCATGGGGACTGAAAGCAAATATAGTTCTTTGCTGAGATAGGAAAAAAAAATCAAATTAAGGCTATTTGGAGTTCCTGACACCTCCCTGTTTGTTTGAAAATAAGTCATATAGAGTGACTGAGAGAGATAGATAAATAACTAACATCAATAAAATATTTATTTTCTGTGACCATTTTAAAATCTCACATATTTTTGTTAATTTTAACACTCAGAGATTTTAGATGATGGTTAACATCAGCATATTTCACACTGTTTGTTTGAGCTTACTGTTGCCATAATATATACCTAGATATTTTAGAATGGATTGACTGACATTAAGGCGGTAGGTGAAACAAAGGAAGAAAAAATGATATATGTTCAAGTTAAAGGCTGGCTGGCTACTCTGTCCATGTGCTTGTTTTTGCAGTAGATTTTTTCTTCACCCAGGTATTGAAACTGTCAGTGCTTATTTTGACAGATGGCAGGTTTTTCACTCTTTTAAGCACCAAGGCAATCTTTGCATCAGTTATTGCATCTCTTGTTCTGTTATGAGAGCACTCAAAGCAAGCTTGTGCCTGGGCAAACAGGGTAACAAAAAAACATGCAGTATTTTCCATGTGTTTGATTCATGTGTCCAATCAAGAAACATTCATTGCCCTTATAAAGAAGTGCTCAGTGTTTGTCAGTCTTTGGACTTGTGTCAGATGGAAGGCTGGAAAAGACCTTAGAGTTTGAAACATCAGCTTCTCTGTTTTGCAGGGGAGGACCTGACTTTCATGAAGGTGGTAGTGCTTTGTGGATCACACTAAGGGAACATGGTTTTTCAAACCTCCTAGGGCACATTCTTATATTTTTCTAGCCTGGCATATACCTGCAATGGTGATAAGTTTTCCTAAAAGCCAGAGTAATGCTGGTATAAGAGCTCCACAGTATCCTCTTCATACAGCCCAGAGTCTATAATCAAGAAACAGCAATGACCATGAAATCGATGTACTAAAATAATCACTGAATTGGGTACCACTAGTCTGTGCTTCATGGACTTCACCACTCCTAGGGAACACACATGCACCTTAGTAAACTGGTTTGGATCAAAGGTACTTCTGTCGTGACTTTCTTGATCATTGCCATTTATTGAGCTTTGGTTCACATCCTAGAGTTTGTAGCCAAAACCAAGTCTATAAATCTGAAAATTAAAAGTAGACTAATTGGGATACAATGCATATTAGCTTTCCTTGAATTGACAGAGAAGTGTATTGAAATAATATATCAAAAAACAGAATAAAAATATTTTTTAAAACTGTGATGACACAAGGTGTAAAGGTTTGTACTTGAGAATGTGAGCAATGTGATCACAGATGTAAAACACAAAACTGAAAAGTGGATTATTTCTTTGTCTTTACTTATATCTGTATCTATATAATCTATGTCTATGCATATGCCTTTGCCTATATCTCTGTTCCTGTATGTAAATAAAAATGTGTATTTGGTGAAGAAGTAACAGTTATTTCCACTTATAAGCAGTCTAACATCCAATTCTCATTATCACTATTTCTCACTACAGTTCTTCTCCTATTGATTCTCACTACCTCTTCTGGCAGATGCAGTCCTAATGAACTGTTTCTTTGCTCCAATAGAGTGATGAAGACACCAAATGAACCTATTAAGTTTTGCATAACTACGTTTTCTCAGTATGTTTTTTGGTAATCAAAGTTCCATCATTTCTTCTTTGGAAATTATTATAGAAAATAAAAGAGAAAAAGAAAAAAAAAGAAAGAAGAAAAAAAAAGGAAAAAAAATTCAGAGAAACCCTAACTGAGCAGATTGAGAAAAACAGACTACAGCAAGCAGTTTTAAAATTAATATGAATTTTATTAGGAATTTTTGTTCAAAGTCATGTGAAGGCCAGGAAGGTGAATTTCACTTCATTGTTAGAATTAGCTACACTATGAAAGCTAATTGCCAGTAACCTTTCATGGTTGTTTGTCAAGAATTCCCAAGCCTGCAGTAATAGAAAGCCTAGGCTAAGATAAAGTAAAAACACAAACATGCTTAGATAAAATTACTCAGGGAGAGAATTAAGGAAGTAAATCTCTTCTAGTAGGGATATCAATTATTTCATAGTGGTATCACCAGTGAGGAGGTCTAGTTAAATGCAGCTTGCACAGTGGGATGAGGGGGAATGAGATTTAGTAAAGTATATGGAAATTTCAGTGTTTAGGCTGATATTCATGAAGAGATGTTGGTGATTCCAGGTATGCAAGTGGGTTTTGCAGTGCTGAACCTGTCCCCTGTGTTCTCAGTGCTTTGCATGGGGGAGAGGCTGGATGTTGGTAGTATCCAGTGCATGGATTCCTGGGATACTTCTGTTCACCCCTAAGACATGCCAGAAATGAAAATGTGTTGTGAAAGTCTGCATGAACTCAGGTTCCTTTCACTGGCCTGTGGTTATGTTCTGTATAAAATCTAATGGGGTTTATGAGCAAAAAGACATCTTCTGTACTGGGCTGTGCGTGTTCTTCTCATGGATTGTTTCTGTGGCTTGCTGGAGGCAGTGAGTGGGAAAAGAAGGTACTAGCTGGGTATAGTACTCCTATTTCTAGGAGTACAGCTATTCCTGGGATCAGGCCAGACACTCTTCTCCCCTGCATGTCTGCACACATGGGCTCAGGACTGAGGGTTGTTGCCTCTTACATGGATAAGTAGAGTCTTGCCCAGTACCCATGTTATCTTCTGACTAGGAAACTCATTTTTTAAAAGTCCCAGCATTTTCTAGAATGTATTTAATCCCATACTGTGTCTCTCTAATGATATCAGAATTTAATAGAAGTTGAATATCAAATGAGAGATTTTTTTTTTGTTGGTTCTTAAAAGAAGTATTTTTTAAACTGCATACATAAAAAAAGTAATTCTAATCCAATGTGTTATTTCTTTAAACATTTTCAGATCAGAGATTCTGTTTTCTTAATCTCAATAAAGAAAGTGCTTCAATATTGTTAAAAAATTCACATAATTCCTCAGTTAATAGAAATACTTAATGTTTAACTTAACTTCTCATATAGTAATAACAAGTTATTGTAATGCCTTTTGATTCCTTATATATCTACCCATTGTCAGATACCAGTAATAAGAGCCACAAATACTGGATGTGCTCAGGAAACTGCTGTAGTAATTCCTCATACTTTTTGTAAAATATTTATGTATGAGATTTGCAAACCTTTTCCTCTTAGAGAGTAAAGGACAAAATGGACCCAGAGCTCAGCAAAAAAAAAGTTCTCTTTTTTTTTATTTTTTATTTTGTTCCTGAGAATTTTAATGGCTTGAAGTACAGTTGCTGCCCATTTGGTTATCTGCAGCCTGGGGCAACCTCTCTCTCCGTCTGTCTGTCTGTCTGTTTGCCACTGAGACGCTGTAGCTCAGAGCTTTTGTAGTTTTCTGCTGTCTCTACAAAAGAGTTTTTTGCTGACTCTCTGAACCCTGTACAGCTCTCCAGTCCATCTCTGTGATGAGCTGTGAAATGAGCCATAACCAAAATACAGTCACTTGGCTGTGGCTTAAAGTTCAGTAAAGCTTCTGTTGTGCTTATAAAATGAGTAACTTTTCATATGAATATATTTAGAAATTTGTGTGCATGGGTACTTCTGGTGAGTGTGTGTATAAAATTGTATATTGTGTTAACAGGAAGGAGAAGAAAGAGGTCTTGAAGTCTTCAGCAATTGTTATTGCATGTTATACAGATTTTCTGGGATTCTAGGAAAATATACTCTCTTAACACAGGCTAAGCAGAAAGAAATACATTATTTTGTAACTTGCTTTTAATCACTTTCTTACAAAGAATGCAAAGTACCAGGACTTCACCCATGATTCTTTACTACAATTTACCAAAAAACTGGGTGCAAAGTAAAATCACTGTCTGCTAACACTGAGATGTGCCCTCCCAAGAACATATAAAAAGCTGTCAGATATAAAGATAAATGCAGATTCTTAGAGCTATGTTCCTGAGAAGACAAGACTGAGGCCCAAGAATGATGTTTACTACGGCTAGGATTGTTGGGGAAAAAAACCAAAGGTTTCCTAAGAGTATATTCAATTGAAATAATAGTTCGTTTTACAGAATCAGAAACAAAAAATCAGTAAACAAAATTGCAGGTATATGATCCACTACCCTCTAAGCACTGAACTGAAAATAACCTGTAACATTAATTGAAGATACAGCAAAATTACCATAATAAATAGTATTGGCTTTTTACATAGTTATTTGCACTTTCATCCTTATCTGGGAAACATTCTGCTCTATGTATACAGCTTGCAAAAAAACAAGGAGATCTGTGGTGCAGTCAACAATGTTCTTCCAAAATTCCCATTTCAAACTCATATTTCCCAGAGGAACTCAATGTATGTATAATAGATATTAATTACAGGGAAAGATGCATCTGCAGCAAGATACCAGCTCTCTAGTGTCACTTCAGAATGAAATTTTGTTACTGAGAAGTCAACTGCCAAGGAATGGTTCATGTTGAAATCTGACCAAGCATTGTGGCATGAAATTCATCCCTTTCAAGGTATTAGTCCCCACAAGATCAGGACTTGAAAATAGATTCCATTGTTAAAGTCATCGCTGTTTCCTCAAAAATCTTCTTTTTGTCTATATATATTATTTAGAGAATTTTTCTGGCTCTAGGTAGTATTCTTAATGATAAATGTTTAATGCAATGAATTAAAAAATTAAAAATTTCAGTCCAGTCTGATTATTTTCTATTCTATTTTTTTTTCCAAGGATGACTGTTTCTACTTAAAGCAGTGATTATTTTTGCCATTTACATCTTCCTGCCAAGCATAGGCATTGGATACACTTACTGAGTGGGGTCACTGGCATTTATTTTTCCTCGCTCTCCTTGCAGTTCAGGGCTCCTGCTGTATGTTTTACACATCTCAGTGCTGACAACCAGACACTTACAGGAATTCTTCTCTTTTTTTTCTTTGTAAGGAAAACAGCATTCAGTAAAACAGGAAAGCCGGAGGCCACTTTTTTTGACTCTAATATCCATTGATAAATCTTTATTTCCTGAGTACCTGCACTGCCAGGTAGCATTTGAGTGCAGCAACTTGCACACGTAGGGCACAGAAGAACTTCCCATGTTTTTCTCCAGCCCTTGGGTAATTATATATGCTCCTGACTTTATACCTTCTCTGTTCTCAGCATAGCCGTCTGTATGTCTGTGTACAAGAACACACACGATCTCCCATACCCTGAAAAGCATTCCTATGTATTATGTTTGTGCAGATGTGTTTGACTTCTCCCAGGCTTAGTGTCTCACTCTTCAGTAGATGCAAATTTACAGTTGATGTATTTTTACAGAGGTCTTTAAGGTTCCCATCTGTGTGCACTTCCCAGGCAGGGGCTGCATCTTTCCCCCATGTTTTAGGTCAAATGTGGGTCCCTGGTTCATGATGAAAACCTTTGCTAATACAAATATGTTAAATAATAATAATAATAATAATGAAAAAAAAATGACCCCATGTTGGTGGCAGCATTAGTAGGCAAAGTCAGTCATGGGTGAAGTGCTCTCAGGAAGAAAGTGGTGTTGTGTTATTAGCAAAATTGTAATGCAGATAACATCTTCTCCAACAAGTCCTTCCGTTACTTTGCTGTGAGTTAGCAAATTCAAACTTGTTCAATTACTGGCCATGACCATTATCACTGAGCTTTTTTCTAACATTAACATTTCCTTACACTAATACTACATTTTCACAGCTAGACAAAGAAGATTCAAAGGTAAATCACTGTGACTTTTTAGTTCTAGTAATCAATTATTTCAGTTCTTCCTCTGTATCCCTGATCCTCAGCCTAGCGGCATATCTTTAAATTCACTTGAAATCAAGGTGCTCTTCAAGAATTAGGAACTGTGGAAATGTTAATCCTGTTCACTCTTCATGTAAATTTCTGAAAGTTAAGAGCAGAATGATCCTCTCTTCAGGTTAACAGAAAGATAATTGACAGCTGCTATAATTAAAGCTGATTGAAAGAGAGCATTATACAGTCTCAAAAAATGAAAGCAAAGCACAGCAGTATAGCCAAAGAAGTATGAAGCACTATATCTTGACCTATCCTTTAAATACACATATAATATAAATAAAAACATTTTTATATAGATATTTGTATGCATATATGAACTGCCCATAGTTTAAAGCATTTTAAACTTATGAAAAAAGGGTAGAGAATCTCTAAAAGCTGTTGTTCATACAAATCATAGTATTGTATTGATCTGGTAGCTGACTTAGGTGACTAAAGCTAGGTGAGATGAACTGCTCTACCCCAAGGGGTTGCTGATTTTGATATTAATTTAATAGTGCCTCACATAAAAAATGTTCAAACAAGCCATGTATTATAAAGAAAACAGCTCCCAGAGGTCACTAAGCTATTCATCTAGTTTGAAACTGGACTAGTAACAGTACAGAACCATTTGGCATATAAGTTGTGACCTTTTCAAATAATAGACACAAGTGATTCCTAAAAGAACATTAGTGAAGGAATCAGATGTGACCATAATGTACTGGAAGAACAATCCAACACTTTTGTTTTGCTCTTACTAAGATTTATTAAGTGCTCATGTAGCTAAATGAGTTTTATATTTGCATTTTTATTGGAGAAGATGACATTGAAAGCAAATTTCTGTGTAACCCATAAGTATTCTAATGAATTACCTGCTTCTTACATTTATTGTGTTCAACCCATTTTATACAAGAAGCAACTCAGCAACATTTCTCTGTCAGTGGGGGTGTGTCTTGAGAAGTGTAATATTTATCTGTAAGTATTGAATGCCTTGTTCAGAAATTAGAAAGGCATTCTTATATACAAGCTCACTTTCACTTTCTCAATATTTCTTTTTCCATGCGTGGCCCCACAGAATGGCTTTCTGCAAGCATAAGAGAGCACACACCCAAAATGCCATTTTTAAGATGTCAAGCAGATTGTATTATTCATTCAGCCATGAGTTTTTTTATGGTGTCTCTGTGTACTTTCTCAGATGAGCTATTTCAGACTCTACTCATCTCTATTTATAAGGCACCTCACACAGTTCTCATCTGATTAATTTGTACTCAGTGAATTGGTACTTGGAAGCAACAATATACCCCTCCTCTACCTCCACAAGTTTGCAGTGTGATAGATGAAGGAAGAAAGGAAGAACAAGCATGGCAAGAGCAATTTGTTTGTATATAAGTCTGGTCCCACTCCTGTGACCCAACTTGTTCCATCACTCAGTAGATAAAGACCACTGTGAAACTATCTGAGCTGGCTTTGCTGCTCAGGTTCAGAGTCCAGCCCTCTGATCCAGGCAGTCCTTGCCTAAATCTCAGTAATGCAGCTGTTCCATTCATGCATGTCATGCAATGCCTCTGCACAGACCGTGTCTCCTTTCTGGAATGGCCTCATCCTGTGAGCTCTTCAAGTGATTTTCAAAGAGGAGAAACTCATAAAAACAGGATTTTGGAGAGAGCCCCAGGTGTAGTGACAGATGCTAAGCCAGCTGCAGCTCCTGCCCTGTCCTTCTCTCCATCTGGAGCACGTTTATTTTTAGAAGGTCATACTTCTCCCCTTTCCCTTCAATCACACAAAGATATCATTATGCAATTCAACTTAAATACACAGTCTAAGCTCTCAGGATAATTCACTCAAGATGTAGATAGTGTAGATCCTGAACTCTTGCAGTGTCACAGGCAGGAACTATTTTCTTCACTTATGGTCTCAAAAGACCTCCAGATCAGTGCTCTTCTATGAGCACCAAGCACAAGCCACACAACACAACCTCTCCCTTCCCGGATCCCTGCACACAGCATGCCCTTTTCATGCTGCAGACAGAGACTCTCTTCTCACTCTCCCCTCGGCCTGCCTCTGTGGCACAGCAGCACCCACTGCCTGCTTCCCCAGCACCAGCACTTCTCAAGCTCACACGAGCCCTCCCAGGCACCCGGCACTGGCAGTAATGCTTCACAAGCACTGCTATCTCACTACATCCTAATGTTCTTTTCCATGTGGGCACTCTTGGAAGAGGATCCCAGAACCATAAAATGGTTTAAGTTGGAAGGAGCCTCTTGAGGTCACCTAGTCTAACTCCCCTGCTGAAGCAAGGTCAGCCAAAGCAGGTTGCCAGGACTGAGTCCAGTCAGGTTTTGAACTCTTACAAGAATGGAGACTCCATGCTTTCTCTGGAGAACCTCTGACAGTGTTTGACCACTCTTGTGGTGAAAAAGTCTTTGTGTTCAGATGATACAGACCACTCGGATGATCCAGAGGTAGGCAGGAGCTGGTAAAGAGCTGGATTCAGAATTTTAATTTTACGTGTTTTTTGCTATCTCCAGTGTAGGTATTTATACCACAGCACGTCCCATTTACACTAGCCAACCTTCAGAGTGAGTGGAAAGAAACAGATAGAAAAGTGATTCATTGGACTTATGATTATGTCCCAGAAATGCCTATTTCTTTCTACGGACTTAATGGTAACTGAAAAAACAACTCCAATGTAGACACCTTTCCATAAATGATTTGATATCCAGAGGTCAAAGGAAATTTACCCAAGATTTTAAACAAATGTAGACATCTGCTATTTAATTCAACATCTGAAATTTCTATGTGCCAAAATAAGTCTTATTTTCACATAGAAAAGCACTTAAGCCTTGCCCTTTATAGTAAAAAATACTTTATTTCAAAACAGCTGATAAAGATTTTCTGTATAATTTCTGGAAAAAAATACAATTCTAACCCTGGTTTTTAACAAAGCTCTGTTATTTGGGTATTCCCATAAAAGATAGTGAAGAGAATGCATATTAGATGTTCTGGCAAACTACAGAAAATACTAAATTTGCTGCTTAAACCTACAGTTTCATCAAGAAAAATGAAAGTAAAAAGGGCTCTTATCTGCATATTTGTGCATTTAATAATATGTGAACCTCTTTCTTTTTCTGATTGTTCATCAAAGGATGGATTTTTCAAATTCATTATTCTGTAACGGTTGTTGTCTGTGCCAGGGAAAAGAAGAATGAGTCAGAGAAGTCAGAA
Organism: Daphoenositta chrysoptera; assembly: GCA_013397915.1. NCBI lineage: Eukaryota > Metazoa > Chordata > Aves > Passeriformes > Daphoenositta > Daphoenositta chrysoptera. The sequence goes on along the minus strand of VZRO01007213.1, from coordinate 1,095,288 downwards.
TAACATCAAAGTCTAATTCTGGCAAATGAAGAGGATCTTGAGAAGCACTTCACCTTTAAGCTGTGCACAAATGATAGGTGAATTGCATGATGAATGCATTTAGAATAATCTAATATTTATGAAGATTCATGAATTAAGATTCTTTTACTGTTCACAAATTTTCAGTATAAAATATTGATACACAGAATTTTCATTGGAACTCTCCCTACGTGGTTCAGGCTTTCCAACACTCAGTTCTTCTGAATTGTTCCATGTCATTTATGTTGTCAATAAAGGTGTTACTAATTCTTTCTCCTGCCGAAGAGTGAATACATTTATGTCTTCACATATAGAACCATTAATAGTCCCTTGGCAATAAGTTCTTCAGTGCAACATCCATTAATTAGGGTCAAGCTGAGCTCTGGCATGTGATCCAAGACCCAGGCAGGCCAAAGAGGTTCCTGCAAAGTGAGCAGGGCTTGCCATGCATCTCTGCAGAGCAATTTCCAACGTGCTGCTCTGTTAGCACAGGAAATACCAGCACTTGTGTCCTCGGGTCTTCCTGAATTCTAGATGAGTCCTCTACGCCTAACAGGATACAAAGTTCAAGTAAGATGTTCTTAGTGGTCGAGAATTCCATTACTGTTTTTGTTTGCTGAAAATCTGTGGAGAGATGGGTCGTTAGTTTTTCCCTCAGCTTGTCAAATAAACCAATGTCCTGTTTTCAGGAAACTTGTGGGAATGCAATTTCTCCACCATCTGTTTTGCTGTCAGATTTAGAATTGGAAACCAGTAAGCACCCAGGATGGGAGAGGAGCTGGTTTGATTTAGTTTTTTTTTTTTCTTAGTGAGAGATTGAGGGTTTGGAAACTGGGTACTTACTTGTTTGTATGCATATAAATTGCATATATATGAAGATATATAAGCATATAATTTACATAAAATGTATGGGTGGCCTCAGAAGCCACACTCTTTAGGCTGTCGAAGCTAAAACTGCATGCTGAGAAGGAGTGCAGGCATCAAATTCACCGCTTTGTGTGAAATTCTCTGTCTCTCCAGACCATGGGCACCTGAGCCAGGACTAGTACTGCAGACCTGAACCCAACCACAGTTGAAGTGGTACACCCTATTTCCTGAGGGAGCTGAGCAGGATTTCTCTCTCATGCTGCAGCAATGAGGCCTGTCATCTCATACCAATAGGCTAAGGCTTGAGGTCTGGGTCTGTCTCACAGATGGAGTTCAAATCTGACACTTTTCTTCTGTGGGTAGCTGAGAAATGCCAAAGAGCAAGCTTCATTTTTGTGGGCAGACAGGGCAGAATGGGGGAGAGACATCACCACTCCTTCTGTGGTGCTCCTTCTGTGGTGGTGAGGTTTTTCAGATGGAAAAGAAACACTTCTGGTGCTGGGAAAGATGCTGACAGCCTGCAGCACAGTTCTTCAGCCAAGCAGAAGACCTATAACCTGGTTTCTCTCTCCTGGAAATATCTGGTTTTGAGAGTTTTGGAAGCTCCATCCCATAGAGCATTTTCTTTCCAAAATTAACAGAGGTATGTGGGAAATCAAAAGTACTTTGAAGGATGTGTAGTTAAAGACCACTTGCAGGTGAAGAGTTTATCAGGGTCTGCATCCTTCTGTCCTGGCTTCTTGTTGACCAGGAAGGGCTTCCAGATGAAGCTTCTGAAAAATACAGTCTCTCACCAACCAACTCAAGCACAGCCAACTCACAGGGACACACATGTGGCTGTATTCCTCCTCACACAGCCTCTTAGAATCTCTTAGGTTGGGAAAGACCTGTAAGATCATCAAATCCAAGCATCAATCCAGCACTGCCAAATCCACCACCAAACCATGTCCCCAAGTGCCACATCTACACATCTATTAAAGACAGTTAGGGATGGTGACTCAGGAACTTTCCTGGGCAGCTCTTGTGCTTTTCCTGGGAAGGGTGACCTTCTAAGACACAGACACTCCTGCTGTCTGGTGCCAGTGGGTCCTTTGGTCCTGACAGTGCCCTGCTGTGGGGTCAGCCCTGTCACCCCCTCTTATTACTGCCTGCTTGAGCAAAGCTGCTGTCTCAGTCCCTCTCAGGCTAGGTGTTAGGATTTGGGCACTATGTCCCCCAGTTGATTAGAATAGCTTGTCTAAAGCCACTCAGTGCCCAAATAGGTTCCTTAAAATTAGATGGTGCAAGAACTTTCCTTCATGACTAAACCACCAGTTTGTTGAAAGCTTCCTGCTGTCATCTGTCCTTTGGCAGACTGTACTGTGTCAGTGATATTATAGCCAATAAAATTTGGTTTTTATAATTACTTCTTATACCTAGTATCAGCAGAACTAAATAAAGTCATTGTCTTAGAAAATTGAATAACTTTCAAGGGAAAATACACAAAAGTGGCAGTCTTATTTTTTCCCTGTGCAATCACCTTGTCTCACTTGCCTAAAGTACTCTAAACATTTTTCAGTGTGTCCTAATAATTCCTGCTAATAATTTCTGCTAATATTTTCTCATAAGAAGAATGAAGTTTCCTCTTAGGAGATTTCACCTCTGACACTACATAACAACTCATAGGAGTTTTTGAGCCAGCTCAAGAGACATACTTGCCTCAAACTTGTGATTGTAGGACCACAGCATATTATATGGTGGATGTAGACAAACCAGAGATGAAGAAAAATTCAGAAACAATGACACAAACCCTCCTCCCCTCCCCCAAAATACCCCAGGCAAAATGTTCACAGAAAAATATATATCAAACCATAGAAAAGAACCATGTGCATGTTCAAGACAGATTCATTAGAAGGAGGGACTTGTTTCTTTTAATTTGCTTCAGTAGATTTATCCCTAATTTAGCAAGGTTTTTGCAATTAGATGATGGTCTCCTTTTTTTTTCTTTTTTTTTTTTAATTAATGTGGTTCCTCTCATCAGTGAAGTTAATCATAAAGATCCCTTCAGGCCTAACACGGTATAATTCAAGTGTTATGATTACTAAAAGATGTCAAAAACCTAAATTTGCAATAATAACCTTTAGATATAATTTTAAAATTAGCATGATAATAGGGAGACATATATGCAGTGCTGCATCCTGTTTGGATAAATATGAAAGTAAGTTCAGATGTTTTACAGGTACACAAAGTGTGTTCAGAACCCATGTGTGATCCGTGCTTTGCTTTGAAAATATTATTTCTAGTACTGGCAAATTTATTGATCTTAGACACAAATCAGTATTTGTGGAGGTTTTTGAGGCTTCCCAATTTCTTTCATACCTGAATTAGTTTTTCTGTAAATTCTAGCTTTCTCTAGGTGGAGTTGGGAGCTGGTTTCAGAAGGCCAAGGTCAGACTCCCATTAGTCTGTAGGATGCCAGAGGGAGGCTGCATCCTAGTGAGTGGGGCACTGGTGCACTTTCCATCCATGCCTGCTGACCTAAGGTGTGGGATGCTTCCCTCAGCCTCTTTCTTCACTCAGTCTCCCATGACCCTACACCAGCAGCAGCGTGCTCTGCACCAATTGCTCTGGCATTTGACTGAGGAGAGGAAAGGGAGGCAGAAAAAACCCTGCTGCAAAGCAGAGTCCAGGTCAGGGAGCCCAAACAGAAATACAGCTGGGCAAGCTGGCTCAGAGCTCGGTGCAGCAGGAGCAGGCTGGTTATGTATAGACTGGCATAGAAATCTGGGGCAATTGAGGGTAAAACAGTGCCAGTGCCTCTTGATTTGGTTTGATGTGGCTTAGGCTTTCATAGGCACTGATGTATCAGTGGGGAGTTCAGCAATACCATTTGATCTTCATGCATAAAAATAGAATACATTTTTCTTAGGAAAACATATTTTGTGTGTGAGTCAGGCAGGAGGACAAACAGAACTTGAGGTCGGAGTGTTAATTCTAACATAATTCCAGTGGCCTAATGATAGTTTATTATCTCCACAGTCAGCAGGAGTTCTTTGAACAAAAGCCTTGAAGAAAGCAATAAATCAGCTCCAATTTCACTGTCTTCATTTGTGTGCATGACTTACTTTGTGCTTGGAGGCACAGATGTCTTGAAGAACGGTTTGGTGGCTACTGTATCAAGAAGTACGATGGATAGTAGGATGGATAAGAGGAAATAGATGGAAGATACTTATCAACCATTCCAAAGACAAGAGCTAAACCAGAAACACTTGAAGGTGCTTGATGTTCCTCAGGAAAAAGAGATATTGATAGGCCATCCACCTGTTACAACACAATGACAGAAGTTTCATATTGCTGACCTAATCCTTTAAACACTCTTTCCAAACCATCTTATAAATTAATTAATTCATGTGTCTCTCTTAGGCAACTTTAATGTGTCTTAAATGAGCAGAAGGTTTTTGTCCCTCCATATTTATAGAAGTCCCACTTGCTCATAAAAGGAACCCTTCCTGTCTGTGCAAGTCCCAACTCTTGTTCTTAGGAAGTACATGTAGAATAAGGAGATCTCTCTGTCTTGTCCCAAAATCTTAGGAAGAAAGTCTAAGGAAGAAATTCACTTCCTCTCAAAGAGAATTTATAGGAAAATAATGAGAATTAAATCAGCTTTTCTTTGAATTAAATTCTCAAGCATTGATTGTCCTTGCATGCTGAGATAAGGAGCTCTTTGCTGAGGGAGATGAGAGTGTGAGAGCATATAGGGCACGGAAAGAAGAGGGCCTAAACTGCTTTGCATCATTTAGGGGCCCTATGGCCCGAAACTGCACTGTAAGCTTAGCAGATATCTACATCTTAATATTATTCCTCTCTGACTTACTGGCAGATGCAAATAAGAACATAAAGTATTTCTGTGTACTTCTGTGGAAAAGTACCCCACATCCTAGGAAGTGACTCTCTGGACAGATGGGTTTTTAGGTCTCCAGATCCATAGTGCAAGATTGCTCAGTTATGCTCACCATCACACTAACTTTTATAAAAGGCAAGGCACCACCTAAAATGTACTTTGGTTTCATTTTAATATTTTGCCATGTTAATTTCAATATATAAGACTAATTTACGCTCATTTTACCACTCAGAGGCCATCTGCTTTTAATTTAATCCTAGAAATTAGGCACAAAAGCTAAATTAGACACAGTTGGTAAAGTAATTCTTGGTTAATTGTTAAGCAGGCATGAATGCCAAGAAATGAGAGACTTTCAGTACAATAGTTATCTAAGCTTTGAAAGCCCAAGTTAAATCTTAAATAATTGCAACTTTTTCTCACAAAGGATCAGAACATGTAGGAAGAAATCGGGATTTAATGCACAGCAGAATTATACTCTGAACAGAGGTGTTTTCATTTAAGTTGAAAATTACAAACTTTATTGGAAAATAATTAAATTCATTGAGAGCTACATTCCAAAGTCTTTCATTACTCTTTAATTTTAAAATTGGAAGTATCATAATGTAAATTGATCTGGTATTACTTTACTTACAGGATAAATTTGAATTTCTGTATACACATTACTTGAGATTGTCACCCAAGTGAACAAGGGGAAAATTCCTTAGGAAAATTTAAAATCCTGAAGGCTTGGTGTGTGTGTGTATGTGTAAGAAAGTAATTTTGACCCTTTCCCTTCTCTTATTAGAAAAAAGTTTCATAAAATGTATGACCAGTAAAAATAACTTATGCCAATAAAAGTAATGAAACTGATGAAACTGTAGTTTTGTGGGGAGCACTAGAGATGGACAGATACTATGTGGTCGGTTTAAGCGGAGCAAATCATATTTATATAAATGCAAATATGGCAGCAAACGGAAAAGATAAGTTTAGCTTGAAGAACAACTATTTCTGCATTAGTGACTTTAAGTAAAATATTTCAACAAGCTACAAACTTAATTTTCAGTATATTATTAATTTACTTAGTTCTAAATTTTTCTACATAAATTTTCTTCAGCAACTAAGAATACAGTAGCTTTGTTTTTATCAAAGGAGCAAAGGTAGCATTTTGAGGACTTTTGCAAAGTTTTCCTGAAACCCTTAGCTATTTTTGATTTACCATAAGCTGGTTTCCCTGGAGTAGTATTACAAGAAAAGCCTGTGAAATAAATGTGACAGCTCTCAAAATACAGAATTGTCTGCAAACTACAGAACAATTTTTCACCCTGCTTTTAAATTGTTTTTTTCAAGATGAAAATTTAACTTTCGTACTTCTCTATTCTTGCAGAAAATAAAAATGTAGCATTATGTTTAAGTAGGATATACATTGATGTTCACATTAGCTAAAGTTCTTCCAGAGACATAAATGTTTTCCAGAAAAAAAAAAGGAAAGAAAACCCTGGCAATGCAACTGTGGAGGAAATACTTCAACGCTATTGTGCATTTACAAATAATCTCCACCAGATGGCACAAAGAAACAAATTTAAATCAACCTTGGCATGGACCGTTTTGTGATCACACGGAATGGGGCTAGGGAGAAACAAGAAAAAAACTTTAGGTATAGGATGTTCAGAGCTCATAGGTATAGGAAATAATTCTCATATCAAAAAATTGATGAAGGAAGACATCATAAACCGTTTTTTCACTAGTGAAAGGAGAAGAAAATCCTCAGAAAACTTTTTGATTGGTGGTGATTTTGAGATAGATTTTCAGGTAGTCTCTATTTGTTAAATGTGTATACAACAATCCACATTTAATCAAAAAGAGTCTAGATTTCACTAGAAGAAATGGAATTAGTCATCTGGAGCTAAAATATTAATACGGGATATCACAGAAAAATATAAATTACATATAAGAATTCTTTTGACAGGTCTTGCAGCCACACTTTAAATATAAAGCCAACTAACATTTGCCCTTAAATCTTTCTTGAAACACTGAATGCTTAGAGACCCCCCCATCTGCCCAGGGATTCTCAGCATCATGGGTTTGAGTAGCTCAGAGATATTTGGTCCTATAATGCAAAGAAATTAGGATGGTCTCTGACTCTACCAATATCAGAATAATTATTATTTATTTAATTCTTTCATTCATTCTCACTGGGCTTATATTTCTCTACCACAGTAAAATCATTGATGGATGAAATCCTTCATGTTTGTGAATTGCGTAAATTTTGCAGATGTCTTTATCAAGCAATAAGGACATAATAGTAGAGTTTTATAAACATCTCAGTCTTCAGCAGCGAGACACAGATTTACTTCTCTTACATAACAAGCTCCTGCTGGTATGTGGAGGGAGGGGAAAGGGATTTGAAATATCAGTGAATTATGTCTAGAATTATTTAAATGCAAATAAAGAGTAGATACATACACATGGACGTACACAATTTGTTCTGGAGAGTTTCCTGGGTTGCTTATTAGTCTTCAAATGTCATGATACATGCTGTTTTCATGGCTGTGTCAAACTATCAGCTGGATGTGGCTGGAGCAGCGGTTGCAACTTCAAATGTATTGTTCCCCTCTGATTGCCCTAATTATCCAAGCACCAGGGTCGGGCTGCAGTGACCTCATTTGCACTTCATTTCTCGTGCGGTGCCATCTCCCCCGCTCGAACAGAGGTGGTGCCCAGCTGCGCCAGCGGATCGCAATCCCGCTCCCCGGTGCCAGCCAGACGGAAAAGGCACTTGAGCAGCGCTGCCAGCTGGGCTTATTTAAACCCCACGCTTCCTTCCACACTTAAGAACACTCATTTCAAACCAGTCTTTTATAAACTCTTCTGGGTCCTGCTATTTTGTGATCAAAGCACAGTGGGTAGCACTGTGAGCCGTCCCCAAGCTGTGAGCCGTTCTCAAATCCCGCACGGAGCCAGTCCTCAGTACCTTGTTTACACTGTACTGCCCTGGCATCAGTAAAGGCCAGCAGGGCTGTATGTGGAGTTAAGGCAGTGCTCAGACTCTTAGATACCACCAGTTAAATAGAAGAAAGTATGACCTAGAATTCAATCAGTAAAAATGTCTGGGTCGGGTGTGTTGTTTTGGAAAATTATATCATGCAGCCTTACCTTCAGAGAGAGTTGGTGAAATAAACAGTTGCTTCTTTAGTTGGAAGTTGGAATTACAAATGCACACGGTTTGGTGGTACAAAATGTACTTGTCAAAACCAATCAAACATAAATCTGAATTTTTAGGTATTTTTCTTTTCCCTGGATGCATGGCAGAGACTATTCCACTCCATCTGGCAGCTGAAAAACAAACAGTTAAGATCATTCATTTGCTGGAAACCAGCTGAGTATTGTAATTAGTCTTGCTTGGCACTCACAAATGTTGCGTGCTTTGGTCAATTCTACTTTAGTGAATAGAATTTCCTTGGCAATTTTCAACTATCTTAATCACGCAGCACATATACAGACACATGCTCATGTGTATATGTGCAGTTTATATATTCCGATACAGTTGAGATTAACTGACTTCAGTATCGTTTGTAAGGTTCCTATTTCAGAAATGCTAACTTTTGGCAAGAAATCTCAAGCAAATATTACCGCTTGGTTTGCAGGAGAATGAAATGGGAGCAGAAATCTTTCCTGGTTTTCATCACGTAAAGCAACTTACACATTAATGCTGATAAGTCAGCATAGCAATTCATCTCTTTTCCTAACAAGTCTCTTTGTCATCCTTCTGGTGGCTCAATATGTGTTTGAAATCTTCAGAGACTGACAATAGCTTTCTTTAATGCAGGGGAACATCTTTTTTGAACAATTTGGGGCTGCCATTTCTAACTTGTCTTTATCTGGCTGCCCCATTGGAGGAAATATCTGAGCAATACAAAGGACAATAATGGGTGTACAGACAGCATCCCTGAAGTATTTTTAAATTGTGTGTGTCTGTAGTGGTTCCATCATGTCCTCGGAAAACACTGTAAATGGTACAGGACAGTGACCAGAGGTGGCCATTGTTTCAAAATACACAAATAGAGACAGGGATGTATTACTTAATAGTTTTGAAGTAATGAAAAAAAAAGGCAAAGAATAAAATGTAGAGTCAGTAATAATATTACTTGGAAAGAAAACAAAGAGCAAAATATATTATTTTAGTATCCACGCATTTATATTTTCTAAGATTTCTTATGCTTTAGTGGAGAGAAACTGACATGCACCAGCATGTGTGTAATAAGAACGGTAAAATAATGCTCAGCACTACTTGAAAAATTATGAAATCTATCTTTTTCCAGTAATTTGAGAGCTCCTCAAGCCAAAGTCATAACATTTCAGATATTTTGTAATAGTGTGAGAAAATGGAGCAGTTACTTCACTGTTTTGAGGACAGCATGGACTGATGCAATTTCCATCATCTGCTGACTGTGAGTCGCTTAGCAATTCTGAAACTGTAATCCCCAAAATAAATTAGGGATCTTAACTGCATACAAGAGGACAAGTCTGTTCTTAACAATATGAAACATCAAGCACAATTTAGAGATGGGGCTTAAAATTACCCTGCATAAATCTGAATTTATCTGTCCTCTCCTTTAACAACAGATGGTCCAGAGTCCCCATTTCTTATCCATGGGCTTCTTCACTCTCTCAGTCTCACCCCATTTCCTCAATTCAGGAACTTTGATTCTGAGGATTGGCAATACACTGGAGATAACACTTTCATGGCTGGGGGAGATAATTATTATGGGGAAGAAAAGGAGAATTTGGGTGGCAAGTCCTTTGACTGGAATTCTACAAGTTTTCAGTTGTCTGGCTGTAAGCCACAGAATGCGTTTCCAGAAAGGACAGTACAATTTGCATTAATGTTATATGCTTAAGGGACCTATTGCCATCCTGAACTGCATCTAACTGAAGACATAAAGTATCTGTAATGACTTTTGCGTATCATCAAAGTATGAAGACATAAAGTTTCTGCATAGATTTTTACCTATGTGGCTGCAAAATATTTTAGCTGGAAACTAAATGTTATTCTGAACAGCCAGTAGTCTCAGCTCTAGCTCATAAACCTGAAATATTTCCAATGGCTGTATAGTAGCAGACCTTAGAGCTCTGTGGTTCTGAAAGAAGCATCATTTATAATTAGAGCTTTTAGTCTTCCTTGGCATTATTGAAATACAGCTTTCTTTTTGCACTTCTCTGAGTGACTTTTCAGGTAGATATTAAAGATCTTCCTTTCACGGGGAATTCCTAGGACACAGAGAACTCAGGAGATGCTTATTTTTTCCACTCTGCCACTGTCCTTCTAAGTGACCTTCAAATGTCTGTGAAGAAATTGAACAAATGCCAGATGACCTTCATCATGAAGAGTTTTAAGATCAGTTAAAAGTTCCACATATTACTTTTACTGATGCAGATTTAAAAGGTTAAACATTTGGTGTATGAGACTGCAGTTTTTGTAACCACAGTTACAAATAAGGAATCATCAATGACCCAGATGGGGCCATGGGGTCCTGTGAGACTTTGAAGGAAACTTGAAACACAGCAGTTGGCACAAATATTTAGAAGACAGGCAAGTGCTGAAAATGACAGGTCTCCTCTGCAAGGTGATCTGTAGAGCAAGAAGGTTTAGGGCAAAGACAGGTGTGATTTAATTTGGCCAAGTACCAACACATAACCCTCAGAGCTCAGCTGGTAGCTCAGCTTTAACAAGCAGGGCGCCTCAGTTCCCAAACTGGCTGATCTTACTGGGTAGTCAGCTCAGGACAGGGGTAGGGCTGTCATATCTAAACCCCTGCTCCCATCATTTCTCAGCTCCTACATGCAGATATACACATTCCCTAAGTAGGCCAAGGCAGCTACACATTTTCCCTATCCTTAACAGATGATTTTAGAATATGTCCTTCTTTTAGTGTTATGTAAGTATTTCTTGGGGTGTTTTGTATATACTACCCCAAGCCAAACAAGCAGTTACACAATCTGTTGGGAGGAAAAAAAAACCCCAAAACCAATCTTGTATGAATTTATTTATTACTCTCTCACAGTTCATTTCCAGAGTATGAGAGCATAAAGGTGATGTAAAAGGACACTTCTCAAATTACCCTGGGAGGATTTTGTTAACAGCAACCAACCAAACTGAAGAGATAAAAACAAATACTCAGGGATGTCTGCCTGATGATATTCTGCTTCTACTAGCATGTGAAATGAGAGGTGGAAGGAATTAACCTAGAAGAGGAGGAATGACAGCAGATGAGAAATGAAGCAAAGCTACAAGTACTCAGGCTTAGCTAGCAGCATACGTTGGCTGAGAATTAAAAAGGGACGTGGGCATTTCAGAAAGCTCGGCAATATAAAATCTGAAGCTATGTCACCCATCTCTTTAGGGAGTGGGGTTCAAAATGTGGGAGTAAGTGCTCAAAAGTCTTACATTCTAGATAAGAGAAATTAAATGCCTGGATTGTAATACCCAACAGGAAGCCCCAGGTATATATAAAATCCTGTCTCAGTGTGGACCAAGATACTTGTGTAAGATTCAGTATCTCTGTGAAGCTGGAATTAAGAAATAGGCTTAGGAAGCCAGAGCCTATTTCTGTTAAACTGTCTGTGATAATGGAGGGATTTTGCCTATGTCTGTACTACTAAGTAAAACAGCCCAGAACAGCCATTTGACCAGAGGAGCATGCATTTATTTGGCTAACCTCTTTCATTATATTTCCTCCTGGAAAAAAAAAAAAAAAAAAAAAAAAAAAAAAAAAAAAAAAAAAACCCACAAAAATATTTTAAACNCCACCAAAACTATTCTAACCATTGGAAAACACATCTGGATTATTTTAGACCTGAACCTGAGAAATCTCGGCTTGGTCAAAAGGTGACAGGGAACATGCTAGCACATAATGGGTATAGATGATTAAAGTCAACTGCATACCAAGCCCATTCCATTTATTACTGTAAATATATCTAAAATACTTGGTAAGAGAAGGGGGGATCTGTTCTTGGGAAATACTTGGCCAGCAGGGATTTTTGAAACTGTTCAAAACTCAACAAGGGGGTAATAGCTAAAAGGCAGTCAGGCTTTCTTGTCTTAGGTGCTTGATGCTGCCTACAAAGCAGTGTAAAATATATAGTCATCTTCAAAATGAGACTCTCCAGCTAGAACACCCAACTGGAAGGTAGCTACCCCATTGTTAAGTTTTTTTAATTTAAACATTTCCTGGTTAAAAGCATTGTAGAAATTAGGGTGTCCGGATCTAGGACCTCAGATTTCTCCATTGCTCCAGCTACATTTCAATTCATTCTTGCTCACCTACATTTAATTTTTGAAGTAAGAGGAGCCTGCTCCTGAAGGGCATATTCCATTTTATGTCTCACTGCATTCTGTCATTCCTTTTACTTCCCCTCTCAGAAAGTATAGCACAGGTAGGTAGTTAATACAGTATAGAGCATCTTCAGAAATAAATATGTGATCACAAGGAATCCAGACATTAAGTCCTTAGTGTCTGGAAAGAATGAATATTTTTTATAAAATCTTACAAAATTATGTATGTGTATGTATACATTTTGAATGAGAATTTATAGAATTTCTCATAACAGCCCACTTCTCCATTTAGTGTTCAGTCCAAATATCACTCATCTTTATAGAAAATATTTCCATTGATTTCTCTTGTTGCGGTATCACATTGGTGGGATTCAGTCAGGCTCACTTAAAATGGCAAAAATTTCTGCTCTCATACTCTGCATTTTAGAGACTGGTTTTTATGGTTGTTGTTTCTGATGACTTTAGGTCAGCCACATCTGCTCCTACATTTAAATTAAAGTTTAATATGTTTCTCTATTTGATAAAAAACTGTTTTCATAATTTATGTGGGCTTCTTCTGCAAATAATTGTTTAATACAGATAGTTCTCTTTTATCTGTCACTGATATTTTTATCTGTGTTTTTCTACAGTCCTTTATGATGTACTATGCATGAAAATAGTTTTGTAAATGAAGATTGATTGCTCAATATTTTTCATTAAATAAAACATGGTCTTCAAAAGAGGTTTCATAAACATAGATGTAAATCTAAATGTAAATATAAATATAAATATAAATGGTAGTATCACATAGCTGTTTGAGTTTAGTAGAACTGCTGTTTTTTTCCCGTGCTTTGTACACATAAGATGAATTTTGGGCTCATCAGATATATGTAGGCAAACATTTAGTTTTAAAATGTTGGTTTTCTTCCTAAAAGGAAGAAGGTTTAAGTGTTAAGGGAAAACTTAGTTTTCAAGGAGGTTCTTTTTTTAAAAATTCTTTTGTGTTTCTTTTTTAATTACTTCTGTTGCTGCTGTTACTAATCAGCTTGTTTTGCATCATGCTAAACAGCACAGCTGGAGAATTTGCTCACTGATTGAAAGTGTCATGTGAGCATAGAGAGTGGGCACCAGTGGGACTGCAATGGAAATGACTGCAAAGAGATTTCAAAGGTATTATAAGAAAGCAACAATTTTTTTGGCATTTGGGAATGCTTGAGGAAGGGAAGAAAGAAAAATCAAAACCAGTGTGGGAAGATTAGAGGAGGAAAAATGTGTCTGAGTAATAAGAGCAAGAAAGGGAGGGTATTTGTTTATGCCTGAACTGTCAAGTTAGCAAATGTAGCTCAATGGCTGTGGAAGCAGCAAATCCCATCTTAAAGGTGGAAAGCTTCCATAATGACCAGACAAAAAAAAAAAAAAAAAAAAAAAAAAAAAAGGCAAAAGATAGGAATGGATTGCAAAACAGTAATTTGAATTTATCCCTGTTGTAAACTATTATAAAACCCACAGCAGAATTAAAGTTCCTACTGTTCTAGAAATAACACCTGTGTTTCACAGGAATGAATTGTACTGTAGGGCTGTAGGCACGTCTGGAGTGAGGAGTGACTCAGTCTGAAGGCAACAGCACAACATGCACAGAGAAAACAGAAAAATAGTATTTTAATTACCTTCTTTTAGACCTGTACAGCTGTTTCTCTATATTTGTTCTGTATCTAAGAGTTAGTGTTACAGTAGTGTTACAAAGTTACACTTTTTACAGTATACTGTACAAAGTATAGCCGTACAAACTGATTTTTTGTTATATCTATGTGTTTGGGGCATAAAAAAAGTACTAGAAAATAACAGAAAACAGAGCAGAAATCTAGGGAAATTAACTGTAGTTTCTTTTAGTACAGGAGACATCAGTAGGACTGCCAATAACTCACATTTCTTGACATTTCCTTTTGCAGGTCTCTGTTTTCATTTTCTTTTAACTTTGCCAAATGTAGACTGTGAAGGCTGAACTTTCCTTACCAGCTGCTGGGGATGGAATGCTTTATTTTATTTATAAAATTTTAACATTAGGTTTTTTTTCAGCTTCTGACAATGAAAGAATGGGGAGAGGGAGATCTTTTCTGTGGTAAGGAACTTGGATGCTTGGCACAAAAACTGAAAACCTGGTCAGGTCCACTTGTTCTGTCAAGGATGAACATTGCACTATCCCTGAGAGAAATTGCTGAAATTTGGCAGATTCTCAGGGCTTTGAAAAAACCTCCCCCTGCACGTTCTCAGCAGTGGCTGTGGTGGATAAGGATGCTACAGCTCCCATCTGTGTGTATCTCCACCACAGCTGCCTGGGCTGAACCCAGTTGATCTTTTGCTGCTGCTTCAGTCTCCTGGGAATGCACTGTGCTACTCCTGCTGCCCACTAAGTAGGAAGGACAGAGAGATCTGAATAAAGAAAAAAAAAACAAAAACAACCAAACAACAGAAAAATGCTGGAAATGTCTGGGATATCAGAGAGAGTAGATTAGGATAAGGAGCTTGGGAAGAGCAGCCCATATCAGGGACCCTAAGAAGGTTCAGGAGACTCAAGGATGAACAGACTAGGAGCGAGGGATGAAAATGAAAAGTGGAATTGGTAGGTAGGAGACAGAAATCCAATTAAGAGCTAAAGAAAAGTAGGATACCATGCATTGAGGGACAAAAAGGCTTCAGGCAGAGGAAGGGATAAAACTTCCCCTTCCCAGTCTCAAGTGAATTGTGTAAACATGGAAAGATCGGGTCAGGACTCTGGGGAGAAACTAGAAAGGAAAGTTTGAATAAAAGGAAGTTGGTGCTGCACTGAAGATCCCTGAAAAACAGATTTGGAGTTGTAATGCAAACAGATGTGTATTGATCTGTGTGAAAGCCTTGGACACCCACACCGGGACAACCCAAAAAGAAGGGGTGAGATCAAGGGAGTATATAACATCCCCTGTTACAACCACTTCCAAGAGAAAGAAAAGACAGGTTATAGTTGTAGGCAATTCCTTTCTAAGGGGAACAGAGGGCCTAATTTGCTGACCAGGCCTCAAGAACATCACCAGGAAGCTTCCTAGCCTAGTGCAGCCGTCAGACTATTACTGATCTTCCATGTAAAGGAAACAATATAGAAGTGGTTTCTTGAGGAAATGGTGTGAAACCCAACTGAATCATCAACTTCCATATCAATCTTCACAATAGGATTTTAGGATTTTAATGGCTTTAGTAATTAAACTCTCTTCTTTTTATTGTGGGTATTATTTAACCATATGGTTTCACTAGTGAAGCAAATAACTTGCTGGGCTTGCGAGCCAGAGGCTTATTTGCCAGAAGAAATAAATCTAAAAACTTCAGAGCAAAGTTTATGTATATAACACACTGAGTGATGAAAGGAAAAAATTTTCTTTTAATATACACAAACATAGCTATTTTAATATCTGTCTTGCAGCTCATGTACTAACAAGAGCATTCCCAATAGTGTAGCATAAAATGCAACTTCTCTGTCAGTCCAAATGCTCCCCAGGTTTTGGGTGTACAGTTTTGGCCTAGCCAAAAGGTCACCTTTTAATTTTTGCACTTGAAATCATGGAAAACATAAAGAAAAAAAAAGGAAACACAAAAAATGGAGCTCGAGAATAAAACACTTCATCAAATAAATAACATGTCAGACCTTAGAGTCCACTGACTGTGGAGAATGTTAACGGCATTGGCTATACTAACATTCTACCAGCAGGCAGATTTCTTACAAATATGATCTTTCAGCTATTTCATTAACCTCACACTCCTACACACAAAATTGAATCTTAAAGGTCATGTTTAATGTGTTCAGTGTTTTCAGATCATTCTAATTCCAAAGCTCAAGCTTATTCTTATAGAGTAACTCTATTTACTAAATTTCAACCTTGAATCTTTTATGCTTTAAATATATTTTTATTAGACTCTTTCATTTTTGTTCTAAAGTATTCATATTTTCTATTTAATGGTATGATTTCCTATTAATTTCCTGGTTTTATTCAAGATGTCAAGAATAATTTTTTCTTTATAGACAGAGGAAGTAATTTTAGGAGGAATCCATCACAGTTAGTAACAGTGACTGTTTCTATAAGTAAAGCACAGATATTTTTAATATACATAGCTAGGCATGATTTAAATTTATTAGTAGTAGTGTTTTCTTTTTTACACGAATGTCTTGGGTTTGCACAGCAATGTTTTGGTAGCAGGGGTGTTGCAGGGGTGGGTTCTCTGAGAAACTGCCAGAAGCTTTCCAACAGAGCCAATGCCAGCCTACTCCAAGATGGACCAGCCACTGTCCAAGGCTGAGCACATCATCCACAGTGGTAATGCTTCTTGGATAACAGATTTAAGAAAGGGAAAAAACCCTGTGCAACAGAAGACAGACAGCAGAGTGGAAATATGTGAGAGAAACAGCTCTGCAGACACCAAGGTGGTGAGGATGGAGTAGAAGGAAGCGTTCCGAGTGCCAGATCTGAGATTCCCCTGCAGCCTGTGGTGCAGCCCATGGAGGGCCACAGGGGAACAGAGAAACACCTGCAGCCTGTGGAGGACCCCACCCTGGAGCAGCTGGATGCTCCCAGGAAATTGAGATCCTGTAAGAAGCCAGCACTGAGCAGGTTCCTGGCAGGACTTGTGGCCCCATGGAGAGAGGAGCCCATGCTGGAGCAGGTTTGCTGGCAGGACTTGTGACCCCTTGAGGGACCTATGTTAGAGCAGTGTAATCCTGAAGGACTTCACTCTGTGGGAGTGGCCAACACTGGCCACTGGCAGTTTGTGAAGAACTGCAGCCCATGGGAAAGAGTGGGGGAAGAGTGTGAGGAGTTTTCCTCCTGACAAGAAAGGAGAAGCAGGGACAACATGTGTTGAATTGATCACATCCTCCATCTCTCATCTCTCATCCCCTGTGATGGGGTCAGAGGGAGAGAAAATTGGAGGAAAGAAGGGGTGGGTGGAAGGTGTTTTTTAAGATTTGATTTTACTTCTCATTACCCTACTCTGATCTAATTGGTATTAAACTAATTTCCCCAGGACCAATTTGTTTTACTATTAGTGGTAATGGATGAGTTCACTCTCCATGTCCTTATCTTAACCCATGGAGCCTTTTGTTATATTTTCTCTTCCTTATCCTGCTGAGGAAGGGAGTGATAGAGAGGCTTTGGTGGACTCCTGGCATCCAGGTGGAGTCGACTCAGCACAATAATCTAATCCTTGTCTTTTTCCCTTTCAAATTGTCTCAGTGATTTTCAAATTGATGTCCACCTGATATTAAGTGTTCTGACACCTGAGACCTTAAAGATATTTTAGTGCCAAATTCAAAGGAATGAAAGTGACTTCCCCAAACTCAGGTTTTTTTGTTGAGAATGGTAAATGGTAATTGCCTACCTTTCATTTGTCTTTTTAGGCTTCCTTAGTCACTGGTTGCAGCCTACCATTGCTTACCAGTTCAAGGTAAGGAACAAGATGCTAGTGAGTGAGGTAAGTAGGACTTGCTTTCTGCTTTGACTTCATTACCTATTTGTTTAAATTATGGTGCTTTTATTTATTTTAAATGAATGGACTTCATCTTTTTGGTCTTAGCTTTTTTAGCATAAGTGTGTGCATCAGAATATGTTTATTTACTCACAATCCTAATAGTAGGAATGCAAAATAACTGTTATTAGAAACAAGCAGATTTTAAATAAAAGAATTGCAATTAACTCAGCTTATTGTTTTGTAAGATGCTTTGTGAAACTGACTGAAGGGAAGAAAGCAGTTAAAGCAATATGGCAGTCCTCTAAAGTCATATGGTCGAGGGCAGAGATTCTCACTGTTTATGGAGAAAATGTAGGAAATGCAACAAGAAAATAATTTGGCTGAAATCAACTATTTAAACTGGAGTGGACATTAAGGATAAGTGCAACAACATAAAAAGGCAAACTCATAAAAAACCAGCTAACAGAATGAGTCACCTGGAAGGGGCAACGGCTGCAGCAAAAAATGGTGTAGAAGGATATTAGGATCAAGAGGAAAATCAAAACAGAAAAAAATCTCTACTACTTATTGTAAGATGATAGCTATAAATAGATGATGTTAAGAAGGCTGAACAGTTTAATGTGTTTTTAGCATGCAATCAAGTGATAATCACACCGATCCACTGACAAAGGGAAAGATCTCAATATTTGAGTGTAGGAGAAATACTGACTCAGTGGAGGGCCTTGAAGATGATTTGGGAGTTGGAGTAAAGGACATCTGAGCAGGAATTGGAGTGTTTAACATGCAGAAGAAAAGGGTAAAAGGGGCTCTAACTACAGTCTTAGAGAGAAGGTAGAGCCAGATTCTTCTCAGGATGCAAAATTAGAGGATAAGGTCCCAAGAGTTTAAATATAAGAAATTGTACTTGCTGTGAAGGAAAAAAATTATTCACCACAAGAGGTTGCCCAGGAGCTTTCTACCTTGTTTCTTGTTTTTGTTTTCTTGTCCTCACACAGCTGTGGTGGGACAGGAAAACTGCTGAGTACTCAGAGCTGATACAGCAGTCACAGGACTAAGCTTTGAGCAATAAAGAAGTGCAAATTATCTGAAAAAATAGAGCCTGCAAGTCTTATTATTGCACTTTACTGTAGAAATAACTTTAACTGTTTGCACTTATTAGTATTTGAATATATTTTAGCTGTGATTACATTGTTACTTTATCAACAATTACCGTAGCTTTTCTGAAGTGACAATACTATTTATTTACTGCTATTACTGGGGCACAGAGTGTATCATGATGCCAGGTTTCGGGAGTGCTGACTGCTGAGGTGTCCCATGACCACTAGAGGGGCCATAAATGAACTCCAACAGTAGAATGTGGGACAACCCAAAGTTGCTGTCAGGATATGCTGTCAGTCTTGTTCTTTCTGACATGCAAGAGTACTTTGGGGAAGAAAAAAACCCAGAAGTCACTATTTATATTTTAATTAAGTTTGCACTTTCTGAGCAAGTGCTGGAACATTTTGCTTCTCATGTTTGACTATGATATTGTAACTTTTGCTTCTGTCCTACAGGGACCCAAGATGTGATGAAGTGATACAGATTTTTGACTCTTCCAAGGAGCTTCAGCTTAAAATCAAAGTCAAGTCCTCAGTGAGTATATAAATAGTAATGTTCCAGTTTGTGTCTCTGATGAACTTATAGGTAACCACTCAAGGAATGAGTTCAAGTAAATGTAACTTCATATACACAAAACCAGCTCAGTCACTTCTCAGACAGAAATGGTACTGCCTCAGCAGTTCATCAGTGTTCTGCTATCCAGAAGGGACTAATTTTATAAAAGGTTGTCATATAAATTACACAAGTACTTTTGCTTTAATCTGTGAATCACTTCAGTGCTAAGGGGTCTGATTCATCTGTTCAAGTCAATAGAAAGATTTGCAATGACTTCAAAAAGAATTGGAATAAGCAGCAACTCAGGCAAGTCAGAGGGTGGCTTTCTGTTAAAATCTTAGCTGTGTACTTTTAAACAAGTTAATGTCACCCTAGTTTTCACCCGCAACTGACCAAGGCTGGGAAAACACAGAAGTGTTTAAACTTTATTGTGTCCATGGACACCCATATCTCTGTATATGACCCCCTTTCATGTTTCCTTCAAATTGAATTACTCTGAAATTTTTCAGGATATCTTAGTGAGGTCCAAAGTATTTGTAAGTACATATGTAATCCAGTCATGTTTGCAGCAATGTCCCACCAACTTCTTTTCCATGAAGAGGTATTCTTGTGGGGACCATATGCACTCAGATGCTTCCCTGTCCAAAGTGTCTGAAAGAAAGGTGTTAGGCGAGGTAATCTTTTACCTTTTCCTCTCATGAAAAGCTGTGATTTATGCAAACACAAGATTATTAAAACCGCACAGAAATTGGGATAATAAGAGCTGCAGAAATCCCTTTCTTCCTGGAGGTTTCTTCTATTCGGAGCTGACTTTGGTTAAGCCTAACAGTTTTATGCTGGGTCAAAAAACTGGAGCTAGAGCCCTCCTCTCATGGCTGCTGCCTAGATATGGATGAAAATGGCAGGTCACTGGTTCTGAGGGCTGTTGCAAATGAAATAATGAATCCAAAAGAAGCAATTTAATTTCAGTGGAGTCCACAGCTGTTTCACTTTTGATTTCAGTTTTACTGATTTCCTGCTTCTTTCTTTCCAGACACAGCATTTGTATGGATTGTGTAACATTTCACAGAAGTTATGTTCCTTTTCTTCAGAGATAGTGGGGTGACCCTGACTGAACTCCAGGCAGCCACCAAAGCCTCTCTACCACTCCCCTCAACAGCTGGACAGGGGAGAGAAAATATAACAGAGTTCATGGGTTGAGATAAGGACTGGGAGAGATCACTCTCCGAATATGTCATGGGCAAAACAGGCTCAAATTAGAGATATTGACTGAGTTTATTGCTGACAAGATCAGATTAGTATAATGAGAAGTATAAACAGACTTTGAAAAATCTTTCCCCCACCTTCCTCCTTCCCAGCCCTACCTTCTCCCTGCTGGCAGCACAGGCAGAAGGCAATGGGGTTATGGTCAGTTCACCACACGTTGTTTGTGCTGCTGCTCTGGGGGAAGAGTCTTTCCTCTGCTCCAGTGAGGGTCCCTTCCATGACAACAGTTCTCTGTGAACTTCTCCAACCTGAATCCATCCCACAGGCAACAGTTCTCCATAAACTGCTGCAATGTGGGTCACTCTTCCACGGGGTGCAGTTCTTCAGGAATAGCCTGATCCAGTGTGGGTCATCCACAGGGTCACAATTCCAACTGGGAAGCCTGTTCCAGCGTGTGCTCCTCTCTCCATGGGCCTCCCTCAGGGTCACAGCCTCCTCTCAGGCATCCACCTGCTCTGGTGTGAGTCTCCTCCAGGGACTGCAGGTGGATCTCTGCATCCCCATGGATCTCCATGGGCTGCAGGGGCACAGCTGCCTTACCATGGGCTGCACCACGGGCTGCAGAGGAACCCCAGCTCTGGTACTTGGAGCACCTCCTACCCCTCCTTCTGCCCTGACCTTGGTGTCTGCTCTGTCTCACATATTCTCATCCCACTCTTCTCTGGGCGCAATTACACCTGCACGATAACTTTTTTTCCCCCTTCGTCCTAAATCTGTTATCACAGAGGCATTACCAGCATTTCTGATTATCCCAGCCTTGGCCACTGGCAGGTCCATCTTGGAGCCAGCTGGCATTGGCTCTGCTGGACATGGGGAAAGCTTCTGGCAGCTTCCCAAAGAAGCCACCCCTGTAGATCCCCCACCATCAAAATCTGGCCATGCAAACCCAAAACAAGTAGCTCACTTTCACTTAAAGCATCTCTAACATGATAAAAGGGAGATATTTTTACAAAATGATCCAGCATAGTCTAAACATCTGCCTGTAGTAGCCACAGGGTGCATACAGCATAGCTAGGCTGTGGCCTGCTCCAGATCTGCTTCCAGGTTTCTATTTAACTGGGGGTTGTTGTAAGGCAAGCCTGTGTTCCAGCCACCATGCTCCTCCTCTGAGCTGGCTTCAAGTGGAACTTGATATAATCAATCTCTCTGAAATCATTGCCCTGTGTAGGGAAACCACACTTGGACAAAGAACATGAAGTATTACAAAGATTGCCCTAAAAATTAAAGGTTTGTTTTGAACCCTTATATGCCAGAAGTTTGAGGAGTAGTGCAGATAAAAAAAAGGCTACTTTTAGGTTTTAAAAATCCAGAAGATTTGGCCTTCACTGTCTAGTCCAGACACTGAGAAATGAAGGATGGCAACATTAAACTTGTTGATTACTTTCTCAGGGTCTATATTAAAACTGCTACCTTTTTTTTCTGTCCTTGGCCAGAAAGAAGGTGGGCTTATAAACTCACTACCTGGATGTTCATAAACCTTTTAATTCCAGCCCAAGGGTATTAATAATCAATACATTTGTATTTACTCTTAAGAAAACCTTCACCTTTGTTCTTGAGACCTTCACCTTCCTGCTCTTCTCCCTTTGCTCCCCTGGACTAGACACAGAAATCAATCAGGTTTATCTCTCAGCTTTTATGCTGCTAAATTTGAGTAGAAGCCAAACCTTTGTGTGTGTGTGTGCACTTTTTTATGGCAAACTCTCTACTTATCCTCTTCTGAACTACTTTCACTTTGAATTCATGCTCTTTGAACATTTGGGTTTAGACCTTTCATGAGATTTTGAATCAGATCTCTTTTCTCCTACCTGAATATAATTTTTTT
>VZRO01007213.1:1051271-1072978 GCA_013397915.1 Daphoenositta chrysoptera | reverse complement strand
TTTTTTTTTTTTTTTACTGTTACCAGATTTCTCTAAAGATTCATCATGGGTTGCTGCCTTTTTAATGGTGTTTAACAATGAGAACAACTAAGCATCTAAAGATCAAATCAAAGCACTTCCTGTCTTTATCTATAGTTTACTATTTTGTAGATTAAACAGTTGCAATCTGTACTACTATGGAACTACTGTGCCTGATGGTGAGCTTGCTAAGTATTAGGTAACAACTAGTTCAAATTTTGGGATGAGTTTCAATTACCTGTGCTGAAGATAGCTTTATACATAGCTTAAATCCTTGAGAAAAAGTATGAGAAATTTACCTGAAGTACAAGAGAAAAAATACTTACTTTAAGCCATAGGAAATTCTGTTTGGCATTTTGACTCTAAATTACAACATACTTTTATAAAGCATTGACTTAATCTTCACTTGATCAATTATGCACCCCAAGGGCAAGATATTGCAGCTTAAATTTATTTCTTTGTGCTTGAAAGTACAAATTCTCTGATGCTGAAGACAATGAAAATGTTATTGTTCAGAACGCTTTGAGATTAGGAACATGGGTCTAAGCTTCATTGTCCCACTCCTTCAATCATTCACATTAGTGACAGGTGAGAGAAAAAGTGAATCAACAGCAGTGCTAGTGACCTTTTCCTTCTGCTTGGCTAACTATTACCATTTAAATGTTCATTACAAGGTAGAATGGTGTTTGTATTCACCATATAAATTTGCATGTATGCATTTCTGTGCTTACCCATACATATATCAATTTAAAGTTTACATGAGACTGATGGAGTTCTGTGAGGACAAAGTAGGAGTCTTCCCGATTTTATCTCACCTGCAAATGAAGTCGACTGTCCCCAAGGCCTGTCTTGTGAACCTTGTCACCTCTACTAGGTGATGTTTGACCTGGTTGCTCCCTGCTAATTCCCACTTTTTTGACCCTGTGCTGTTTTGTTTTCTCCCATTTCCAGAAGGTTGCTCAACTGTACTTATTTTATTCCTAACCTTCACCTAAATAAGTAACCTCCTGTTTCTCTTCCGCAGAGGTAATGATCGATCATTTTCCTTCTCAAAACAGGGCTTGTTGCCTAGTGTTTCTTATCAAATCTGCTGAAAACCTTTTCGAGCACAAAGAGTCACTGACTGCAAAATGTCCTGAGTGACATCAGCAATAAGAGTAATCAAGCTGAAGATTTATTTTTTTGTAGGAAGCTTGCCAAGTACAGAAGCTTAGAGAAGGAAGTGAAGCCAGAGAAAAGCTGTGTAAAGTCCTATGGAAAGCTGAAAATTAGTTGGTCAGATTATGGAGTCTTGTTATAACTCTAGATTTATGGAAAGCTGAAAATTAGTTGGTCAGATTATGGAGTTTTGTTATAACTCTAGATTATGGAGTTTTCTAATAAGTAATATTTCTTATAAGATAATATTTCTTAATAAGATAAGAAGTATCAATAAGATTCTCAATAATTCTCAATAAGATAATATTTCTTATTTTTAATAAGCAGTAGTCATAAAAATATATGTTTTAGCAGGCAGTGAAGGAATAAAATGAGGAGGGAACAAAACTCAGAACTGGTGACATCATACTTCAGAGGAAAGCCTGCCTACTTCTAAGAACATGGTATATTAAAATGGTACAAAATTTAATGGCTTCCAAAATACTGGACAGTGATTAATTGACTAGGTGGTGAGACACCAGCTTGGATGAGCACATTAATCACTGCAGCTGCCTGTCTGTCTCACACTCCTTTCTGAGCATTGCCCTTCTTTTTTATATCTGGAGATGCAGGACTGCTAGACAACCATTGACAAAAGGCCATCGGGGAGGAGGAAACAAAACGGAACAACTCATCTCTGTCCAGTCATTCTGCAGGGAAAGTTTCTGCCTCGGGATTTGCAGGCCTGACTTTTCTCCCCTTGGTGCAGAGGAGAGCAAAACACTCCTGTCCCTTTCTGTTTCAGCTTTGCTGTCTCTTTCCTGCTTCCCTTCTGCTGGGGTGCTGACCTGGCCCTGCTCACACAGCAGCAGGGGTCAGAGAAGGAGCTGGACAATGATGGCTGCTTCTGGACAGGGAACTCACATTACTTCTTCTGTGAAATTATTGAGAGGTGCTGAAAAGAGGAGGAGGTTAAATAGATTGTGTCTACAGGTGAGGACTGGGAGACCAGGAAGACATACGGTTAGATAGTTGCTTGTGCAGGAAATAAAGACTTACATGGAAAAGCTCTACAGAGGAGGACCCTGGAAACCTGTGTTTTATCCCAAGAGCTTCCTGGATTTGACACTAAAATGTTATTAATGGCCTTTTTTTTTTTTTTTTAAGTTAACAAATATTTCTTACTATGCGTATGTTCTAACAAGGGATTACATGTCAGAATATTTGAGTATTTTTAAATGCACTAATAATGCTAATAATTTATACAGGTTCAAAAGTCTTAACAAGCTTAGTCTCTTTATTCCCCTGTTATGCTGTCTGGAAGGAAAATGTGACAGCTCTTCCCTTAGAGAACCCATCAGTCCCTGGTCAGGCAGATCCACTTCTGTAGGCAGGGGGATAGTCAGCAAAGGACTGTCAGCTTCTAGCCATAATATGCTGGTATGAGCAATCCATGTTGAATTAAAAATGCCCTGGATGAGACAAACAAAAATATTTAGCTTTGTAATCCCATGTAGGACCATTTCTCAGATGGAGTTTTCGTAATTGAGCTTGTGATTTCCATCATAGAATCCAGATCCTGCTTCCCAGCTGGGATGACTGAATGTGATTCAGGGAAAATATGAAATTATTTGAAAGATGAAAAAAGGTAAATTAAGTATTTTTCATCCAAATATGGCAGTAAACAAACAGAGTCAGTCTTACTTTGTTCTTTGTATAAGCTGTATTTTGTACACAGGATCTGTCACAGTGATATCTATGCACCAGAATGTTAGAGAAAAAAGAAGAGAAAAGGTCTGCCTTTCTGGCAGGCATGGGTTACTCCAATTAACATTTTATTATTTCAAAAGCAATGTACATGCCAGATTGCTAGATTTGGGGATGACTATCCATTATTCATAGTCCTCTGATGGAGAGATAGTAACTGGAGATGATGCCAAGAGGGGTGCCTCAGATCCAGATCAAAGTTCAGATTCCAGCTTGATGCAGCTATGTGCTGGAAGCATGGCTTGAACCTCATCAAATTGTGGGAAACTCCAGGCTTTCAGCAATCATTAGTTGTGTGATATTCACAAAACAAACAAACAAACAAGCAAACAAATCTGTTTTCACACAAATGCTGCCAGTAACAGAAACTAGTAGAAGAGAAATCTGAGACCTATCACGAGTGTTCTAGGGTTCCTTCCTAGTCAAAAGGTTTTTGATTTGCTTGAAGTGTTTGCAGCTGTTAAGTGCAAAATTTTACAGTAGTGGAATGTGGCTTGATGTAGTAGGAATAATTTGAAAGGCTGGGAAAAGAAGTCATAAAAGTCTTTTGATGGTTCTGTAGGAGGTACTGCATGGGGGCATAACTTCTGATTACATGTGAGGTTTTTTATTTGTTTTCTTGTTTACTGAAGGAACAATAATATTCAAAGCTGCGTCCAGCTGCAGGACTGTTTGGTTTCTCTGTCATGTAAATGTGACTACTATGATGCTTTACCTCTTTCTCTCTTGCTCTGCCTCACATAATCTGCACTCAAACGTTTTTTAGGTCACCCAACTAAATGGTTATGAAAGCTATAAAGGAGGTGAACAGGCTTTTTATTCCTTACTTGAAATGCTTGCCATTCCCATTTGAAGTCAGATGAAACAGTATTTCACACACATCGGTGAGAATCTGGCTATGTCTGGGGAACTGAGTGGAAATATCCTTGCTTTAAAAAAGCAGCTACAGACATGTTCAATTTTGTTAACATTTGGTCTCTGCAAACAAAAAAAAAATACTACATATATAGTTTCTTTATAAAAATGCTAGTCCACAAAAAACAGAGATGTCACTATTTCAGATGTATTTTAAGAGAACAGAATAAACATGAGTAAAATGGTCATTATTTCAATATAAATAATGAATTTCAAATATATGAAAAAAATTGAGGCATTGCTTGTCAACTCCTCAACTGGACTGTTTATCAAACAGTTGTAGATTATATTGTAGACAAAATGGGAAATACAACTGTAAAGAATATATTTTTAAAAGTAGCCAAATATTATTTCTATGGAACAGCTCCTGCATCTCTTCATAAAATGTGAATGTAGTTACAGTTCTATATTGATCAGATGCAAGATCTGGAGAGGTCAAACCACAAGGCTCATCTCTTAGATATCTGACTTTTATCATAGCTGACTCTTTCAGATTCTTATTTTCTCTGACAATAAGAAGAAAATTCTGTTTAGCAAAGTTTGCAACTGTGTGAAAGTTTCTATTACTGACCAAATATAACACAACAATACAACATGCCTAACCATTAAAGTACCAGAAACATCATATTGCATTAATTATGAAACTTAATTGGCACTTATAATACAGTGGATTATTTAAATCCTTATTATCCCCATTGCAGAGATATATTGTGACATACAAAGCACTTCAAAAGCATCTGAAAGGCTCCAATTTTTGAAAAAAACTATTGCATTGCTTGAATCTACTTGAATGTCTGAATGGAAGAAATTTCCGTTGTCTCAAACCAGTTTTGTTTTTTGTTGTGGGAGTGCTATACACCTATCTGCTTAAGTAGGATTTTCCATATCATATTTGAACAGAAATCTGATTATCTACTGTTATGTAAACGAAGCATGAACTTTTCAAAAAACATTGTTAATCACAGCACACAGACTATATTTTGGAAGTAACAGTTTACCGTTTATTTTAGTCACCCATCATATGTTCAGTAAATTCATCTTTCAGTGGAGGAGAGAGATTGCAGATGCAGTGCATAACCAGCTGTGGGCTGATCAAATATTGAGGGGCAGGGGGGTTGTAGGGTTTATTTTCTTGTCCATATTTGTCCTGTTCTGACTGAAACTTTTTCGTTATGTGTACAGGATATCACTGTCTCAGTCACTGCTAGTAGTAAATGAAATATATTCACACAACTTTCAGAATCATTTTGATGAAATTTTTGCTATAGTCAATTTACTGTCCATTTTCTTCACAGTTCCCATATTGCCATGAAAACTCACTTTAGATGGATGTTAAAGAAGAGCTTTTCTTTCCATCAGTGCCTGTACTTGACCTTGTTCTGGGACACCCAGACATGTGGGCCCTTTGTTTTCTTCCCTGCTCTTCCACAGGTGAGTCTCCATAGCATTTAGCAAGGATCTGAGGATGAATTTTGCCCCTGAATTAGCTCAGTGGGTTTTTTTTTCTGCTAATCTTCAAGTGTATGTTTACACCTTAAATGAGCTGGACCAGAGCACTGGTCTGTGCTCTGCCAGGTGTGTTGTGATGTGTCACTACACTCTGCTGTGCCCCGAGAAGATTGGTGACAAGCTTTGCTGGCGCTTACACTGTGATTGTGCACTCCCTGGTTTGTTTTGTTACTGCTCTGATGTTCTTGCTCCCTCGATGTATTCCACACACACTGCTGCAGTTGTTGCAATGAACAGTTTGCTTACTGAGCTCAAAAATCCGTCTGGTGGTGGACTGAAGGGAGGTACTGAAAAATTTTGTCACTCTTACCGAGCTGGGGGTAGGGCCCAGAGGCAACAGCAAGGGATTATGTTATGTTGCCTTTGCTTCTTTTATCTCAATGGTTCCTAGGAACTCCCCAGTCAGTGTTGCCAGACTTTTTAACAATTAGTAATGTGTTTGATCCTGTTATACCCTGCACAGCTGTAGGCAGGCTAATTTGCAGCTGTCTGCTAACAATATCCCAGGTCTCAGAGGCTGGAGCAGGTTTCTCAGACTCCAGGCTGCACGCTGGAGCTTGGCAATAGCTGAACTACCCCACTGCAATCTGCTCAGGCTCACTAGCTCCAGCAGGCATTTTGCTGTCAATCTCAAACAAAATACAGCCTTTGAACTGCCACTTCAAATATCCCAATACACATTTTAATTCTTCCAAACACAATGTCATTCAGCTAGGAGCAAAACATAGTGCTTATTGTAACAGGAGGAGGAGTTGCATTCTAGAAAGTTGCTAGTCAAGAGAATTTAGACACTATGGTAGGAAAATAACTGGCTCTGAAGTGACACTTAGAAGGCTAAAATAATTCTTGAGGAGTGTCAAGAAAAATAGAGAAGCATTGCTATGTCTGAAAATAGCTTTAGAGAAACCATTATCAGAATGCTGTGTTGGATACTGTTTTCATTCTTTAAAAAGCTGCTGAAAAATTGATGAAAGAAAAGAAAAGAACTATGAGAGTTTTGAACACTGAAGAACACCTTGTTCTGACAAGGTGTTTCTTGTTTATCCAAGAAAAGTTAAGAGATGATAAAAAATATCTTATGCTGGGAAAAGATTTCTAACTGCTGACAGTATGGAGAGACAATCGATCTAAAGGTCAAAGGTTCAAGTTCTTTACATTCACAACAGAAATAAAGGTAAATATTGAGCAAAAGAAAGGAAAACAGTGGTGAAATCTAAAATTTTTGAAATTAAGAATCAAAATTCCCATCTAATAAACATGCTTAGTTCAAGGCAAACAGTTTAAGAATCAGTTGATAGAATTTATGCAGCTGGTGCTAATGAAATATTCATAAATCCTTTATAAAAGATGTGTGGTTCAAGAGCAGGAAGGCCCCAGAGAATTGCAGAAAATGGGCACCCCATCCCACTGATCACCAGGAGGCTGTGCCTTTAGCTGCCTTCAGCTAAAGCAGCCAGAGTATCAGATTAGCTTTGCCACCTTCTATTCTAAGAACACAGACCAATTAATTTATTTCTGACAGCAACAGAGATTCATCATTTGACTAAGTTTTTTATATGGACATGAAATGCTAGTTAGACTATGCACTGCAATATCCCGCAGTTGATGGAGATAGGGATGATCTGTCAGGATACATAAACTCTGACATGCAGTGCAATAGTGTAAAGACAAAATCAATGTTGTGGCCAGAACCACACTTGAAATCACCAATTAAATTTAAAAACTCTGAAGATTGGAAGCATAATTCAGAATATAGACTTGAAGAGGGTTACAAGGAGGGAGTGCTGGGATCACCTACACAAGCATATGTTCTAGTTTTGCTTCTGTACTAGGACATCAGATTCAGGAAACCTTTCCTATACAGATTTACTCTACGAAGTGTTCAAAGGCGTGTGCTGGGCTTTTTCACATTAGGGGATGATAAGCAGAGCTCAGTTTTTATATAAAGCCCAAGCTAACAGACTTTTTGAAGCAAACACCACTTTGTCTAATACCTCTGAAAAATATTCAATTCCCTACTTCAGTATACATAACATAGATATCTTGTGGTGATTTGGACTGTCATAGCACTGTCCATCTTTGAAATATTATCTGCACATATAAAACAAGAACAAAACAAACCAAAAAATTCTACTAGTTCTTTAGAGATGCATTGCTGCAAGGGTTCTTAAGAAAACAATCCCCAGCAATTTTATGTTTACATATGCTCAGCAAAACCTAAAAATCTTTCTATGAACACTGTCAAATAGATTTCCTTGGAAAAGGGAACGTTAAACAGTATGTTCACTATTAAGTCAATTATGTCAATCAAAGGGCAAAGAAATAGCTGTTTCATGGTTAGAAACGTTTTGAAACACATGTTTTCTGAAAAATGCCAAAAAGAGTTGTGGTGTGATGGTGATTGGGATGGGATGTGCTAGGGGTAGAGCCAGAGCTTCTACCAGTGAGAAATATTGGAGATCTGAAATGAACATCTAATAAGATTTCATAGTAGAACTTCAGGTCTCATATTTCTCTCTTTGTAGAGAAAGAAGCATAAAAAATGTTTTCTTGAGGAATTATTTGAACCTGCCAAAGATTGCAGTCAAATTTCACTTTAAGTTTGAAGTTTCTGCGTAGATTCTAAACTTTATCTAATTATAGAATGGTTCATGGGGAGAGGGTGAGGAAGCAGGTGCTGGCAAACTATTCACTAAAGGGTAAATGCTGAAAAAGATACAAGAATACCTGCTAGCAAATTTCTCTGTAGTATTTGGTATGGATGAGCCTGGTCTGCCCAGAATATTCATGTACAGGTTGGGGCCTCAAAACCTGTCCAGAAGACAGTGTTTGTGGGTTGCACAGGTGTCCTTGGAGCACTGTCTCATGGTTCAATGCCTGTTGGTCCGAGCAATTCTGCTTTGCAAGGCCTACTGTAATTTAGTGAAAAATTTATTTTTGAACATCAGGTTTGGGTAACTAAAATAATTAGTGTCATGCATTGTAAGTAATTGAGCTGAGGTCAACGTTATTGTCTATGGAATAAGTTACTACTCAGAGTAAATAAGAACTTCAGTTTGGTGACAATGAAATAATCAACTCTTGATGAGTAGTAAAAGGAATTCAAAATTCTTGACACAAAGTACAGATGAACATCACATCTGTGCTAACCCTGGAAATTTTCAAAGCAGGTCTGGCTTTGATAGTTTGAACACTGTTGATACTTGTGTGTTGAAACTGCAACTTATGAGTCTTCCTTTCTGGGAAACCCTGTGCTATAGAATCATAAATAAACCCCCAAATTTTTACAAAGAATGTCATCCAGAGGATGACATATCACAATGCATAGATGCAAACCAGTCCAATTACTAAGCAGGTGACCAAAGCCAAAGGTCCCTGAAATAGGGACAAAACAGTGCTGCTAAATTCAAGACATTTATCAAACTGTCTCACAGAAGTACTGTTAATCTAAACGTGTCTGGTTTAAAGCGCTGGTAATTTATTTGGCTGTTTCATCACTTGTGAAGTTTGTGCCATTAGTATTTAATCATCTTAGATTCATAATCATCCTCCCTTCCTGCAATATACCTCAAGGACAATAAAGTCCTGCAGTTTTGTCTTCGTGCTTCCTTTTCCCCTTCAGTATCGACTGGTGGAGAAGCTTTTGAAAGATAGTAAGTACTGCTCTTCACAAGGCTGTAACTTTTAGCATTTTAAAGGCATTTTCACTCAGAAAGGCTGAACTTTTTGTTTGTTACACATCATCTTATTTTCATTCTCAGGTTTCTTTATTTTTCTTATTTAGGTCTCTCTGAATTGATGCTGGGAGTGATGTTTACTAAAATTCAAACCAAAAACTTGTGAGATAATAGATATATGAGTATTAAATATTTCAAACTCTCTCGACACTACCTTTATGCTGATTCTTTGAAATGTCAGTGCAGATTAAATCAGTCAGCTTGTGTTCTTTTGGAAGAGAACAGTCTGCATGGGAGTTAGTAATGACCTCAGGAAAAACACCTGTTTGCCGGGTTGCAGGGAGAAACAGAGGAAAGACAGGTTCCTAGAAAACATCTGGGAAGATGTCCTGAGCCATTCCCAAATGTTTGGCCTATTGGTACTGAGTGCTTGACTATCCTGCAGGAAAGGACAAATTATTATTTTTAGAGTAAGGCACAGGCACAGGTTGAAGATGAGAGGATATACAATCCTCTGTTCCCCTGAACTTCCAGAGGACTGTCTGCAGAATGCAGAAGGCAAATCAGAGACAGACCCCATTTTGCAAGACGCTCCACCTTTGTCAATACATGTAAGGGTGTCCATTTTGAGAATACCCATATTACATTTTCAATCCCCTCCTGTGGCAAAAACTTATATTTTAGGAAAAAAAAAAGAGAAAAACTAGAGGAAAACCTAGTGGAATTGAAGTCCATTTGGGAATGTGTTTCCCAGATGCCAAGACACCGACCAGAAGGACTGTGCAGAGAGAAACAGTTTCCATAAGTAATGAATGTCACAGATGATAGAAGATTTATCATGAGTGGCACATGTTCAAAGCTTGTGAACACAGCCCAAAAGGTTAATATGAACTTGAGTTTTGGGAACTTTACTTTGACTGATTCTACTCTAAATTGCTTCTTGTTTCACTTATGGTTCTTTGTAACAGAGAAGACTTAAACAACTTTTTCCCTGACCTCTATTGAAAATAAAGATTTAAGGGAGAAAGGTCAGGGTTATTAGAAGTGACTCACTGACACTGTATTAGCTTTACACCACTGTCAGGCAAACTGTTGAGAATCAACTGGTAAGACTCCTAAGGTACATTTTTAGGATAGCCTTACATAGCATACTGTTAAAGAAACATTGATCTTTTCTTTCCCTAAAATGTCACAGATACTAGGGAAAGGGTGAATCATTTGAGCACAGCCTGTCAGAAGTTGAGACAGGAAACAGAAGGAATGCAAACCACTGCTGTTACCAAAAAGGGTAAAGGAGCATGTCAGTGTTATCAGATACTAGATAAGCTCTTATCTGTTGTTTTAAGACTCCTGTAAGTATTCTTCATCTGTACAGACATAACTCTCTATTCAAGGAAAAATATCAATATTCACAAGTTTCAGAATGCTGATGTAAAAAATTAACCTGCTTTTTTATATTAGGTTTTTTTAAAATTAGCTTTTAGCTATTCTTTTAGTCAGAACAGGTGGACTACATCTCTGCACTGTGGACACAATAAACTAATTTGGCAGTGAAAATAGC
The DNA here is from genome assembly GCA_013397915.1 of Daphoenositta chrysoptera. Classification (NCBI taxonomy): domain Eukaryota; kingdom Metazoa; phylum Chordata; class Aves; order Passeriformes; genus Daphoenositta; species Daphoenositta chrysoptera. The sequence goes on along the minus strand of VZRO01007213.1, from coordinate 1,062,394 downwards.
TTGAAAAACATTTATTTCTTATCATCTGGGATGTCTCTTTCTCTGAATAAATTCCTAGAAGTGTAGAGAAGACAGATTCCCAATTTTCAGTATGTATTGTCCAGGTAAAAAAAAAAGATTTACATAACACTGTCATTTGGTTGTGCCAGTTTGTCATGGTTGATACTATTCAATTTAGATAATTTCATTATGTTAAGTGGTTAAAATGCGTAAGCTTTATAAATCATATCTAATAGATGTTTCTTCTACTAAGAAAAAAACATTTCATTTCAGCCTACTTTTCAGGAGATGTTTATGTCCAGATGTATAAAGGTGTTTAGAAACATCTATGGTAATCAAAACCTTTTAAAAACGCACAGCTACCCTACATCTGTTGAAGAACATCACCAAAAGAGTTATCGAAGTGTTCAAACAATATCACAACTAATGATTTTTCGCTGTTGGATATATTATTGCTTGTTTTCTGCTTTGCAGTGAGTCAATCTTCCCTATTTGGAAAAGAAAAATCCTCATGCATCTGTCTGGATTTTTAAAGATATCTTTTATGTGCTGCTCAATACACAGGCAGCTTACACGTTTTTCATGTTTCCATTTGAGGTGGTCAGATCCTTTTCAGATATCTGGCCCAAAGGCACAGATCATCTGACCCACCTTGATATGACCAAGCATGAAACATAACCATTTTAGTTTCAGCATGGTGCCAACAACTTCAACAGTAATTTAATCTCAGAAACTGCAACTAACCCTCCAGAAATGCCATTCTTGCTGTTGACTTCATAGGGAGTCTGGAATCACTAGACTTCATACAGGCACTTAAGAATCCTGAATTTAGTTTCTTTATGCATCTCTAGGGATCTAGGCACCTTTTTTTAAGTGCGTGATTGTGGGAATACACAGAAGAATATGTTGGACTGATCTCCTGCACTACAGCCCAGGTGGAAGCAAGTATCTGAATCTTAGTCTCTTGTCAGCTTGAAATTATATGTTCTGGGACATAAAATTTAAGATGTGTGACCTATAATGTAGTACAGCTCACAAGACATGTTTGGGGCCATAGATACAATTATACATTCATTAATCTCCTTTCTAAGGTAAAAATAGTGTGTAAACAAATTCTTCCTACCTCAGAATGCATCCATCTGAATGCATACTTGCAGAGCATTTGAGAAGACAGATCAGATTACTCTTAATCAATCCTCATTCATCACAATCATTTGATTGGATAAAATCACTCTCATTCATCCTACAATGTTTCTGAAAGGAAGCAGTGCTTAAACTGATGCATAACAATCTCAGTGAAATTCATAACAGATTATTAGCCTGTGTCAATACATCAGGAGATTTTTTTGCCACTTCATTTTCAGCAGAGTTGTCAAAACAAATTAGATTTTAACTATTTGCCTCATGACAATATGTTGTATCAATATATATTTTGTATGTATTTTTTGCAGAAGTAATCTTTCTTTCTAAATGTAGGAGGCTTTTTTTTTTCTTCCTTTGAGATGTCCTTGACCCTTCCTCTGATAAAAATATATGCATTTTGATTTTCATTGACATATTTGCTCTGTTTTGTAACAGAATAACATTTGACCATAAATTCTTGGGAGCAAGAATGTGTCTCTTATGGAAAGAGTTTTTTAAATGATGAAATTCAAGATTACAGGAGAATCTTAGATATTCTAATAGTTAGAAGAATATCTTGTTATCATTAAGTGTCTGTACTACAAGAAGTCCGGTATGTACAGAATATCCATGTCCTTTTTTGCAGTTAAACTATGGAGCCCTTGTCTGACTTTGAACAAAGTACTTGACATCTTTTTGCATTAGAGTGGTTTGTATACTGTTCTTATCACCATGGTTTTGGAACAGCTGCCAGTAAGACACTAAAGAAGTAATTATACATCTGTTTCTCATTCTTTGAGGAGTAAGGAACATGTGAGTGGAGTTTTTGCTTTGAAATTTCATATGCATATTTCTACAGGTTTAAATGAGAAGGGATAAAGTCAAAGAAGAAGTGACTTGTGCTAATAGCAAAGTTGTCAAATTTGCCCCTGAGAGTACATTTCCACATCTCTAACTGTCACTGAGAAAGTTGTTTAGCTTGAGTATGAGTTCATCAGCAGTATTGTAGAAATTTTAGTTGTATTAAGGAATATCATTGTGGATGTTGGTTTCTTTCAGAATCTGAGGCAATACTGTGATGTTTGATGCTTTAAAGATGAGAATTAGTAGCTTTCATTTTTATTAATAATTAAACAATAACCTAGTGTGAGAATGGAATGATTCTGATGGGTTCTGGTTCTTTTAGATTTGTTCCAGTTTGCCTTTGTATGGATACATCTACTGGGCCACAGAAAATTCTGTTTGTATCCTTTATTATTATAAAAATTGTTTTGTTTTGTTTTGTTTTAAAATGTCACTTCCAGTGTCTGTCTTTGCCAGACATGGACAACTACACTTAGACTGTATGCCTTCTAAAGATCTGTCTTCTGTCCTTGCAGGAATTTACTAAATGGTTTGTATCACAGCAAACCCAGGCTGCACCCATGACTAAGCAGAATCTTTTGTTGCACCATTTCCCTGTTAATGAGGGGATACTCCACATGGCACCTCAATGCACATCTTCCAGCTTGGTTTTTTTTTTCCAGGAGAGGAATCATTCTATTTTGAGCAGTGGTATGGATAAAGGCATTGCAAGTGTGCCCACTGGGAAGTGCTGGATCTTGAAAGACCCAAGGCAACACAAGGAGGCCCCCATAGATTCTGCAGAGGCTCCCCGAGGTAAGGAGGTATGTCACTGAGTACAGTTTATCTTGCACCAGACTGGGACAGTCTAGAAAAACAACACAAGAATAGTAGAAAGATTTACCTTTTGGTGCCATGTTGAGAGACACTATGGGAAGGACAGGACGGTAAAAATGCAATGAAGAGGTTGAGAACAAATGTTTGCTTGAGGAAGAAGCTATCTGTTGATATTACTACAGCAGTTCCAGTTCTGCAGTCTGGCTTAAATGTATGCAACTCTAGCTGGCCCCTGGGTCGATCCTCCATGACTTTTTCCAGGTTTTGCAAGGACAAAACAGACCTGAAATTGTTGTTCTTGTCTAGAACAGCTTGACACTATTTATAAATCAGAGTAATGACACAAGAAAACAAAGGTACTTTCCATCCATCTTTTATTTTGCCTGTGTGGGTTGTCAGTTCTCTACAGAAACCTGTGACATAAAAGTACAGTAATTAACACGAATATATTCCCATTTCAGGTGGGCTCCATCACTGCTGTTATTTTCCTTCTGTGTGAGTGTCAGATGTTGCTGAGGTAAGAAACACACTCTGTCACTTTTTTGCAGATTAGTCAGTTCTGTTCATAGCCTTTATATTGCTACTTCCCTTAACTCTCCCCTCTCTGACAACATTTGACTGTCATGTAAATTCACAGAATCACAGAATGAACTACGTTGGAAAAGACCTTTAAGATCATCTAGTCCAACCTATGACCTAACACCTCCTCATCAACTTAACCATGGCACTGAGTGTCACATCCACTCTTTTTTTGAACACGTCCAGGGACAACAGATTTATATTTATAAATTAAACTATTGCTTCAGCTATAAGACATGGCTTAGGCCTAGTAAATCCAAAGGGACAAGGAGAGCAGTTTCAATCTGTGTGTGATGATTGGCAGAAAGATAAAAGCAACTAAATGTTATCATTGTCTGTGTCTTGATGACGAGAGCTAGTGTCTTAGAGCAGTGAAAGTCAGGCAGACTTCTCTCAGGAAAGAAGTTTGGACCCAGGCTGAGTGTTAAATGAGCATCAGCTCTGAAAGAGGCCCACTCAGCCGTGTGGGTACTGTAAGTCCAGTCCTTCTCAGAGCTGGGAAGTGCAGTGACTGCTGATCCACAAAGTTGCAAGGGACAGCCCTAGAGCAAGTGCTGGTTCTGGCTGGCCTCAGCATCAGGAACAAGGTCCTGAGTGCCCAGAGGACCAGGGAAAGACAGCATGGAAGTCCCAAGCTTCCTTTTCGTTTGTGCCTTGTGTGTATTTCTGAAGATGTAGTTTTTATTAATAGTCTTTCTTAAACCATCAACTTTTCTGCTTAGAAATTGCAGTGAAAAGAGTAATTTTGAAATTCCAGTGACTTATCTGCACATAAGTAGAAGTTGGCTTGAACTGCAGTGAACTCACCCCTACTTCTTTTGTAAATCTTTTAAAAAACACTCTGACAGTCAGTACAATGGTCCTCTGTGTTGCTCCACACACCACCACTTTCTCATTAACTAAAAAAGACCGATGTGGGGGGTCACTGTCATGCTTTTCCTTTTATTGAAGATGGTTTCAAGGCTCTGTGTAGTATCACAGTCAGATTTTTCACACTGTTAGGACTTTATTATTCCTTGTGGTGCTGTGTTTGCCAATAGCTGAGGCAGTAGAGGGAGGCTGTAATAGTGATTTTTGGCAGAACAAACATCTTTGAACAGCTAGAGATGCTTTCTCTTATCTTATGGTTGTAATTATTTGCTGTGGTCTTTTCATATTGTTTTTAACATCCTAGTATCTGATCAAAATGTTTTTGTTTTCTTCTGAGAATTTCTCTTAGCATCTTTTCTATTCCTCTATATTTGCAGTCACAATAATTCTCCCAGACTTTTCACTGTTCCTTTGCTTTCAACAGATACCATGTATTTGTAGATATAATCAACTGTGATAACCATTGGTTTCTGTTACTTTAAATTATGCTAGCATAATTCTCTACTCATACATAAGATTGATTCATAAATCTTTGAGCTCATCCATTTTTTAAGGGGAAAATATAGTTTGGTGCTGGTGAGTACATATTTTGCTTGTCTTAAAAAATTATAATAAATTGGGGGATCTTCCTCTGTTAGACTAGTTCGTGATATAAGTTCTAATTTAGCCTTATGTCTAGATTCTTCTATGGTGTCTGTGGTACACTACTCCAGCTGATGGCACTCCTCCAGTAAAAAAAACCAACACCCTCTCCCGAAAACCAAACAACCCAAACACCTGCATTCTATACCACTTTGTAGATCTTATGCACAACAATACACTAAGAGGTATTTTGGCTTTCACACCTCATAGGGGGGCCTCACAGTTGCTGGGCTTTATAAGTGGGATGGTCAAAAGCAGAGGAGAGGCTATAAAAATCAATCAATTCAAAATACCTCACTCTTTTATTTTCTTTTATTAAGTTGCCTTGTCTCCATTGTTCCTTCCTTGCTTCCTTGCTTCCTTTATTCCTTCCTTTCTTTCTTTTCTAAATCCATTCAATATGTTACCTGAGACTCATGTCCTCTAGTTCCATCCTGGTTTCCACCATCAAGTCCCAGAGCTTCCTCTTGTGCAAAGGTTTCTGAGGACTTCTTTCTAAATGTACCTCAGAATTAGAATTGAAATCCTTCCTGACTTGTCACTAACTGCTAAATGCTCTTTTCTTATGGGGCCATAAGTAAGTAGCAGGTGAAGTGCTGAACTCTAGTAGGTGCTGTGAGAACAAGAGCTACCAAATGAACAACAGAAAAAGCACAGGAAAACAAAGACATATATAAGAATTTCCATTCGCTATCATGGTGACGGCACACGTGGGTGGATTTTCATGAGCATAGGAAAACTGGCAGCCACTCTGTCCCCTCATGTGACAGGCATCTTGCTGGGAGATGTGACCCCTTGCCAGCTCATGGGAAAGAAGGCAAGCAGACCACGGATACTTTAACAGCCATGCAGAAATATTCCAGGACAGCTGAGCAGTTGTGCCAGAATTCCCCAGCAGAGAGACTGTTGTTTTATCTCTGCAGTAGCCCTCATCCTGAGGAGCTGAAAGATTATGCAGAAGTAAATGAAGAGTATAAAGTGAAAGGGCATGATGAGAGTTATGTAGTTCCCAAGCAGGGATCCAGTCTGAATGCCACAATAAAACCAGCCTCCAGGCACAGGGTGGCTAGAGCAATTCCTGAAGGGAAGCAGAATTTTTGGGGGTCTTTTTGTATGAAGGGGGAAGTCACTTTATACTGGATTGTCACCAACTAAGGCATGTCTTTCACACCAATCTGGTCTGTTCTCAGCATAAGAGAGGTGGATTAAAGTCTCATTCATATCCATCTAAATAAATAGAACTGTCATTTTTATCAGCTTCTGTTGATCAGCCTCCCTCCCTTCCCCTTGTCTTCTTTCCATGAGTGATTTTGTTGGCTGAAATAAATCAACATGCTTCTCAAGTCTAGTCCTCCACATTTAGCATAGCCATTTCACATAGATTTAATGCAGAGGTTTCAGCTAATATGTTAGACCACCAGATATTGCAAGCTGCAAAACCCCGTGGATCTGTAGAGATTTAAAATCCAATTCATGGCACAGGGAAAAAAAGCAGAAGTGAGGAATTAGCCTACCTCGAGCACACTTTCTTACCAATGGACCTGATGTAGCTGGTCTGCTTGATTTCATGAACTATTGATCACCAATAGTTTTCTATGGGGTTTTGGAAAGGGGCCATGATTCACAAAAAAGTCCCATCAGAAGTCAAACACTGTCGCTTCAGCCTTGAAGCACAGGTTCAGCAGGAGTTGTTCTTGTAAGCAGGGATTTAACAAAGCCCAGACATCAGAAGCAGCAGCAGTGTAACTCAGCATTGGTCAGAAGCCAGGAAACTGAGAAATCTATCTAATGCCAACCTCAGCACAGGGATCACAGTCGAGGTATGACATGATTCTCTCACAAGCACTACAGGAGAGGAAAATACAAGCAATCAATGCCAGCATATAATATGAAAAGGTCTGCAACATCACTTGATGCATCTAGGGAGTTTTTTCAAAGTCTGCCATATACCTGATCAGCACATTATAGGCAGCAAGTGCTTTATTTCAAGTATGCACTAAGGCCGTGGGAAGTTGCTTCTGTGAGTCTCATGTTACTCAGGCATTCATGATTGCCTGACAACCAAAAGCACCTGCAACACAGGCCCAAAAGGAAATGGCCAGTACAAAATATATAAAGAATTTGAAAAGACAAATTTTACTTTCTAGAAGAACTGAGGAACTGGCACTGGCAATTAGGCTAAACATTTTCATAGAAATCAAGGTTTAGCACTGAGAGGTTTTCCAGTCTTTAAAAGAGCCTGTTCAGATACTGTTCATGGATACAGGATAGATTGTTCTTGGTTTGCAGCTTGTATATGGGGATCCTATGAACAAATGACAACTAAGAGATAAATTATGAAAGTCAGAAGTCGGGACTAAATCTTTATTAAGTAGCATCACAGATGATGTGAGAGAAAAAAAGGATAAAAAGAGAAAAATGATCAGTATAATTATATGGTACATTGGCTTTGTTTGCTTTGCATAAGCTTTGATTCTCCCACTTTTGTCATCAAAAGCCTGCAGCACCACAAGGTGGCAGTAAAAAATTAGTTATTGCATAATTTTTGACACCCTGTTATGTAAACAATAAATACACCTATTGTTCCAATGCTGAACTTATGCAAATATCAAACCAACCCCATCTGTTATAAAAATGACACATAAGGGTCAAGTTCTAACATTTGCATGAAAAAAGATGAGCATTAGTCAAACAATTAAATCATCTTAACTCAGGAATGATGAATTTTAATTTGCAATATATGCAAAGTTTTTCATAGTAGAAAATGCTTCGAATATTTAGAATAAGGAACCATTTCTCTTCCACCTGGCATTTAAAACCCTTGAAATGAGATAGAAGGTTTGGAACATTAGCCCCATTTCATTTACCTTATGATACAGAAAAATAAAAACGAAAATAAGAATGGATTGTGATGAATCTGCTTGCTTCTACCAAGTGCAGCAGAACTATGTGCCAAGGAGATTTCTCTGCTGAGCCAGTTAGTGGTACAATCGGCCTCTTCAGGAATAAGTGAGCATCTCAAATCTTGCTTCTGGCAGAGGCAGTTGAGATTCATTCAGTGCATTCGGTATAAGAATCAGCTCCTAAAATGTTATTGGATATAAGTGATTGCCCAAGCAGAAGGACATGGCAAGGGTCACACTGCAGTGAATTTTTTTGCTGAGATCAGCCAGAATTTCCCCTCGTACCTTCTTTGTTGAGTGCACAAGTGTCAACTCATCCATCATTTCATTTTTTCAATGCCTAGTAAGGTCTAGTAGCCAAGAGTAGTGTGAGGAAGGATCTGACTTTTCCAAATCTCAATCTTCAGTGTAGCTACGCTCAGCTGCCCTGTAAGGGCTGAGTTGGGTAAAGAATCCACTTCCAGCCAGAGATGTGGTTGGTGGCATGCACAAGTAGGTACTTGTCAGCTTCACGTCAAGGGAACATAACATAAGATTCTCATGCCTTGGTTATAAATTCCAGAACCTAGGCTATACCATTTGGTAAATATTACTTCTGTTCTTGTCAAAGAGGTATTTTCACATCACACAATTACAGAATGTTGTGCTTCCTCTGAGGATATCATAGCATACTAAGAAGTTGCTCCACATTTCTATCTCTGTGTTTGCCAGATAAATTATTCCAAGTTTAAAAAATCTTTACGTGTACAACACTAAAATTTACCTTGAAATTACCATGTATGGAAAAACTCATTATTTACAGAGAGCTATAAAGACTGTATTTCCCGGATGACTATAACTGACAGGACAGGTCTAGTCCCCATCCTGCTGGCATCAACATGGACATCTGTACTCCTTTTCTGGAATTCAGATCAGATCTGAGAAATGCAGGCAACTTTTAGGGGTTCTGAAGAGCTGTTCTGATCCTGTTGGTGTCTGCCTGACAGGCTACAAAAGGAGAGTCAGGTACTTTTCTGCCCCGTGGCAGCACTGCTGCTCCAGTGCCCTTTGCAGGGACCCACAGGGCTGGTTCTTCAGCAGCTGCTGTGGCTGGTGTGACACAGACCCTTTGGGATCCCTGCAGGATGTGGAGATCTGCATCAGACCCCTGGGGACGAGGCGGGCTCCATAGGGCTGAAAGCTGGAGGCACAGTCGCTGCAGATGTTGTCAGCGCCAGATCACAAGGATAGATCAGGAAGATGACCAGAGCACCAGCTTCTCCAAGGAGTGCTTCTGCTTTGATCTAGAGTAACAAGAGAATTATCTTCTGAAATTATGGATGACAGAATGGCCTGTGGCACAGCAAACCAAGATAAATAAACCTGAACAGAAGAAAAGCTGTTCAAAAGATGTGTAACACTGCAATGTATTTTTACATTGCCATGCTCAGAAAATAAATGAAAATGGTATGGATAAAAGGTTAGATGGCTTAATTTTATTTTTTTAATGGTTTACACTGCATATGGGGAGGAGAATGGGGGTGGCAGGAGTGGGTGGCAGTAAGAGAGAAAGCTCAAATATGCTCCAAGGAACTGCATTTGGAATTTTTCAAAGAGAATTCCCAAAACTACAAGGCCTTAAGCAAATATATTTTCCTTTGGACTTGAATGAGAGGCAGCAAGAGATTAGAACTTGCGTGTCCTGAAGCTGCTCTCCTTTCATGATGGTATAATACAGAATAAGAATAAGAGTAAGAGTAAGAGTAAGAATAAGAATAAGAATAAGAATAAGAATAAGAATAAGAATAAGAATAAGAATAAGAATAAGAATAAGAATAAGAAAAAAAAGCCGTGGGTTTGTTTCCTAAAACTTCAACACCAGGGCCTGGATTGCTGACTGGAACCTCCCATGAAGCTGATACACACCAGGGGTGGTTTCTGAGAGGGCAAAGGGGCGCAGGGACCTCAGACTGAGTCCCTGACTCAGTCATTGAAGAGCAGTGAACTCTTGCAGAGGAAAGCAGAACTGAAGGAGTGCAGGAAGGGAGAATAAACTGGTGAAACAACTGTACTTGAGGGGTCTGAGTTTTCCCACAAGCTGGTAGTGTGTGGCAGGACTACTGAGCCAGAACTGGAGGCTGCAGAATCAATTCTGTAGTGCTGAAGTCACCTTTAAACCAGCTTTCAGTTTCTCTTTCCTCCTTGCAGAGTCAGACAGGGAAACGGGTGATTTTCACTTCCATTTGCTCATCTGTGCCAACATGGATCCATGTTCCTCTAAACTATGGTCTGCAGGTGAGCTGTACTGCATACAGTGTGCTGGAAAATCTACTACTACATTTTCATATGTGATCAAGTTCTTTTTAGCAGATTTTGTCAAACACTTCCAGTGCAACCCCCATGAATCCCAGATTACCACCAATGCCTTTGACTCATGCAGACATCAGCTGAAACAAATAAACAGGATTTGGATTTTATTATAAAAATGACAACTTCTCCTTTCAGTTGGGATGTGCTGAAATAAGTAGCTTTTTATCTTAATAGTCAGAAGCTCTTCTATGTAATATTTATAAAGGATGTTGTTTAGGCTATTCTGTACTCCCAGATGAGAGGTGCTTGAAGAAAAAATTAAAAAGTAATTATGTGCATTGTCACCAAGCATTTAGGAATATATTATGTGATCCAACAGGCAGAAAACGTGACTTAACCCTAGAAGATCTGGCTTTTTTTCCTGGCATTAATAACATTTTATAATACTAAGAAAATTTGGGATGGAAGGTGAAATAAGGGATAAACGAAAGATGTTGGCAATTTATGTATGTTCCAGGAAACAATATACAATTTTCAGTGCTAATATCTTCTCAAATGCATAGTTTTAATAATGATGATAGCATTTATTAGTAGCTTTTCAAAATAATATTTTTTAAATACTATTTCCAGGTGTTTTAAAATGCTTCTTGCCCCCTGGCAATGTTAATGTTAATAGGGTTCTTTCACACAAAGTTGTGTAACTTCTACCTGACCCAGATCTGCCTCCATGCAGTGCTGTGAAAAATCAAGGAACGCCAGAAGCAGACATTGGTTGTACCCAGTGAGCAGCTCAGCCCCACACAGCCTGTTGCTTGCTCTGGTTGGATGGGGAGGAGAACCACAGGAGTAAAACTGAGATATTCCTGAAAAAGCAGAAGGTGCATACTCAAGCAAGGCAAAATAAAGAATTAATTCTCTACTTCCTATGGGCAGACAGGTGTTCAGCCATCTCTGGAAAATCAGAGCTCTATCAACTGTATCAGTTACCTGGGAAGGCAGATATCATAACTCCAAATATACCCTCTTCATCCTCTTTTC